>WBNM01043806.1:0-289192 GCA_013399055.1 Ramphastos sulfuratus | reverse complement strand
GGGGGGCGGCTTCGCCCGCGGGTGCGGGCCGGCGGCGGGCGGAGGCCCCACACGTGCCGCCCCGCCCGCCCGCTGCAGCCCGGGACCCAGCGGGGGAGAGGGAGGGGGCGCGCGGGCCTTCCCCGGGGGTCCCCCGGCGCGGCGCCGATCTCGGTTCACCCGAGGATCGACCTCGGCCCCCCGCCGAGCGGTTGCCGTCTGTTGCACCGGCCTCGCACCCGGCGAAGCCTGCGGTCCCGGGGCTCCTGGCAGTGCGAAGCCCTCCGCCCGCGGCACCGCAACCCGCTGCCCGCAGCAGGCTCCCCGCCGGTCCGGACCTGCTCCCATCCCGCTGCCCGCACTGTCCCCGGCGTGGCACAGCCGTTCTGAGCACCCGTGGGGCGTCCACGGCCCCCACGTTCCCATCGGAGCTACGACTCACCCGGTTCGCTGGTATCTGAGGCACCCCAGCGCAGCAGCCGAATGCAAATCAAAGCCACAAGCAATTAAGAATATACTTACCGTTAATTACGTGTTTACACACATCAAGCACATCCCTGACAGGCAGCAGGATGGGGCCCTCGGCTCCCTGCGCCGTGAGGGCTCCTCACACCCCCTGTGCCCTCAGGGAACCGGAGGACTGTTCCGGGGCACCGAATAGATAGCGAAGGGCATAGGGCGGGCATGGGGGGCGTCTCAGGTGACAGCTGGGCGGCATCTGGCACTGTTTCGCCAAGCACAAGATAAATACAAGGGCGGCAGGTTAAAGGCTGCGATACCATGGATGTTTTAACACCAACCTCTGCTCACGGACAGGGCCACGTTCCCTGCAGCCGGGGGGAGGTGCAGGCAGCCTTACAGGGCTTTACGATTTCTTTCCCCCCTTCTCCATTCAATCCTCTCCGCTCAGGACCCGCGCCGAGCCGTGCAGCTGAGGCCCCGCTGCCGCAGCCCCTGCGTCCCCTAACCCACCCGCCAGGTCGGGCACGGGAAGAAACGGAGCCCTGGCACTGCTGGCTCATGCACAGCTTGACCTCAGATAGCAGGGCTAAATATGGCTCACTCGGTGAAGCTTCCCATGCTACTTCCTCCCTCCCGGCAGAGCTGGGTGGTTTTTCTTGTCTCCTGTTGCTGATAACGCAGAGGCTGATCCTAAAGCCTCAGTTCGGCAGGGAGGAGGAAGGATGGTGGAGACCAAGCCACCATCAGCAAGGACTCATCGAGCATCCCAGGCCATCGGCTCGGCCATCCCTCTGCAGCAAGCCACCTGGCTGCTGCCCTGCTGATCCCTGGCTCTCCCTGAGCTTTCTTCACTTCCCGAGAGGGTTGCAACCCAGTGGCTGTTCTGTTTCCCTGCTGTCTCCCGGTGACGCTGTGCCATTGTTCCGTGCCTCGCAGGCTACCTGCCCAGCTCCTTCCCTCGGAGCCGCAGTGCCGCTGTTGTCAGTATGGCACAATCTGTTTGCCTTAAAAGAAAATAAATCGTTTCTTGGCCTTTTGATCCCAGAGGAAAGTTTGTGGCTTTGTGCCCGAGATGCTCAACTACCTGAAGTGGCCCAACCTGCTTTAGGGCGCCCATGGCTCTGAGACTCCATCTGCCACCGGGAGATCGCTTGGCTTTGCCCACCCCTCTCTGCACCTCGGTTGGCCTCTGCGCCGCTGCGTCTGGTGAGCAGCGCTGAAAATGTGGGAAGCGTCTACCCGGCTCTGCAGAAGTTCTGAGCTCAGAAACACGAGCCCCAAAAAGGAGTCTGAGGGGTTTGGGCGTGCGGCGCCAGCCCCGCGGGAACCGCAGCAGCGCAGCTCTGTTCCGCGCAGCAGAGAGGCTCTTGGCAGCAGGGAGGACACCCCCGCGTCTGGAGAGGGGGACACCACTGCCTCTCCTGGTTATTTCTCTCCTTGTCGGGCAGTTATTTTTGTTAACTTATTAATGAAGACTTGGGAAGGCTCTTTGTTAAGGCTTCAATTAAAGGCTAAGGGAACTGCCCAAGCGTATCACTGAGTCACCGGAGAAATCCCGAGGAGCACGTAGGAGGCTGAACTCCACGTTCTTGTTGGGTTTACAACTCAAAGAACCAAGAGGGGACGCAGGAACAAATCGTAGAAGGCTCACAGGGTCACAGAATCACAGGATGATAGGGGTTGGAAGTGGCATCTGAAAATCATCAAGTCCAACCCTGCTGCCAGAACTCGATCACCTAAAGCTGATCACAAAAGAACACTCAAAGCCTTCTGACGAGGTCAGAGGACAGGAGAAAAGAGCTGGAGTGCCCTTCCCCGGCAGTGACACCCAGCTGAGAAAGGAGCTGGAGTGCCCTTCCCTGGCAGTGACACCCAGCTGAGAAAGGAGCTGGAGTGCCCTTCCCTGGCAGTGACACCCAGCTGAGCCCTCTCACACCCTGACAGGTCCTGCAGCCAGGAGAGGCTCTGCTGGAGCACTGCAGAGAACCCCCAAGGGGGGAAATGGAGCTTGCAGGAGCTGTTTTTGCAGAGGGCAAGTCTCTGCCAACCCTGCTGAAGCCTCCCTTGCCTAGAATTATAACTGGAAACAGAAAAAGCCACAGTGCTGGGAAGCTCCTATTTACATTCTATATGCCCCACAGCAGAATAAACAGAGGTTAGATTTGTAAACTCTCTGTCTTAATTAAAGCAGCCCTGCGTTGGACAAACCCACAGAACAGGTGGCTTGAAGTGTTGTCTTATTTAATTTATACCTTCCAGCTCCCTTAGTCATGGAGCTGGGACAGTGATAGCATCAGCAGCCACCCTGCTGCCGCCCGGCGCCCGCAGCGAGCGTGCACAGGGAATTTCTGTGGCACCAGGAGCCGTGTGGCCCATTTACTGCTGTCCTGAGGCTGCTCTTTTCTGCCTTTTCAAACAAAAAAAAAACTTCCCTCCTTCCCTCCTCAGCACTTCCCAGGCTGTTTGGAAGGACTGGAAACCTGCCAGGGTGTCCCTTGCCTTCAGTGCTCATGCCAAGGCTGATTGTGGGGAGTCTCCTGGAGACCAGAGCTGCCCCTTGGTGCCACATACCCATGCTCTGCCCAATGGCAGCACTGACAAAACCCTGTGCAGCCCTCAGCCATTCGTGTGCCCTCCTGCCACCCAGCACGCAGCTTCCCAGGGACACCTCCAGAAGAAGCAATACCCACAGTTAATTTGTCAAACCCACCTTGAGGCACGACTTGGAGAGAAGGGAGCTGCTTCCTCCACCGTGCTCAGCCACCAAACAGTTACCAAAGTGCCTATTTTTGTGCCTTTAGCTGTCCTGCCTGCTCAGGAAGCAGGACAGGGGGATGCAGCTCCCCTTAAGAACTTAGGAAGTCCAGAAGGATCATCTAAACTCTACCCATTTTGTCCCCTTATCTTATGGGACTCCCAACACAAGACGGACATGAACCTGCTGGAGTAGGTCCAGTGCTTCCCCCCAGCCCTGCCCGCCTGCTGCCGCCGTGCCCTGCTCTCTCGGTGAGCATGTGCTGGTATGCCTAAGAATAGCAAATGTTGGCAAATATTTCAGCTCTGGAGCAGCCCTTTCTGCTGCCTGCTGCTGCCCGAGCCGTGCGGCAGGCTTTGAATTTCTCAGCTCCGTGGGGCTGAAGAGCCCTCGAGAGTGCAAATCAGCTGCGATGGAGTTACTGAGATTGAGCTCCCCGCAGGCAGATTCCCGTCAGCTGCTTCTCAACTCCGTATCTCTGGGTTCTCTCTTTGCAGCCTCCACTTCCCTCTCACGCTGGCCAGGGAAGCTAAAAAGAGACAGTGCCACACGTCAGTGGGAAGCACAGGTTGAGCAGAGCCTGTGCCCGCTGCGAAGGCTTGGCTGCTGGCACAGCCTCCCTGGCAGTGTGGCCGTCCTGTGCTTGGGCCACCGCACGCGCCTGCCCCGGGGCTTGGAGGGAGCCCTGGCACTGCAGAGAGGAGGCTGCTGTTGCCTTCTTGTAATTAGCGCACGGGGAAGATCGCTCCACTTTTGCGAGGAGGAAAATGGGATGCGGGAGATTGGCAGCCGGCGTGGCTGAATCATGGCAGAGAGGCCCCGCACGGTCGATGGAGGAGCGGCAGAAGCTGCCCAGGGGAAGGAGCCTGCTAGCAGGGCTCCGCGGGGCGCTGAACGCTGCTCGGCTCTCTGCCTTCATGGGCTCGGCACCGAGCTTGGAGCTGCATTCCTGCAGCACTGATGCATGTGGAGGTAGGAAGGGAAGCTGGAAAAGCTGTTGCGATGTGGAGCCGCCAGGGCCGCAGGCTGTCCTGGCACCAGAGACTGCTGCGTCCCTGTGGAGCCAGCACCCACTGCACTCGCCGACAACTGGGCAATGCCCCTGCCAAACACAGCCCTGCAGTGGGTGCTCCCCTCCACACGCTTCTCCCGAACTCCTCCCTCCTCGCTGGGGCGCCCAAAGCTGAGCCTTCCCCATCACGCTGGCGCCATTCCCTCGTCCAGGTTCCTGCTTCCCACAGCCTTGCTGTCCTGGAACAGGCAGCACTGCCCAGGGCTGGTGCCCAGCAGTTGGCCCTCAGCCCAGCAGAGGCCGTGGCCATACAGGAGGTGCTGGGGGCTTCCCGCCGGGGTGGCAGCGGCGGGCAGCAGGGCACGGAGCAGCCAGCGCGGCTATGTTTAGCCCTGCCGCCGGCGGGCAACGTGCCGGGACAGTGCCCTTATCTCTCCCCAGCTCCTTGTCCTCAGCTGTGCTGGGCTAATCTCTCCTTGGCACCTTGAGTAGTGGAGCTGCCCCATGCCATGAGCACCCAGTCCCCTTTCGTTGTATTCTGATTATCTCTGCCACGAATTTTCTTTTTTCCTTTTTTCTTTTTTTTTCTTTTTTTTTTTTTTCTTTCCCCTACAGAACAGCTGTGGAAGGGCAGAAGAGCTGGGGATGGGCAGCGAGCTGCTGGCTTTGCCACCGTCCTAAGGCACAATGAGTGCCCATGCCCCAAAAGTGGAGCTGCCCACCTCTGCTGCTCTCTGCTCTGGCTGCACCCGGCACGTAGGATGCCATGCAGATGTCCACACTTGGCCGCGAATCCTCACTCCTCACTCTGCCCCGGTGTATGATTCTTATTTGATTCACGCAGACACACAGAGAGCAGTTTCTGGTTTGCAGAGGGACATTTCAGGGAGCCGCTGGGACCTCCCCTGCCCGAGAGCGGTGCCCTCCCCACGCTGCCCTCAGCACTCTGAGCACCCTCTGCTCTCCGGAGGGCATCCCCATTTGATCTGAACTCTGGAAGAGGCAGAGCCTGCACCGCCTGCTTAGCGCCGCACTCCTCCGCTTAATCACCAGTGACCATTTTTAGTCATAATTCCTGCGGGGCCAAGGACTGCAGGGGAACATCCTCTCTCCTGTCTCGCTCTCCTGCCCAGCCATCTGCCCAGCTCCGCCGGGCGCAGGATGGACGGCAGCAGGCACATGAGGTCAGTGCTTTCAGGGAAAAAAACCACGGGCACTGAATTAGAGCAGCCGAGGAAATCCTCGCGCTAATCCCTGATCTTTCACTGGCACACGGCAAAGCTGGGGCGAGCAGGCTGCTTCCAGCCACAGCTGGAAAACAGGGATAATGCTGCAGTCCCTTCCCTGCAGGGCTGCTGCCATTAATAAGCAGCGAAGAGCTTGGAAATCCTTCGGGGAAGGGACCGACAGGAATTAATACCCAGCTTGATGGCCGTGCTCCCCTGGGATCCACTCGCGTTTCCGCCAGCACCCTGCCCCATTTTCTTTATTCTTCGCCACGGTTTTGTTCCCCAGGAGCTGGGTGCTGCTTAATCTCCTTTGGCAGCTATGGATTGTCTCCAGAATAATCAATGTCTGTGCAGTCGTCTGCATCGCTCAGCTGATCCCGCAGGGTGAGCAGCCAGCAGTGGTAGGAGCCTCAGGAAGAGCATCCCCACTGCTGTCATCACCTTGCCGGAGTGGGGATGCTCTCCCGAGGCGTCCATCAGCCAAGGGACCAACTCAGCGCCCTGCTTCCAACGGGGAAACAAAATCTTTGGTGCTACTGGCACAGGCTGCCCAGGGAGGCTGTGGCTGCCCCCTCCCTGGAGGTGCCCAAGGCCAGGCTGGGTGAGGCTTTGAGCAGCCTGGGCTGGTGAAGGTGTCCATGCCCATGGCAGGGGGTTGGAGCTGGAGGAGCTTTAGGGTCCCTTCCAACCCAACCCATCCTGCAAATCTGTGGCACTGCCAAGTTTTACACTTCTAAACCTCCACCGCTCTGCTCTCTCCTTCACTGAAAGGGTTTTGGAGCACTGGAACAGGGCAGCGGTGGAGTCACTATCCCTGAAGGCACTTAGCCACTTGGACCTGGTGCTCAGGAACACCGTTTAGTGGTTGCAGTGCTGGGTCAAAGGTTGGACTGGGACGATCTTGATCTTCCAACTAAAGGGATTCTGCTATTCCATGGATGCTTCTGGGCATCCCGGTGAGCAAAACACGGCACCCCGTCCCTGCCAGCCCGGTGCTGGAGCTGTGGGTGCACACTGGCACATCCTCCCAGGTGGAGATCCGCGGTGTGAGCTCCTCAGGACCCATCTCGTCACCCAGGTGCAACCAAGGCAGCCAGGAGCGGTGGTTTTAAGGCAAATCTGATCCCCGCAGCGTGAATCGTTAGCGGCTGACTCACAGGGGTATGAAGCTCACTTAAGGGATGAATTAGAGCTATTAGAACCCAGAGGTAATTACTCATGCGAACAATGCCCTGCTCAACTCTTTAATGATTACACAAATTAGCGCATAAAATTATGGTAATGGCCCCACAACTGCGGCAGCACAGCAGCCCTCTGCGGGAGAGAGAGAGGGTGAGCGGCGGGCAGGGTTAGGACCCTTTCGCCACACAGGAACGGGTGGGTGAGAGTTGGGCAAGGCTGCAGCTCATCCCATCCCACAGCTCCGCCAGCCTTTGTGCCCATTCTGCAGCTCTGCCAGTCCATGACCATCCGGCAGCCCTGACAGGTTCCGTGCCCATCCTGTAGCTCTGCCAGGCTCCATGCCTCTCTCATGCCTCTGCCAGACCCCATGCACACCCTGCAGCTCTGCCAGGCTCCATGCCTGTCTCATGCCTCTGCCAGACTCCATGCACACCCTGCAGCTCTGCCAGGCTCCATGCCCATCCCGCAGCTCTGCCAGGGTGAGACAGAAGCGTGGCGAGGAGCAGCGGCGCGGGTGGGCACGTCAGGCTCCGCAGGCTGACTCACTGCTCTTCAGGCACGCAGCGCAGGGAATTTAGGAGCCATTTGTTACTCAGGGAACTTCCTGGGGCCTTGATTTATCTTTTTTCTATGGATTCAGCTTTTTATCTGCAAGAGCTGCAACTGCACTCTGGCATCCACTGCTCTTCCCCCTGCAGGTGCAGCGAGCAGCACTCTGACTGGGCAGAGTGGACTCTTCGCTGAGGCTGCAGCTAATTTTAGTTGCTCTAGAAATTACTCTCATTTGGTACTAGAGCTAAAAACTCTCTGCTGTTATCAGGAGGGAGAGATCCGGAGCCACGACCAGCACAGCCAGATCAGGGCCAGCTCTGCTGTTCTAAAGCAGAAGTTTCTGCTCAAAAAACCAACCCAACCAAACAAAAACCCCAGCAAAGCCCACACTGGTTTCGAGGAAAAAGCACAGCTTTTCTACCCAGCCCTGAGCTCCAATGTGAGGTTTATTAAGTGCTCTGCTATCAGTGTGATGTGCAGTTAGGGACAGCTTCCCTCCCGCACTGCTGCTCTTCCCAAACTGTTTGCACAATGCCAGCTGTATCCCACTCTGCTGCCAGCGGGCAGCTGCAGGGCCCAGGGCAGGACAGAGGCACCACGCGGCCCCGGGGCACACAATTGCCCTCAGTTGTGCCAACAAAGCAGCACTATGGGAAGCCAGGAGCATCTGAGCAGGCAGATTTCCTCCCACACACCAACAGCAGAGCTGCTCCGGGGCTGCTGGGGTGAGAGCACAGTGGCACCAAGGAGGCAATGGCACTGAGGAGGTGGCACCATGGCAGCCAAGGGTGGCTACTGTCCCACTGCCACCAGGGATGTGAGCAGCTGGGAAGCTCACCTGCCCTGGTGCCCAGTGATAGGACAAGAGGCAATGGGCATGAACTGTAACCCAGGAGGTTGCAGCTGAAGATAAGGAGAAAGTTGTTTGGTGTGAGCGTGCTGGAGGCCTGGAGCAGGCTGCCCAGAACGGTTCTGGAGTCTCCTCCTCTGCAGAGATTCCAACCCCCCCGGCCATTGTGATCCTGGGCAAGCTGCTGTGGGTGCCCTGCTTTATGAGGGGGTTGGACTGATCTCCAGAGGTTCCTTCCAACCCCCACCATGCTGGGACTTTGGGACTGAGTTTTGGGAAGAAGAAATTTATTTACACAATAAAACCAGGCCCTTGGCCTGCTGGTTTGGATCTGTCAAAATCCTAGAGAACACTGCTGAAACAGGCACAGGCAGCAAGCCACTATGGCCTCCCTCTGCCTGCCAGCAGAACCTGTTCCACTCAGGTATGGAAGACATCCAGATGAACTGCAGCAGGTTTTAGCTCCCAGCCACAGCAGGGGGAGCAGACGACTGGCTGGATCCTGCCTGCAAGGGAAGCTGTACCGGCGCTGACTTGGGTTCATTTCCACCCCCAGCCAGGGAAGCCGAAGGGGGAAGAGATGGAGCAGAGCTCCCTGGGCAGTGCCTGGCAGCAGGAACAGCTCCCAGCAGGCTGCTGACTCTCAGTGACTGAGTTGATGAACTCCTAGAGCCGTGGTGGAACCGAACCCAGAGCATGGCAGAAGCCACAGGCTCCTCTTAGCTTTTCCAAGCACTGCCAGACCTGGGCTCCACCACCTGAGATGCTCATTTCTCCACCTGTGGTCTGTGATGGCAATCATGGGGCATGATGGGCCCCTGAAGATGGGAGTCCTGCTGGCTGCTAAGGATCATAGAATTCGTTTGGGTGGAAAAGGCCTCTAAGATTCCAATCAGCAACCCAACACCACCACAGCCCTCAAAATAATGTCCCCATGTGCCATGGCCACACCTTTCTGGAATCCCTCCAGGGATGGGGACTCCACCACATCCCTGGGCAGCCTGTGCCAATCCCTGACCACTCTGGCAGCAAAGAAAATTTTCCTAATCTCCAACCTAACCTTCCCCTGGCACAATTTCAGGCCATTTCCTCTCCTTCTATCACCTGATACTAGGGAACAGAGCCCAACCCCACCTCACTACAACCTCCTTTCAGGGAGCTGTAGAGAGCAATGAGCTCTGCCCTCAGCCTCCACTTCTCCAGACTAAACACCCTCAGCTCCCTCAGCTGCTCCTCACCAGCCCTGTTCCCCAGACCTTTCCCCAGCTTTTTTGCCCTCCTCTGTACCTGCTCCAGCCCCTCAATGTCCTTCTTGGAGCGAGGTGGCCAAAACTGAACAACCAGAACTTAAAGCCCAACGCCTTTGGGGAAGCCTTGGCACAGGAAAGCCTCCTGCCCTGGGGCAGCCACCAGCAGCACCTCTGGCTGCTTGCAGGAGAAAAACGTCTAGAGGCAAGAAATGCAGCAGAGCTCCACACCCTGAAGGGTCTTATTACAGGATCTCAAAGTGCTTTCCAAACAGCAGCAGTGAGCAGTGTCAGGTACACACAGAACAAAGGAAGGGGCTGGTGGCAGAACACATGGTGCTGGGGCAGATGCACAGCAGCAGGAACATAGAGCAGTGACCTGACCTCCTGTTCTTGGCATGCCAACCCAAAAGGACAGGTAGAGTCTCTGCACTGCTCCACTCCCTTCCCTTTTCCAACTGAGACTAAACCAGCTGCCACTCACAGGGAGGGTCAGCAGCCCCCCTGCAGCTACGATGCCCACCAGCTCTTTCAGAACTCTGCACCAGGAGCTTGGCATGAAGGTGAAGCAGCTCACAAATCCCACCGCTGGTTTCACCTCCTCCTTGGCAGAGCTGTGTGCCCTCCCAGGCTGCCCCCAGGCTGGCACAGCCATTCTAAGGGCAATAGTTGCCACAAACCACTTGGAGATAATCTCTGAAGCAAACAATCCTCAAGCATTTCCCACTCCCGCAGCTCAGGGAGACAAGAGCTGGGCCCCACCGCTCCCTGCTCGAACCCCTCACCTGCCGGTTCCCCGCAGGGGTCCTGGAGCCTTCCTGCACCTCCAACCCTACAGGGACATCCCTGCCTTCAACTCAGCTGCATCACCCTCTCAGTTAGTGCCCCAGCTTCAGCAGCACTGTGCAGAGAGAGCCCCTCCGGGACAAGCCCCCAGCTCCACCACCACACAGGGTGCCCCTCAAACACCAACTCTGCTGAGCCTGCCCCACACACAGATCTCGTTCCAACATCTCCCTGCAGGATATGTCCCTGCCCTGCAGAAGCCACCCACGGTCACTAGGGGGTCAGCCCACCACAAAGTGCCCACCAGAGCTGCTGTCGCCCCCTCCTCAGCTGGGCTAGGGAAGGCTGGTGGGTGGAGGGAAGGACAGGAGGACGACACCCAGCAGCTTCCATCATAGGCAGAAGAGACTCAGTTTGGAGATTCATTTATTCAAGGCAGGACAAAGGCAGAAAAATAAAACCTGGGTCACCCCCTCCCCACCCTCCCCTTCGCTCGGTTTTCTCTACCTCCTTCCAGCAGCAGCACAGGGAGTGGAGGCTGGGGTCAGCCCATCCCACATTGGCTCTGTTGCTCCAGACGGGAGGGAGTCCTCCAGGAGCTTCTCCAGCCCAAGCCCTTCCCACAGGCTGTTGCTTCAGAACCTGCTCTGGTGTGGGTCCCTTCCATGGGCATAGTCCTTCAGGAACGCTGCTTCTGCACTGGTCCTCCACAGGGTGCAAAGTTCTGCTGGTGAACCTGCTCCAGCATGGGCTGCTCTCCACAGGTCCTGCCATGGGGTCACAACCTCCTTCAGGCATCCACCTGCTCCAGCACAGGGTCCTCCACATCTCCAGGTGGGCGTCTGCTCCACCGTGGACCTCCATGAGCTGCAGGGGCACAGCCTGCCTCACCATGGTCTTCACCACAGGCTGCAGGGAAATCTCTGCTTGGGTGCCTTGAACGCCACCTCCTCCTCCTCCATGGACCTTGGGGGCTGCAGAGTTGTTCCTCGTTCTCTCTCCGCTGGCTGCAGCTGCTCAAATTTTGGGCTTCTCTCTTTCCTAAATGTTATCCCTGAGGCACTGCCACGAGCACTGGTGGTCTTCACCTGGAATGGGCTGGCATGGGCTGTCAGATGTGAAGGAACCTTCTGGCAACTTCCCAGAGAACCCACCTCATAGCCCCTTGCTACCAAAATTTGCCCTATCAACCCAAACCTGCTCAACCCTCCTGTGCTCACCACCTGCCCCAAGGTCCCTAGGACAGCTACAAGATCCATGCTGGCAGCAATGGTCTGCAGGAACTTCTGCTCCATGCTGACACTTTCCTCACTTACTCTCTCAAACTCAGTGACCTGACATCACACCCCCAGCTCCTCCATCACCCTCCTCACTTGTCTGCTGCCTCTGCTCCACCAGCACTGGCAGGGCTCGTTCCCGGCCCCTGAAGAGGACTGTGGGGGTAGCACCCAGCCTGATTAACCTCACTTCATCTCCTCAGAAGAGGAGGGTTAGGAACACCACTGATATTAAAGCCCCCTCTTTTAAGCAGTGAGGATTCTTTCTCTTCCCCTCCTCGGATAATAAATTCCAGCCATTTCCCAGGGAACTGCTCCTTTATTCGGGAGCAGCTCAGCCCTCAGCGCTTCCTGTGAAACACTGAGGCTCTGTGGGACACAAAAGCCTTTTGTCTGCAAACTTGCAGCTTGAACAAGGCCACAGCAGCAAGAGGAGACTCTGGGCCCTCGGCAACAAACGATGACAACTCTCAGCGTTTTTGTAAAAATTTTATTTGTCAAAGAAAAAAAAAAAAGACAAGAGCCAATTGAAAGCCTACTCAGTCTTTAACTCCAATTTTTGTCTTTAAATTTAGAGAAACGACTCAGTTACTTTTTTTTTTTTTTTAAACAACCCCCCCTTTTTCCCCTTTAATGTTTACCATCTACTCGTGCTGAATCCTTCCAAGGAGATTGCTCCAGCGTACCTCTCCAGGTCCTCGCTTTGCTCCTTTTACCAAAAAACATGAAAAACTCCATCGTGCATCTTAAGGGCTCCAATCGTCAAAAATAGGAACAAAAAACCAAAAAAAAAAAAGTATCTTTGGAATAGCCAATTAAGATGAATAAAAAAATCCACACCAATGCGGTTTGGTTGGGGCAGGAATCCACTCCTATGTTCCTGGTAATTTGATCCCGCTCCATGAATCCTTGTAATTCAGCCTCCCTATCCTATCCACATTATGATTTGAATCCAATGATCCAGCTCCAAGGATTGGGATCCAGTGAGCCCTCTCCAATCCAAACCTTTATAACCAGCAAAACCAAAAAAGAGGAGGCAAAAAGTTAGATACTGTAATGAAAAAATAGGCTCTGGGGAATGATGAGTTATGTTTGCCATCAGTTAACACAGATGTACATAATAACTATCAATTCCCCAAGACAAACTGCTTTTTGTTGCTTTTTGAATGCTGATGCTCAGATTAATTCTTTGTAAACGTTAATTAACCACTGGGAGGAAACATTGCCATTATTTACAACACCTCAACGGAGAATGCCAACACACTCACTGCTCCTGGGTGAGGAGCTACAGGTTTTGTGGTCGCAAAAAGTGGTTCTGAGACTGGAAACTCTTAGTGGTGAAGCCATCGTCCACCTGCTGTGTGCCTGAGCTGCAGCTCGCCCTCCCCCGCTGGAGGCTGAAGCTTTAACTAACCCAGCAGTCAACTGAGAATTAGGCTGAGGGGGCAGGGCTGAGATTTAAAATTATTCCCAACTAGGTTTTCTATTTATTTCCTTTTTGTCGTTGTTGTTTGGTTTGGGTTTTTGCTTTCATTCTGCTACTTTAAAGCAATGAAATTGCAACGCTGTATCAGTCACACAGAGGACATGCAGATTTTAGCAGTATTGATATTATACTCGGATTTAAAATACCCTTCGGCTACTACAAGTGTACAAGCACTATGTAACATCAACACTTGTGACCAAATGCTGCCTGACGAAGTAAACCAAGGACTCCCACCCCACCTCCCACCCCTCCCCCGACCCGTTTATTCCTTTAAAATAAAAAAAAACCCGGACAAAACAACAAGAACTAGACTGGGAGAGAGTTACCAAAGCAAGTGTTGAGCCACAATTGCCCCCCGGGGTTTAAAGAGCAGAGCAATCGCAGCCTGCAGGAACACCAAGGTGCCTGAAGCCACACGGAGGTGACGTGCTCAATTAACCTGTCTCTCAGTATAAGGTCAATACTGCCAAGTTCATCTGTGACAATAGCACTTGGAGTCATACCATTGCCTCCATTATTGATCTGATCCTCCTCAATCCTCCTTTTGACAATCCTAAAATGATTGACATGTGCTCCACAATCCTTTAATCCAAAGCATTCTTAATCCATCTCTTCAGATATGTCTACAGAAAGACACACGAAAAGGCAAGATAAAATATAAGATCCCCCAGAAGAGACAAGTTAGCCACAAACACCCCAACATCCCCAGCTGAACACTGAGACATTTACACAGCAGTACCACGGGTCGGAGAGTGTTGGTATTTAGCTAGAACTAAATTGAAACAATCCTGACTGACAGCAAGTAAAATACAATTTACCAAAGACGTGAGGGGAATGTTTGATGTTAAGGAGCAAATACTCACTAGGGATTTTACACAAGAATGCAATTCAACACTTCAGCCAATTTGGATAAAACAGTTGGAATTTAAAAATAAAAATTAAAAAAAAAAGGGGGGGGGGAAGGAAAATAATAATGAGAGGCTGTACTAAGTAAAGGAAAACTGTGTACAACATGGGCTTCTACAAAAAGATCAGAGCTAGTGAGCGTTTATGTACGAGATCGGGATCTGCTGTGGCGGGGAGAGTAGCGTGGAGATCCTCTGCTCCTCCGTGGGGAATAACTGCGGCTTCTGCTGTTGCTTCGACTACGGCTCCTGCTACGACTACGGCTGCGGGACCGAGATCTTCCATAGCTTGGGCTTCTTGGGCCATCAACTTTAACACGGATGTAGGCAGTTTCTCCCTATTGAATAGACAGAACTTTCGATTGAAAAGTCGAGGCTTGAGGGCCATCTTTTCAGGCATGCTGACATCGACTGCAGATACCGTTTACTACAGACATCCACGCTCACAAGTCTACCTCCTGCCAAACTGCCCACAGACTGAGCTCAGCTGCTTCGCAAGTCAACGACGAACACCACACGTTCCTTACCTTCGAATCCTACTGTTAAGCCCCTTGTATCCAATTCTGGCCAAAGAAAGTAAGGGTGAAACCTACCTCATGAGATCTAAATTTAGTGTTATCCAGCTTTCGCACAGCGTAGGTCATATCTTCCTTCCGCACAAACTCCACGACACCAGTGCCATCTCGGAAAACATCAGCATAACATACATCACCTGCCTCGCGCATGTGATCCTTTAAATCCTGCCAACTTCCACTTGGAGGCAGCCCTACGGAAAACGCAAGACGTTACCTTAAAAACCTCTCATCTTCTCACCTCCCGCACTCTCAGCACCAGCTCGCAGCAAACGAATGGGGCTCTCTGCGGAGCAGACGGGCTGCCTGCAGGAGCTGCTGGCAACCTCCCCACAGCCTTCCTCCCAGAGACGCAAAGTGATGCTTTTTAAAGAGCGCTCGGCGCTGGGGAGTCTGCATGCAGGACCCCGGGGAGGGGGGCGGACACTGGGGCTGAGAAAGAGGAATGACTCACCCGAGACGATCACTCTGTACTCTGAGCGCCGGGACGGGGGGCCGTACCTGCCCCGGGGGGCTCCGCCCCCACCGCCGCCGCCGCCTCCTCTGCCGGTGCCCCGGCCGCTCCGAGGGAACTCCACGCGGAGGCGATACCCATCGTAATCGTAGCCGTCCCGCCCGTAGACGGCGTCCTCCGCGTCCCTGCGGGCCGGGACGGGGCGGTGAGTGCGGTCGCCTTCCCCCCCCGCACCGCGCCCAGCCCACGCACGGCCCCCCCGCCTTTGTTCCCGCTTCTCGCCGGCCCCGCCCTACGCCGCCCGCCCGCCGACCCCCTCACCAGGGCCCCGCAACGTTGCGGGAGCCCGTTAGCGCGGCCCGAGGCCCTGCGCACCGGCAGGGCCCGGTACTGCACGGGCGGGGCCAGGCAGCTGGGCAGGCGGCTGCGGCCGCCTCGGGCCCGGGGCTGCGGGAGGAGGCGCGGACGCAGGCCACGGCGGGGCCCAGTTCCCTCTCCCAGGGGAGGGCCCGCGGGTGGTGGCAGGGTCTTACCTGGGGTCCTCAAACTCGACGAAGGCGAAAGGTGGCCCTCCGCGGCGGTTCTTGAGGTCGATATCGCGGATGGCCCCGTACTTGTAGAAAACATCCTCGATGTCCTTGGTGCGGATGTCGGGGGGTAGGTTCCCCACGTAGATGCGGCAGTCGTTGTTGCCGGCTGGGCCGCGGATCACGCCCCCTCCGGACATAGCAAGGTCAGCAATGGCTGCGGCGGTGGAGGGCCGGAGCTCGGAGAGCGGCTGGCGAGCGAGCGCAGGGCCGGGCCGGGCACACAGGAGCACACGCGCGCGTCCCCCAACAACCGCTCCAAAATGGCGACCGCGGCTCCCCTCGCGGTCCTACTGCGCGCAACGATTTCACCCCGAGACGCAGCACCTTTCGCGCTGGCTCTACACGAGGCGGTGTCCGCGTCTTCCGCCGCGCCCCCGTTCCTCTGTCCTGCGCACGCGCGGCTCTAGAGGAAAGTAGTCCCTCCTTTCTCTCCCCTTTCCAGCTCCACTTCAGCAGCCGAATCCGTGCTGGCGAGGCAGCTCCTGAGAGCGAGGGTGCAGCGATTTCAGATTTCCCTCAACAGCCCTCCGCTGTCTGAAGTGAGGTACGAACGCAACCCGCGGCGCGGTTCTGGCGGCGGTAGACCGTATTACGTCACATCCGGTGCGGCGTCCGCGCCAAAAAGACCCGGCCGGGGCAGGGGTGGGCGTGTCCCACAATGCACCGCGGTGACGCTTGGCGCCAAGGCGCGGGGTGTGTCCCACAATGCACTGCGGGTGGCGGTTGTGTGCAGCGGCCGCAGGCAGGCAGCCGGCGGGAAGGGGCTCGGTCGTGTCCGCGGGGCCCTCGGCGCCCTCGGCCTTGTGGGTAAAGGGCTGCGACTGTAGTCAGGGCTCTGGCGTGTTATGATATGCCCAGGGACCCTAGGGAAAGGGCTCTTCCCTCTTTCCGGGTAGGCGGGAGAGAGGGCCGAGGGTAGGACGGAGGCGAGCTGGCAGCGGCTCGGCCACACGAGGTAAAATGGCTGCCCTGAGGGCACAGGGAGCTGACTTCAGGCCTGGATCCACTGCTCTGCCATGCTATCGTCTTAATTCCGTGTCCCCTTAAGCAAAGCATTGAAGTTGGCTTTTAAGGCTGTTGGGTCTCGTTTGGTTGTTGCCAAACAGTCTCCCGTTTTTGACTGGGATTTGGGTTCTTGGGGAGCCTTGGACCAGACTAATCTTACAGATCTGCGCTGGAAGGACACTCAGATCCCCTTGGAGCCTGAGCACGATGGCTTTGGACAGAAAAAACTTTGGCTTTGTTTTATCTCTGCAAGTCACTAAAAAATGAAGAAACAGAACTCTAGATTGTCCAGACCTGCTGCCTTCCTCCTGCAGGAGCTGTGCTGAACATGGTGCTGGAGAGGTTGCTTTTGGCACTCCAGCAATGACAGCTGCACAGACACTGCCTTTTGGGGCTACAAATGCAAAGCTGGTGTTTTAGGGGGTTCTGATTCTAAGGAGTGTTCCAATGATCCCAGAGTTAGTAACCCGCATGTAGCAAAAACATGCCAAAATGGAGTTTGTGGTGGAGGATGAGGCAGGGAAGGTGGAAGGTTGAAGAGGTTTGCTGTCCAGTGGGTGGGGGCAGAGCTGGTTTATTTGTCTGGATTTATGTCTGAGCAAAAAGGTGTGCAGAGCATGTGGTACAGCACAGCTTGGTGTGAACAAGAACCACAGCACGCTGTCACAGTGGGAATTCTGCCCAAAAGGACAGTGCCAAGGGATAGGGGTGGGCACCGGACCAGTGACAGAGGCTCTCAGTGAACCCCTCTGCCTCCCCAAAGGGATGAGCAGGTGGCATTGACTGGTGTCTTCCATGGGTAACAGCACCTGAAGTCACCCCCTGCCTGGAGAGGGTCGTGCAGAGGCTCCTCTGGGGACATTCTGGAACGTGGCTGTGTTTGCCTCACTGGCACAGCTCCTATGCTGGGCTAATCAGGATGGCAAAGTGCTCAGAGTAGACTTTGAAGGGCTTCACAGGAGCCTCTGGCACAGCCTGGACCAGGAGCTACCTACTCAGCCCAGGCTGGGGTCCAGCACCCTGCTGGGCTGGCTGAAGGGGTGCAAAGAAGTGGAATCCATCCCAGGCATATGCAGTTGCTTGTCCTGCAGTTAAAGGTTAATGTAAAAGGAAACCCCAAACTAATCCAAGAGGTGATCTCTGCTGTCCCGTTTTGTCACACTGCTCTGATTTTTGTGCCTGCTTTCACCTTTGATTCCCACTGCACAGAGGGGAAGAGGCAATGGTTAACATAGACCAAAAAGTTTAAGGAGCCCCCCCAGGCTGTTTTAATTGATATAATTTTCAGGGAAAGCATTTTTGCTGGTGCAGGGCTCCGCGGGCTCCTCCTGCCTGCTCTGCTCGCTGCCTGCCTCCTGCTGTCACCGAACACTGCAGCAGCTGCTTCCAGTGCTCCTCTCCCTGCCTGGCAGCATCCTCCAAAGACTGACGTGGACGGAGGATAGTGAATGCAAACCGCTAATGAAAATAAACCTGTTAAGGTTGATTCCGGCTGGGGAATAAATAAGCAAAAGGCAGCAGACTCCTGTGGGCTGCTCACTGCAGACAGAGCCTGTCGAGGTGGAGGCTGCCCCGCAAGGGCTTCCCCTGCAGCTCCTCTTCTTTTTGCTCCTTTTGCTATTTTTATTTATCTATGCATCTGGGTGGGGAGACACTGGCACAAGTTGCTCAGGGGAGCTGTGGATGTCCCCTCCCTGGAGCTGTTCCAGGCCAGGTTGGATGAGGCCCTAAGCAGCCGGGGCTGGTGGAGGTGTCGCTGCCCATGGCAGGGGTTGGAACTGGATGAGCTTTCAGGTCCTTTCCCACCCAACCCATTTCGTGATTTCCCAGCGTTGCCTCCTTTCCCCTCCACACCTCCCCAGCCCCCAGGCACCCAGCTGGCTGAGGTGTCTGTGCCAGGATCTGCCGGGAGCTGACTGCTCAGCACCTCCTGTCCCACCGCTTGTACCCCAGCTCCGAGCCAGCGATGCCTTCCCGCAACGGGACCCGACGCAGCGACAAGCCCCGGGGAGGTCACTGAGAGGCAGCCAGCAAGAGCCCCGTGCCCCAGGGCTCCTTAACCAGGCAGTATTTCCGCCGTCCATTAGAGCTATCGATAGCTTCCCATTTGCTGTGTGGCATCTGTCACCTTCCCCAGCAGCAACCGGCAGCCGCCCTGCGGCGGGCAGCCAGAGCTCTGCATTTAGCCGTGATGCTGGCCGAGCTGAGGAGCACGGGGAAGAGGCTTTTTGTCCTCCAAAAATAGCCCAAATTTGCCAGGCCTCAGTGGCTTTTAAAAGGAGCTTTTTCCATTAGCTTGCCGTCAGAGAGCCGCTGGCAGCACTGCTGCCGGCCCCGCTCCTACTGAAGAGGGAGCAGAGGATGCAGCCCCCGGTGCAGCGGCGAGGCTCTGCTGGGCAGCTTCAATACAAGGAAGCAGAATGCGTGAGAAATGCACCGAAAGCTGTGTTCGAGCAGAATAGGTTTGGATACAAATGGAGTTCTAGGAGCTGCCTCCTTGCCCTGTGAACTGTCTGTAAATATTTAAGGCAAAGGACTGCCATAAGGGGCATGCAAAGTTGTGCAGCCCCCAGCGGGGCTGACACCAGGCTGTGTGTTTTTACTGTCCCAGCTCAATGGAAGGCAAACAACGGAGGGAAGATGAACTGAAGGTTTACAAAAGGCTGGGGACAGGGGCACTTGCCAAGTTCACTTGTTGAGCCCAGTGCCCCGGCCAGAAGGTGCTGTGGGAAGGCAGCTGGCTGCTCTCACTGCTCCCACTGCATTTCAGTGTCCAGGTGTTGCCCAGCTAGGAAACCTCACATTTCATAGCCCATGGTCCTTAAAGAAGGAGAAAGGTACAAGAGGAGGTTGGGGCAAGGTGGGGCTGGTCTCATCTTCAGAGTCTCAGGTGATAGAAGGAGAGGAAATGGCCTGAAACTGTGCCAAGGGAGGCTTATGTTGGAGATAAGGAAAAATTTCTTTGCTGCCAGAGTGGTCAGGGATTGGCACAGGCTGCCCAGGGAGGTGATGGAGTCCCCATCCCTGGAGGGGTTCAAGAACTGTGTGGCCATGGCACATGGAGACGAGACAGGGTTTGGTGGCCATGGGGGCGTTGGGTTGATGTTTGGACTCAATGATCTTGAAGGCCTTTTACAACCCAAACAATTCTGTGGTTGTGATTCTCTGATTTGCTGTCCCGTGGGGCTGCCACCCCCGCCCCAGCCCAGATGCTCTCCACCGACCTGAGGCACCGGCCAGGCACCAAGTCCCCTCTCTCCCTCGGTGGGGCTGCAGCTGGAGGGGCTGTGGTGCTGTGCAGCCAGGCTGGGCACACAGGCACTGTCTGAGGGTCTGATTCCCACAGTCCGCAGCCCACTCTGCCCAGGGCCATCCCCTGCGAGGCTTTTGAGCTGCTCCCAGCGGCGCAGGGAGGAGCAGGGCACTGTGCTGCTGCTGGAGAGCACGGAGAGGGGACTCCAGAGGCCTCTCTGTCTGGCAGCACCGCAGACCACTGAGTTGTTTTCCCCTCCAGGGCTCTTTTTCGTTTACTGCTGCCCCCTTCCTTGCTCTCAGCCTCCTGGTCAGAGGGCACCTTGGCTCCCTGACCCACTGCCCACCTCTCTGGGCTGAACATGAGCTGAGCACTGCCACGGGCTGGGGCTGAACTGCTCCCTCGGCACTGATGGGACTGGGATGAACTGGGAGGGGAGACCTTCCTGCAGCCTTCCAGTACTCAGAGGGGGCCCAACTGGCAGTGGGAGCTGTCTGAGGCCACCAAAGGCTGGTTTGGAGGACAGAAGCCTTCTACACAGACGTTTGCTCTCCTCCCACGGTGACACCTAAGCAGCTGTTAAGAAGACCCTCACCACCCTTACAGACTTTGGCAGTGTGCCTCTGCTCCTTCCTTGCCATGAAATCCATTCCTGCCATCTGACCCTGCATATCCAGCACCCCTCAGACTGGGGCTCTGAGCCTCCCCTGGCACAATTTCAGGCCACTTCCTCTCCTTCCAGCACCTGAGACTGGGGAGAAGAGACCAACCCATACCTGGCTCCAACCTCCTTTCAGGAGCTGCAGAGAGCAATGGGCTCTGCCCTCAGCTTCCTCTTCTCCAGACTCAACACCCCCAGCTCCCCCAGCTGCTCCTGCGCAGCCCTGTTCTCCAGACCCTCCCCCAGCTTTGCTACCCTTCTCTGGCCCTGTCCTAGCCCCTCACTGTCCTTGCGAGGGCCCCAAAACTGAACCCAGTATTGGAGGTGTACTTTGGGTAGGTGCTGGGGCTGGTTAAGGCTCTCTGCCCAGCATGGGTCTGTCATGGTGGGCAATGTTCAGAGACTCAGCCCTCCTCAAGAGGAAGAGCCTCATCACTGGCAGGAAAGCAGGACTGCTCCCTGCATCCCAGAGAGGAGCTGCCTTGCACTCAGGCTGGAGATGCGAGCAGGGTTTCAGCCAACTGTAAATGCCTTGTTCCTGGAGAAGGCTCTGCCACTCTCCATGCCAGCAGGTTTGTGGCAGGAGATGAGCTGAGTCCAAAGGGCAGTGGGGCCAGGGCTACCCCAGTTTAGCCTCACTGCTCTTCCTGGCTTGTGCTGTAGGTGCCAGAGCGAGGTGGGCATAAGCTGTGCTCTGCCCCATCCCCCTGGTCCTGCCCTCGTGCTCTGGCTGAGCCTTTGGGCTGCGAGAAGCTGAGCTGTGAGCAGAGCTCCGTGAGGACAACCCTTCCCCTGCTGCATTTCCAAGGCAGATTAAGCAGTAGGAAGAGCAGCCTTAAGCATTCCTCTAATTAAAACCAAATCCCTCGTGGCCTCTTCTATACAGAGAGATATTACAGGCTTAGGGGATGTATGAGATGTGTGTTTATTGATCGCTTCAACCACTGCTGCTCTTCCCAGGGTGTCCAGGGAGAGCATTAATTGGTGTCTGACCGAGCTGGTGAGGAGGGCAGGGCAGGGGGTTTGGCTGATGCTTCACTCATGCCAGCCCCTGGATCCCTGCTGGGTGCTTATATAAATATATTTATATTCATCTATATACCCATTACATATCCATTTATGTCCATATACCCATTTATGCATAGCCACCCACCTAGGCAGCACCCTCAGCACCCATCCTGCCGGGCCCTCATTTCTGGTCCTACTTTGCTGGGCTTGTGCTGGCTCTGGCCCAGGACACGGTGCCTGGCACTGGGCTCCCACCACTGCCCATTCCCTGCCTGTGGGTTTGTGGTTGCACCACAGAGGGGCGTTTCTGGCTGCTTTGCTGTAGTCGTTTTCAAGTGGCAGGAGGTCAGGGCGGTGGTGCCCGAGGGCCGGGATGTGCTTCCCTAGGTGGGTCAAACAGCACTCGAAAGCCTTTGCAGGCTGAGAGTTGGTGCTTATCAAGCTGCTCCACCACAGTTGGAACCCCAAGAAATGTGAGTGTGCAGTGGAGATGTCTGCAGGGATTAAAATGGTGCTGGCAGATGATTACTGTGACCTCCACAATGTAAACATTGCAGACAGACAGTGTAAATAGGGGGATTCGACTTTTTTATCCTCGTTTTTTGTTTGGTTTTGTTTTTTTTTTTCCTTTCTCAGGCCAGGAACTGCTAAAGCTGAAATAAATCACTGCAGAAGTGAGACTGACCTAAATCACTTCACACAGTGGAGACCTTGTCTCCTGCTTTCGGAGCTTCTCATATTTAGGCTGTGCAGCTGTAGCTGCTTCCTACGCCCTGGGCAGCTCGGGGGAAGGTGTGAGATCAGTTCCTGTGTGACAGGGAGGATGCTGGGCAGAGGAAACCACCAGTTCATGCCTGCTGGGGGAACCAGTGGCTGTTCCTGCACCTGCACCCAATGAGTTCCTGCATCAGCACCCAAACAGTTCATGCATGAGTGCTCAGAAGGTGCACGAGTGCCTGCCCAGTGCACAGAGCCACCACAAATTCCTGCAGGAGCACCCAGGGAGCCTGCACACAGCTTCACAATTAGCTCATGCAGCAATGCAGGATTAGTGCTTGCATGAATGCCCAGTTACTGCCTGCATCAGCACCCAATTAGTACCTGCATCAGCACTCAATTAGTGCCTGCATCAGCACCCCAGCAGTTCCGGCAGGAGCAGGCAGCTGCTGTGCATCTAAAAGCTGGATCAGTGTGTGCATGTCTGCTTGCCTGGCTCTTGCAGGAGCACCAAGGGATGTACCCGTGGGATCCCAGTGGGTTCCCAGTGGATTCTTGGTTCACCAGTGAGTGCCCGGCTCGTTCACCTAGGGGCTGCAGCCTGTGACTGACCCGCAGCAGGGGAGGATGCACAGCTGCAGGGCAGAGGAGACACACAGATGCAGCAGGAAAGGTGCCCTCAGCCCAGCCCCAACCCTGTCCTGGGCTGATCCCCAGCAGTGTGGGCAGCAGGGGCAGGGAGGGGATTCTGCCTCTCTGCTGCACTCTGCTGAGACCCCCCCCTGCAGTGCTGGGGCAGCTCTGGAGCCTCTGCACAGCACAGACCCTGGAGCAGGGCCAGAGGAGGCCACAGCAGTGCTGGCAGGGCTGGCAGGGCTCTGCTGGGAGGCAGGCTGGCAGAGTTGGGCTTATTTAGCCCGGGGAAGAGAAGGCCCCAGGGTGACCTGGTGGCCTATCAGTGCCACAGGGATCAGTAAGAAAGATGGGGACAAGCTTTTGAACAGGGCCTGTTGTGACAGGACAAGGGGTGGTAGTTTGAACTCAAAGAGGGAGATCCAGACTGGAGAGAAGGGAGAATTTTTTTTACAGTGAGGGTGGTAAGAGCCTGGCCCAGGCTGCCCAGAGAGGTGGGAGATGCCCAATGCCTGGAAACACTCCAGGTCACTCCATGAGCAACCTGCTCGAGCTGAAGATGTCCCTCCTGACTGAAGAGGGTTGGACTGGATGAGCTTTAAAGATCTCTTCCAACCCCAAGCATCCTGCGATTCTATGACCCACTCACCCTGCAGCCAGCCCGAAGCAACCTGGCATGCCTTGGCACCTTCAAGCTCATCCAAAGGCAGCACTGTGCTCTGCTTGACCACAAAGTCCCCGGTACTGGTGGGAGCTGTGGCTCACAGGAGCGTGGAGGCCTTTGATGTGCAGGCAGGACCCCTGCAGAAAAACCCTGTTGGATTTAGGGCTTGTGCTGGAGCACACAGCCCCAGTGAGAGGGAGAATGGAGATATGGAGAAACTCAAGGGAAGAAGTAAAATTCACTCCTGGCCCTGCGAGCACAGGGAGTCTGTGTTCCAGCCCTCTCTGCTTCGTGGCCAGGCTGGGAGCCCTGTGCAGGAGTGGAGCTGCAGGGCATGGGCACACAGCACAGGGCTTTGGCGTTGGAGGGTTAAGTTGCCTCTGGACCTGCCTTTCAGTTCAGGAGGGATCAGACGAAAGGCAATTCCCAGCTGCCCGGGAGCTGTGAGCAGAGCTTGGTCAGCTCAGCCCCGGCCCCTCGGCAGCACAGAGACTGCTGTTGTGTCCCGCTGCTGCTCTGGCCCCGCCGGCACTCCAGAAGGATGTTTTTATTTACAGCTGCTGCAGGAGCTGCACACCGCAAGCCACTTGCACAAACTTGCAGGGAGCAGCTGACCTGGATCCATCTTAATGAGGCTCAAAGGCCTTGGGTATCATTTTCCCTCTTGGGCTGGTGGGAGAGCAAGGAGCACCCTGCCCGGCAGGGAGCAGCGCTCGGACAAAAAGCTGTTTGAAGCTTGTCACATCCCTAAGCCCCTTTGCCTCGGAGATGAGCCCAGGCTGCCCTGCCCTGGTGCCACGCTGCAGCTGCTTCTGCTGCAGGGCAGACCTCGGGGAGTGAGCAGTGAGAGCTCCATGCACGCTGGAGCCACCAAGGGCCAGGCTGCCTTTGGGGACAGGGCACTGTATGGCCAGGGGCTGTTTGGGGGTTTCAGAGCTCTGCTATGTGATGCTGATGGGAGGTGTTTGACCCACTCCTGGGTGGTTCTGATGAAGAGCAATTCACAAATTTGCACAATGGGTTGGGTTGGAAGGGACCATAAAGCTCAGCCAGCTCCAACCCCCTGCCCGAGGCAGGGACAACTCCACCAGGCCAGGCTGCCCAAGGACTCACCCAGCCTGGCCTTGAACACCTCCAGTGAGGGGGCAGTCAAAGCCTCCCTGGGCAGGCTCTGCCAGTGTCTGCCCACTCACTGTCAATAATTTCTTCCTATTCTCCAATCTCAATCTGCCCTCCTCANCCCTGTCCTGGGCTGATCCCCAGCAGTGTGGGCAGCAGGGGCAGGGAGGGGATTCTGCCTCTCTGCTGCACTCTGCTGAGACCCCCCCCTGCAGTGCTGGGGCAGCTCTGGAGCCTCTGCACAGCACAGACCCTGGAGCAGGGCCAGAGGAGGCCACAGCAGTGCTGGCAGGGCTGGCAGGGCTCTGCTGGGAGGCAGGCTGGCAGAGTTGGGCTTATTTAGCCCGGGGAAGAGAAGGCCCCAGGGTGACCTGGTGGCCTATCAGTGCCACAGGGATCAGTAAGAAAGATGGGGACAAGCTTTTGAACAGGGCCTGTTGTGACAGGACAAGGGGTGGTAGTTTGAACTCAAAGAGGGAGATCCAGACTGGAGAGAAGGGAGAATTTTTTTTACAGTGAGGGTGGTAAGAGCCTGGCCCAGGCTGCCCAGAGAGGTGGGAGATGCCCAATGCCTGGAAACACTCCAGGTCACTCCATGAGCAACCTGCTCGAGCTGAAGATGTCCCTCCTGACTGAAGAGGGTTGGACTGGATGAGCTTTAAAGATCTCTTCCAACCCCAAGCATCCTGCGATTCTATGACCCACTCACCCTGCAGCCAGCCCGAAGCAACCTGGCATGCCTTGGCACCTTCAAGCTCATCCAAAGGCAGCACTGTGCTCTGCTTGACCACAAAGTCCCCGGTACTGGTGGGAGCTGTGGCTCACAGGAGCGTGGAGGCCTTTGATGTGCAGGCAGGACCCCTGCAGAGAAACCCTGTTGGATTTAGGGCTTGTGCTGGAGCACACAGCCCCAGTGAGAGGGAGAATGGAGATATGGAGAAACTCAAGGGAAGAAGTAAAATTCACTCCTGGCCCTGCGAGCACAGGGAGTCTGTGTTCCAGCCCTCTCTGCTTCGTGGCCAGGCTGGGAGCCCTGTGCAGGAGTGGAGCTGCAGGGCATGGGCACACAGCACAGGGCTTTGGCGTTGGAGGGTTAAGTTGCCTCTGGACCTGCCTTTCAGTTCAGGAGGGATCAGACGAAAGGCAATTCCCAGCTGCCCGGGAGCTGTGAGCAGAGCTTGGTCAGCTCAGCCCCGGCCCCTCGGCAGCACAGAGGCTGCTGTTGTGTCCCGCTGCTGCTCTGGCCCCGCCGGCACTCCAGAAGGATGTTTTTATTTACAGCTGCTGCAGGAGCTGCACACCGCAAGCCACTTGCACAAACTTGCAGGGAGCAGCTGACCTGGATCCATCTTAATGAGGCTCAAAGGCCTTGGGTATCATTTTCCCTCTTGGGCTGGTGGGAGAGCAAGGAGCACCCTGCCCGGCAGGGAGCAGCGCTCGGACAAAAAGCTGTTTGAAGCTTGTCACATCCCTAAGCCCCTTTGCCTCGGAGATGAGCCCAGGCTGCCCTGCCCTGGTGCCACGCTGCAGCTGCTTCTGCTGCAGGGCAGACCTCGGGGAGTGAGCAGTGAGAGCTCCATGCACGCTGGAGCCACCAAGGGCCAGGCTGCCTTTGGGGACAGGGCACTGTATGGCCAGGGGCTGTTTGGGGGTTTCAGAGCTCTGCTATGTGATGCTGATGGGAGGTGTTTGACCCACTCCTGGGTGGTTCTGATGAAGAGCAATTCACAAATTTGCACAATGGGTTGGGTTGGAAGGGACCATAAAGCTCAGCCAGCTCCAACCCCCTGCCCGAGGCAGGGACAACTCCACCAGGCCAGGCTGCCCAAGGACTCACCCAGCCTGGCCTTGAACACCTCCAGTGAGGGGGCAGTCAAAGCCTCCCTGGGCAGGCTCTGCCAGTGTCTGCCCACTCACTGTCAATAATTTCTTCCTATTCTCCAATCTCAATCTGCCCTCCTCAAGCTCCAATCCATTGCTCCTTGTAGAAAGTCCCTGATGACTGAGCCTGTCTCCCCGGGCAGGAACACCTCAACCCCACTGCAGGATTGACTGAACTTGATCTTAAAGGTTGCTTCCAATTTACACAATTCTTGGATTCTACAAGCAGTGACCCTTTTCCCAGCTGAGGAACCTGTGGCATAGTCCCAGGTCTGGGTTTTGTGCACTGTGGTCTCACTCTGAGCTTACAGCCTGAGCAGATCAGGTGTGGGGATGAGCTGCTCAGTGCCAGGGACAGGCAGAACCTCTTTGCCATTCCCGGGAGGGGATGTGAGAGTAACCCACAGGAGACAGGAGTGGATCTGTGCAGTGAAGAGGGTGGCAGGTAGCACAAGCACTTCATCATCCCAGACTTGCCAGCCATAACCTGGGGACTTAGGGTCTGTTATTGCTGTTAACAGGCTGCTTACAGTGCTCAAACACTCAGCACAGGGTGGCCTCAGTCCCTGGAGCTTTGCAGAGCATTTCCCTTTCACAGGGCTTTGCTTTTCCCCTGGGATTTATTCAGGGTGTGTAGCAGGGATTCAGGGAGATAATGACGAACGTTAACCAGGGCGACGAAAACTGCTTCACAAACAGGATTGATCAAAGCAGCCCGGGACTGACAGCAAAGCCTCCCTGATGCAGCCTGCGCCACACTTGCCAGCACAATTGACTCCAGGAAAAAAGAACAATTTGCCAGGCTCGCCAAGGGGCTGGGCTGCAGCAGCCGGGAAGCTGGTGGCTGGGCACCGCGGGAGGAACGATGGCCAGATCCATCTGCTCCTTGCCCATGTGCCAGCCTTTGGGACTGAGGGGTGAGAGCCCAGCAGGGGCTGCTGGATGCGTTCTGCCCCAGGGCTGCTGCAGGTGCTACTGAGGTGCCAGGCTGCATAAGGACCCACGCTGCAGGGCAGTGAGTGCCACCTCATGGGTACCTGCTGGACTGGCTCTCACAGTGCTTTGCATGGGACTGGACTCTGAGGCTTTTCCCTCAGCAGAAGCAAAATGTGGGGCTGAGCTGCTGGCAGTGCCTCCCCCTCACGCTGCCATCTGCATGCAGCTGCCCTGCAGCGTGTGCCTGCGAGAGCTCGGGGAGCTGCCGGCTCTGCAGCAGTCATGGGGCTCAGTGGCTGCCATGTCTCTAGGTGAGGAGGAGCGACCTGCAGCCACCCCCAGCTCTGACATTCATGCTCTGGCTGCAGCGAGCAGGACCTGGCGGAGGAGACTTGTGTGTGTGGTGCCAAACCCTGGGCTGTGTGGGGGCAGCTTTGGGGTGCCCGAGTGTCCCTGCTGTGCCTACAGGCACTCGTGGGGAGTGAGGGGGTGAATCAATAAATGCAGGTGCTTACCGCTGCTGTTGATTCTATTGATTATTGGCAAAAGAGAGCGACTGATGGGAGCAAGGAGGAGAGACATCCAAGGAGAGAGGGAAGGAATTCCAGCAGGGAGAGGAGCCAAGGTGACATTTCTCCAGCCCTTGCTCTGAACGTGCTCCATAGCCTCAGCGTGCTGCGTGTGTGGCGCAGCAGAGCAGAAGTGCTGGGCTGGGCTGCAGCTTGGTGGGGTTAGGTGAAACAAGAAGAATCTCCTGTGGGGGCTGCTGCAGCAGAGGTGCAGCATGGCAGCAGGGTTGGTGTGGTGCTGCAGGCAGGCTGCCAGCCCCGGGTTTGGTTCCCAGACCTCTGTTTGTTGGGGCAGATGTGCACAAAGCCTGTGGGCTTTGACCTCAAACAGCCTGGGGTTGGGAGTGCATCCCGCGGGGAAGCTCAGGGCTGTGGGGCAGGAGGAGCACAGCCCTAGATGGCAAACTGCTCCTCACTGCCAGCCTCTTTTCCTGCTCATCCCTCTGAAGTGCCTTATATAGCACTGGGAGAAATTTATAAATAAATGCTTTTTGTCACAATTCAGGAATGCTTCTCCCTCCCTGGCATCTGAAGCACTTCTGTCCATCGAGACCATGCTCCTTCATGTGGAAAGAGCAGCACTGGGGACCCTGGCCAAGGCTGTGCTGGGAGCAGAGCAGGGCTGGCAGCAGGGCTCCTCCACTTTGAGGAAGGAGGCAGGATGCAGCTGGGATGGGGTTACACTGTGACTAGAGGAGCAGCCAAACAGACTGCAGCATCTCTGTGGAGCACTGACTGTACCTGTCAGGGCTACCATTTGGTATCTCGGCACTTTTTGCAGCTGGATCCCTGGGGCAGCTGCCCTGGGCTGAAGGTGCCCACAGGCATCCCTGGGACAGGCAGGGCAGGAGGAGTGTGAGCACACCCAGCTGCACCAGGGAAATGCCAGGAGGTCTGGAGCACAGGAATCCTTGTGGTAAAGCCCAGGGCTCCCGGTGTGCAGGATAGACGGGACCAGCATCGCTCAGCAGCTGCCTCTGGCCTCAAAAACCTGCCCAGCCCCTGTCAGCTGCCCCAGCCTCAGAATTAAGAGCACAGTACAGCCAGACTTTGTGGTGGTCACTCCGTCACAGACAAGGATTAAGCAGAAAGTGATGGCAGCAGGAGCAGAGATCTGACGAACCACAACTTGGATCCTTCCCCCTTACAGAAGCTCCTCGTTAGCAGGGGATGGTGCAACAGTGCAGGTGAGGCAACCTGGGCACAGCTCACCTGCAGCAGCAGTGCTGGGAGACTGATTTAGTGTTTGCCAGATACAAATCTCCTTGGAGGAGTAAAGCAAAAGGTTTCCTCCTGCAGCACAGCCAGCCTGGGTCCCATGGCTGGGGTCTGTGCCCCATGGCGCTGCCATCCTGATGCAAACTACAGCCCTGATCTGGGCTGTCAAGGGCCGAGCCAAGGCTGTGTGCTCCCAGCCTGGGATGCTCGTAAAAATGATCCACAAGGCTGTGAGATCTGTTGCCTCAACAGAGACTTGGCAGAGCTATAAATAACGCAGCCAAGTGCTGTGCAGTGAACCTGAGCAGAGCTGGCTGCCCCCGTGGCCAGACGCTGCCTGCAGCCTCCCAGGGCAGCCGATCCTGCTGCCCTGCAGGGTATGGGGAGCTGCCCGGGGGGGTGGGGGTCTGCCTCATGACCACTCTCAGGGCTCTCCATGGGCTCTGGCAATCCTAGGCACCCCACAGGACTCAAATCTCCTGCCTTTCCCAAGCTAGTGCCACTCTGGCAGCTGCCCGTCACCTGCCCAGGCATGGCCTGTCCCCACTCCTCAGCCCAGGATCAGCACCTCCAGTCTCCTCCAGCTGTATGGAGCCTCTGGAGACATCACCATGAAAACATTTACTGCTGCTGCCACTGTGATGGCAGCTCAAAGGGTGTAGCCAAGCCTGTTACTACATTAGCACCAGCATCCAAAGCAGATGAAGGCAGGGTCCCAGCTAGGGCTGGCCTGCGGTGGCCTGTTGGTGGGTGCAGGACATTGGCCATGTCCCAGCAGGATGAGCACTGCCTGCTCACCCTTTGTAGCCTCTTCTGGACTCTCTGCAGTAGTTCCTTGTCTCTCAAACCAGGGAGCCCAGAACCAGACATAGGAGTCCAGCTGTGGCCTTGCTAGATGTGGCCACTGATCCATCTGATGCCTGCAGTCAGGTCCCATGCCAGCAGTGGTGGTCTCACAAACTTAGTGTTAGTCCACACTTGTTTTTCCGCTTCTTTGATTTCCACTGTCATACAGCTGAAGTTCAGGTCTGGACCCATTTGGGAACAGTATTTTATTTGCTGTTGGGAGTTGTGACCAGCATCTGAGAGGTTGCAAAGGTCACACCAGCAACTATTTCATCAGCAAGAGGATCAGCCCATTCCTGGGCTGCTGCCTGGCGAGGCCAGAGCACAGCCCTGGAGTGAGCTCCAGCCTGTCCCTCAAGTGCTGTTACCAGCTGCAGGTTTGTCTTCCCTGAGCAGTCAGAGAGATTTCAGTACCCTGAGAGGTCTCCCTGGCTCTCGAGGCCATGCATGCAATTAGAACCAGTCTCATTAAGAGCCAGCTCAGCCTGAGCAGTGCCATCTTTGTCTCATTGTCCACACTGAGCAGGGCTGCACAGGCACCCTGGAGCACGAACAAGGAGGGTGCAGGAACAGGGGTGGCACAGGAGCAGGGGTGGCACGGGAGCAGGGGTGGCACGGGAGCAGGGGTTTTCATTCTGCTGGGGCCTTTTTCAGGTGGCTTCTGCTAACAGCTTCTTGGCACCTCTCTGAAGTGAAATGGAGCAAGCAGAACGGGAGCTGGCTGGAGGCCAACCTGCCAGATGGGCCCCGGGGGCAGGTCCCCTCCAAGGGAATCAAGCTCCAGCAAGGGACCAGCCCCTCCCAAGGCTGTTACCCCCGAGGGGTTCAGGTCTCCGCAAACAGCAGGTCCCTCCTGCTCAGGGTGACCCCTAGGATCTTGGGGTCCCCAAGGCAGAGGGCACTGCCCCAGGAGAGTGGTGGTGCACTCAGGCAGCAAAGACCCCTCCAAGGGAATCGACCGCAGGAGATCCGAATGCCCCCCGAGGCATCGAGGTCCCCAAAGCAGCAGGGGTCGCCAGTCTGCAAGAAGCCCTACAAAGGAGGCCCCCCAAGGCGGCAGAGCTCCCTCCAAGGGAAGCAGCTGCAGTGGGCCGGGGTCCCCAGGGCGCCGGGGTGCGCCCCCAGGGCAGAGTCCCCCTACCCGCCCCGCGCCCAGACCCGGACCCTCACAGCGCGGAGCAGCCCCAGCCCCGCCCCCGCCCGGCACCGCCCCGCCCCGCCCCGCGCGCCGCGCGGCATTGTGGGATGAAACAGGATGTAGGCAGAACAGCGCGGGCGGACGGGCCGGGGCGGCGGGCTGCGCCGCGCCGCAGCCAATGGGAACGCGGCGTGCCGGGAGGCGCAGCCAATGGCGAGCCGGCGAGCCGCACGCCGCAGCGGGCGGGGCGGTATTTGAGCGCGGCGCGGCGGCCAGGCGCAGAGCGCTCAGCGCGGCGCAGGGAGCGGAGCGGGTTGAGCCGAGCGACCTCGGGCCTCCTCCCACCTCCTCCTTGGTGCTGTGCCTCGCCCTCCTGGGGTGGCCCTGTCACTGTGAAGGTGAGCGACGCCCTCCGCTGGGTCGAGGGCGCTGGGGACCTTCGCTTCTCGCCTGGCACCGCTCGCTCTGGGTGCGGGGTGGCGGCGGCGGAGCCGCCCTGGGGGGAGGGAGTCTGGGACCTGGCCGAGTGGGCGGCTCTGGCCTCTGTGTAGCTCCTGGCGGTGCTCGGAGCCCGCCTTGGTGGTGCGTTGCCGGTCCGTTATCGGTCCTGCTCCGGGCAAGGTCACCGCTGCCCCGGGTGCCCCCGGAGCTCCCCCCGTGAAGGTCACGCAGGGCTCCGGCCCGCACATGCGCCCGGGAGCGTCTCCCCGCGCCCCATTAGGCCCCGGTCGGGAAGGGTCTGTCCCGCACCCCCTTCCCACGTCCTGTGTCGGGGAAAGCAGTGGGTGCTGGGCTTGGACCTCGTCCCCATCCTCGGTCTCGGTACTATCCTGAAGGAGCAGCAGTAAGTGCAGGGCCTGGGCCTCGGCCTGCTCCTAGGGTCCCGGTCTGTGCGAGGAGAGAAAGAGTGGGTGTAGGGGTTTGTCTTACTTCCATCCTAAAGCTGGACCACGTCCTAGTGAGGGAAGGAGTAAGAGCTGAGCCTGAGCATCCTCCCCCTCCAAAGCCACATCCTATCCGGCTGGGGGAGTGGTCGGGTGCTGGTTTGGGCCTAACCAGCCTCGCAAGGCCTCATCCTGCCCTGCAGTGGCTGCTAAGGCTGTGATCTTTGCTTTCTTCTTGAAGACCTCATCCTGCTCTGTGCTGAGGCTGCCAGAGCTGTACTGTTACCCCTTCCAAGGCCCATCCTGGCCTCGGCTGGGTGCTGGAGCTTTTGTGGCCTTTCTCAGAGAATGCTGCTCTTGGGTGCCAGGACCAAGAGGGTCAGCTGTAATCTTGTGACTTAGGGACAGGATGTGTACGTGGTGCAGCTGGGCTGCTTTGAAGGGAGGGTGACACTCCAGGGAAGAAAGAGTTGAGACTGGGGCCCTGCTCTGTGGTGCTCAGGTGGGTGGATGGCTGAGGTGACATTTGGAGCTGCTCCCTGTCCCTCTGGCAGCAGTGGTGCCTGGCCTGGGCAGGGTGCTGTGCCCTGGAGCAGTGTGGTGCTGGGACTGGGTGGGGTGTCCAGCTCTTGCAGCTCTTACTGAAGGATGATTTCTTTCATGGCACTGTTGGCCCTGAGCTGCCTGGGCCTGCACTGAGATGCTCCTTGCCTGAACAATGAGGAGGAAGGAAGATGCTTTTTGCAGGTCACTCTGTGGCTGGTTATGTAATGGCAGATGCCCTCTGAACTCAGTGTGCCGTGGAGGTGTGAGAAGACCTGAGGTGTGTCAGAGCTTGCTTGACCTCTTTTCCTAAAGAGGCTTTCCTGGAACAATGACCTACAAGCGAATTTCTACCACCTCCTTTTCCTGTGGGCTGGAGCCCCAGAAGACTTTTCCAAGGGCTTTCCAGATTTCTGGAGAGTGACTCCACATCTACAGGCAGTTGGTTGTGCTGGTCTGAGCTGTCTCTTACCGTGCCAGGCTTTCTGGGCCCCAGGCTGACACCAGCTGCCTTAACCTAGAGCAGAGGGAAGCAGCCTGCCTGGAAGTGCCTTTCCCAGAGCTGTGGTGGAAGCACGTGCTCTCTGTTGGCGTTTGAGCTCAGTTCCTGTCATTCCTCCTGGTGCTGCTAGGGTATGGTAATAGCAGTGCTCTATTAAACACTGTGTCTCAAACACAGAAATTAGGGTTGCAGTGGAAGTCTTCAACCACGGGCAGAGTGAAGAATTGAAGTATTGTAATCGCAGGGCTGTGATTATGTAACTGGATTCTCTTTCTCTCCAGATAGCAGGCTCCTTTAATTGCTGTAACAAAGCTACTCCTTCAGTTGTCTGGGACTGTTCCAGGGAAGTGATCATTGCAGCAGCTTTTCCTCGCTCCCCAGTAGAGCTAAAAATGTGTAGCTTCACTATTTCAGCACGTGCTTGGTAGTATCACTTCAGACTTAACAGGAGGCTTTAGGAAACTTAATGGTGCCCTGTGGGTTTAATTGGAGGCACCCCTGGCCATTGAGCAGCTTATTCCCACTAAGTTTTAATGTGTTGTGCAGAGAGCTGCTGCCAAGGTGAGCAGTTGTGGGCCTTCCCAGCACAGACCTTTGCTTGCTGGACCTCAGGTAATGTGTGCCTCCTGCCCAGGCCTTGTGCAGGGCTTGGCAATGTGGGATCTGGTGCCTGGAGGGGTGTTGAAGTCCCACCCAGCAGCAGGACTCTGTGGTGCTCCTTCCCCAGGGCATCTGTTGTGAGCTTTGGCTGAAGAGTGACTACAGGTCTGGGATTGCTGAACCCTAGCATAATTTCTAGCATAGTATGGACTGCACTGGAAACTTCTCAATGCTGACTACCTCTCTGGAAAGGCCACAGCAGAGCTGTGGGAATTACTTCATGAACTGCTACAAAGCTCCTGAACTAATGCAGAGTGCAGTGGGCTGTGTGCTTGGTGCCAGCATGCTGCCACTTCCTGGTGTCTCAGAGGTTCCAGGCAGCACTGGCGTACACCTTTCTTGTTCCTGGGCAGCAGGGAACAGGAAGCTGCTTTTCCAGGCCCTAGTGGTGCCGGCTGTGTGTGGGGCCCCTTCCCTAACCCAGTTCCTAGGCTGCAGCACGGTGCTAACCTTCCCAGGCTGTCAGACTGGCTCTGTCCCCTGGGGACAGCTGAGGGCTGGGTTTCTGTGCCAGAGGGGCTGGTAATAGGCTGGATGTGGGACAGCTCTGCTGCCAGGCTGGGCTACCAGCAGTAACTGGAACTCCTGGCATGGGGTGGGACAGCAGCACTGCTGCTGCTGTTGTGCTTCCTGAGCCTCCCTGCTGGACACAGCAGGGCTTGCCGGGCTCTGAACAGAGGATGCTCCAAACCGCTGCCACACCTGAAGGCAAACTTGGCTGGAGCCTATTGATGGCTGGGAGGGCTGTGCCTCTCTGCAGCTCCTGTCCCCTCCCACATAGTAACCTTTTTCTGCATGTTTAGTGCAGAGGGTGATGCTAGACTGTCTCTGGTCTAACCTCTGGACAGTGCCAGTGCTGCTGTGCTCCAGCTGTTTGGGCACCTAAGCCTGGCACTGCCATAGGTTACCCTGGTCAACTCACCCTGGCTGTACCAGGGCGGCTGTGGCATTGGCTTGGTCTGTACCATCAGCTGGTGCCGCAGCCTGCTGTAGGAAGGACAAGTGCTGATGCACAGGCAGCTTCTCCTTGCCTGGGAAGGGACTCAGGGAGCCTATGTTCTGCCTTAGGTTCACCATGTCTGACAGGAAGGCTGTGATCAAGAATGCGGACATGTCCGAGGACATGCAGCAGGATGCTGTGGACTGTGCCACACAGGCAATGGAGAAGTACAACATAGAAAAGGACATTGCAGCGTACATCAAGAAGGTAACTGCGGGCTGAGGGGGCTGCTCTGGCTGGCACTTCTGACCTCGAGTGCCTGGTGTGAGCCTGAGTGTCTGAGGCTTCGTCCTTGGTGTGTTTGGAGGGAGAAGATGCTTGCTGCCTGGCTATACTGCTGTTCCCAAGAGGATAGAGTGACTTCTGCAAGGTCAGAGGAGGGCTGTGACAGAGCAAGGCCTGCTCTGTGGCTCTGGCAAGCTCTGAGCAAGCCGTGTGAGTGCTGTCCCTCTGGATTTGCCAGCCTGGGGAGAGTGAGCTGGCTGCAGTCTGTGCAGGCCTTGTTCCACAACTGCTGCTGCTGGGCTCACAGTACCAGTGCAGGGTGGGATTGCTTCAGAGGTTTGCTCAAAGTGGGCAGCTCTGCAGGTGTGGTTCTGCTGGCATGCTCCTGGCTCTGAGGTGAGTGGAGTGGAGGAGGATGGGGCCTTGTGCAGGCTTGTGAAAGGTGCCACTTGAAAACCAGTATGGGCAGCTGCCCTGGCTTGTGAAGAGGGCTCTGCTCTTGCAGGAGCCCACTAACTGCAGTCTTATGCTTGATGGCCCCTAGGGATCTGCTGGTTCTCTGTAGCTGCTTCTCCTAGTGGTTGGGCAAAGTGCTTTTGAAAGAGGGAAGAGACTTCACAGGCAGCAGAGTCCTGGCACCTGGGCTGGCTTTGGGGCCTTTCTTGAAATCTGAGCTTGAACACGAAGGACTCAAAGGTGTCTCCCTACCTCTCAGATCACTTTGAGGCAAGACGTAGCTCAGAGTGCTTGGAGCACTGCAGCCTGTGAAGTGAGTGACTGTAACAGCAACTGCTCAGAGAGAACTTGGCCTTTATTTGCTGAGAGTTGGGAGGAGGGAAGTGATCTGATGCCCCTTTGTGCCCCAGCAAGAAAGCCTTTTCCTTACTTCAAAGGTTATCTACCAAGAGCTCAAATTGTCCTGCTGCTGTCTGAGGACTAACACTCACTTTAATCTTGAGTCTGTTCTTCTGGGCCTACCTCAGGAGGAAGGATGATCTTGGGAGCTGTCTTAATTAGAGGGAGGAAAGTGGTCATTAACCCCATCCAGCCTGCTAAGCAAGAGACTAAAGCAGCACTCAGCTTGCTCACCTCTGCCCTCGTGGCTGTCTGTGGCCTGCCAAGGAACCTGTTGGCTTTCAGTGCAGGTTTTCTCCCCTTTAGATGATGAAGAGCCCCCAACGGCAGAGCCAGACAGCTTCCTGTCTTTAGGTGGCCTTTAAACTCAAATGCCTTGCTGCAGACATGCCAGAATCTTTTTTTTTTTTTGAGTGGGTTTGGAATGGGAGAGGAGAAATATTCCCCTGAGCCAGCCTCCACGGAGGGCTCAAATAACTCTGTGCTGAGGAGGACTCTTGTGCCTGCTGCTCCTGCCCAGGACTCTGATGGGTCCTCCAAGTTTCAGGAGACAGCTTCCTTCTGTTGGATCCTTCAAACCATCCAGTGCAGAGGTCTGGTTGAGTCAGGCCCTACCTTGTTTAGTATGTATCTTGTAGTGGGGAATGCAAAGATGCTGCAGGTGGGAGGAGAGGCTCTGGTGCATGAACAGACCCAGCTCAGACTCACAACTATTTTCCTGTGGGCTTTCTTGGCCTTAATGCCTCTCTTCTCTTTCTTCAGGAATTTGACAAGAAATACAACCCAACTTGGCACTGCATTGTTGGCAGAAACTTTGGCAGCTATGTAACACACGAGACAAAGCACTTCATCTATTTTTACTTGGGTCAGGTTGCAATTCTTCTCTTCAAGTCTGGATAGGCAGTAGGAGCGAGTGGGATTTGGACTGTAATGCACTGATGGCTGAAGCCACGACTCCCTTTAACATGGCTGTGCCGCTGCATGGACTGTATCCTGTATTTAATGTGTATATGTTGCAGTAAAACAAAACCTACTTCTGTTTAGTTGCCTGGGAAGAAGGCAGCCTTTTTTGTTACTGCTTTTTTTTTTTTGGTTGTATTGCACTAGGAAAACCTGTAAATGCTTAAACAATGGCCTTTACGTGGGAAGAAATAAAATATTCCACAACAGCTCCCTCGGTGGTAACTCCTTCTTTGAGGCTGGGAAAACTCCTCTGGGCAGGCCAAACGACCCTGACTTCCCTACCGAGTTTTATTAGACTGTTAATCTCGTGAGGAGGAGCCAAGCCAGTGTGAGCTGCTGCCCACCCTGCCCACTGTTGAGAGCTGGCTCTCCCAGTAACCCCAGCACAGGTTAGCCCTTCCCTGGGAGCTGGTGGGGTGGCTCCTGATCTAGGTGGCTTTCACACACCAGCTGAACTCCACCTTGGACTGTGACAGCCTTGCAGCTGGCACCCTCACTGTGCTCTTGCAGTGCCCGGTGCTGTATTCTTGGCTCTACTGAAACACTGACCTAGACTTGTAAGCCACTCAGCTTGGTCTAGAAGACTTCAACAAGGCCTCCCTTTCCCCCTGAGTAGTTTTGCTTGCTGCAGACAGCAGCATTCTGTGGCTGAAGTCTTTAGACCTCTCTTGCTGAGCTTTATGGCCAGGTGGCCTGTCCCTGAAATGGAGCAGGGTATCAAATTGGTGACTCTATTTGGCATGTTCTTAGCCAGTTGTCTCAACACTGCCTTAACTCAATGCTCTCCTTAAAGCAAGCTAGTCCTGTGGAAGACTTGTAAGTGGCCACTGTCTCCTTTTTTTCTTTTCTGTAGCTGATAAGCTATTTCTGGAGGAGTGTCCTCCATGTTCTGATACCTGCTTTTGTTCTTAAAGCACAGTACCAAGAAGTTCAATTTCCATGTGATGTTTGTGTGAAGGAATCTCCTGTGACATCTGCTTCAGAGGCAGACAAATGTCTTGGTCTCCAGTAGGTTCAGCAGTGATGTTGTCTTAGTATGTTCTGACTCTTGGATTACACTGCAGGAAGTTCTTTTTATCTGGGTGTGGAGCAGTGCTGTGAAGTGGCAAGTCCAGAGCTGGTGCTTGCCACGGGGTCCGTTTTGGTTTGCTAACCAATGTGTAGCCATTGCTGGGCTGGTGAGCATCCAGCAGCGAGCTGCTAAGGAGTCCCTGCTGGGGAGAAAGGCGGAGCAAAGGGAGCTCTGTGCTGTGGGCTGACCCAGGTTGACTACTTCCTGAAGTAAAAGTCCTTCTTGTCTCTGTGCAAAATCCAAAGTATGCCTCATTTTGTAATATTGATAGAACAATGTTGTAACTAGAGAGAATGTAGCTGTCATAACTTCATGTGGATGGAAATGTCTGCACTGGGGAATGTGCCTTGGGCTGTCTGGGGCACTCCTGTGGTCTTGTCTGTTCAGAACTCCACTCTGAGTCTGAAAGGAGAATGTTCTGGGTTTGTTTTTTTACCAAGCATGAGTCTAATGTGAATCTGTCCACGGTCTCTTGTGGAGCAAGATCTGTTCCCTCCATACCTGCAATGGCTCAAATACCATTTATTTTTTTCAAACATTAAAGGTGAACTGACACATTTCAACAGCCTCCAGTTTCTTCTTGTCTCCAGAAAACACTTGTCCAGAGAGGGTGAGCACAGAGTCCTCTGCCCTCAAGGGTGCTGCTGGCCCAAGGGAGGAAGGACCTGAGGAGCATTTGTGGCCCATCTGTGCAGGTAGTGACTTCCAGCCTGGCTCAGGCAGGGAGGGATGAAGTGGGACATGTCCTGCTGCAGCTCTGCTGGGACAGTTCTGTGCCAGGTAACCTAGATACAGAGGCACTGGGGCTAGCCTAGGCTCAGAGGGAGTTGCAGCTCCTGTTGATGCTCTGGTGTCTCCCTGCCTTGCAGCAAACTCTTGTTTCCCCTTTGGGCTTTGCTGAGCTTGGGATCTGCCGGGGCCTCAAGCTGCTCTGTGCTGTGCCTCTCCCACTGTGGGAGCTTCGTGCTTGCCCTCAAGCACCCCTCTGCAGCTCACTGTTGTGCTCCTGATGCAACCTAAGCTTGGGTGCATGGCCTCCCTGATATCTTGGAGAAGCTCTGGGTGCTTACCAGCTACTGTAGTGTAACAGCTCTGCCGTGGGACTGAAGCCCAGCGTGAGGGGGGGAGGTGGGGCTGAGCCTGGTGTGACTCAGGCTGAGCAACTCAGCAGAGCCCGAGCAGCACTGTGGCTGTTACACACAGGCCATCTGCTGCAGCCCACAGGCAGTGCTGGAAAGCAGAGGAGGTTTCTACTTTGGGGAGAGCTGGGAGTGATGCTTCTCTCTTGGCAGCCCCAGGCAGCCTTTTAGCTGGCAGAGAGGTGCAGGGCTGCAGCTCCAACTGTGCCAGGCCTGGCATAAGGCTGCAGCAGCTTTGTGGGGCTGGGGTGGTTGAGCCCTCTTGGCTCACAGGGCTCCTGATCCAAAGCCATCAGCAGAGAATCACAGGGTAGTTTGGCTTAGAAGAGACCTTAAAGCTTATCCAGTTTTAGCCCTCCTGCCACAGGCAGGGACACCTCCACCAGCTCAGGCTGCTCAAGGCCTCATCCAGCCTGGCCTTGAACACCTCCAGGGAGGGGCATCCACAGCCTCCCTGGGCAACCTGTTCTCATCACCCTCACTCCAAAGAATTTCTTATCTCCAGTTTGTCTCCCCTCCTCAAGCTTTGAATCCATTCCCTCTCATCCTATCACTCCCAGCCCTTGTCAAAAGTCTCTCCTCATCTCTCCTGAAGCCCCCTTCAAGTAGTGGTAGGCTGCTATGGGCTCTCCTCAGAGCCTTCTCTTCTCCAGGCTGAATAGCCCCAGGCTGTTCAGAAACCTTTCCTGAGTGCCATCTGCAGCACATGAGCTGCTGAGCCAAGAAAACTGCAGCCTGAGTCCTGCCTGTGGGCTTGCAGCCCTTCCAGCCACCTATCCAGTGTCAGTCCCCAGTGGGGTGTGGAGTCCTTGCCAGGGCTGCAGGGATCTGGAGTTGATGCTGCAAGTCCAAAGTGGGTTTAGTGCTTCCTTGGATGTGTCACTGCAGCAGGACTCCTGCCTGAGGCCAAAGAGAAGAAGCTGTGGCTCACACTTTGAGCAGCTGGGCAGTGAAGCTTCACCCCTGCAGTGGCCACTGGTGCTGTGTCTTCAGCTTTCCCCCTACACCATCTCCTGTGCAGTACTGGGGTGCTGGAAGACACCAACTTCACTCTCCACGGCTGAGAGCAGGCTCAGGCTTTACCATGAGCTTTGTGTCTCTGCTACCTTCCCACCCCTGCTCCCCAGCAGCTGCCTGACACAGCTTTTGGCTCTGACTTTTTCCGTTGCCGGGCTCCAGTTGTCTCCGGTTTCCACCGGCGCAGGTGTCCTGCTGATGCCTCCGAGCGTTAACTGCTTCCGTGCTGGAGCGGCCAACAGCTTCAACAGGAGCATGAAGCTGTTTGGAAAACATCTGGATCTGGGGCACTAAGTGGCAGGTATGTATCTGGGGAGAGGGCAAACATCTGGAGAAACAAACTGCTTCCAGCTGTGCCTGGGCCAAAGTGCAGTGTAGCCGAGAGCTCAGCAAACATCGCTGTCCTGCCTCAGCAGTGTTCAGAGATTTCTGCTGCCCAGGAAGCCCAAGGTGCTGCTTGTGGGTGCAGGGCAGGGGCTGCAGATGTGGTGTGCAGCTGCTGAGGGCCAAGGCTGGGGATGGTGTCACGTTGTTTTCTGCCAGACAGGTTATTCAGCTCTCTGTTGAGCATTTCTTCCAGGTGCAGCCTTAGTAAAGCAAAGCTGGGGAGCAGGCAGGCAGGGGTTTGGTAGTTGTGCTCCACACGACCTGGGATCCATGCTGCAGAGGGAGTGTGGTGTAAAGCCACGGGAGAAGGTGTGTGGCTCCCTTAGCAGAACAGCCAGCCTGGCTCCCTAGCACGATGCTCTTTCCCCTTCTGTCACCACCTGGGACTCCAGGAAGGGACAAAGTGACAGCAGTGTCCTCCCCACCCTGGATATGTGCTGCAGATCAGCACTCTCCTTCTCCCCAAGCCTGCAGCACTGCTGTGGCAGGGTTCATCTGCCCCCAGCAGCTGCTAAACCTGGCACCTGATGGGCATGTTCTACCTCGCAGGGCTCTAGTGGCAGACCTAAGATGAAGAGAGAACCTGGAAATGATTTTTGTCTCACTGTCGGCCTCTGACAGTGAATGCTGCGGAGCCGGTGCCACCCGGTGAAGGAAGCAGGGATGGCACAGCAGGCTGTGCCACCCCTGCCCACCCGAGGCTTCCCTGCTCTGTTCTATTTATTGAGCAAGGATTCTGACTCCCTTTCCCAGACTGTGACTCACAGCAGCTCTGCCTGTGCATGAGCCATGTGTCTCAGAGTGCTTTGTAGATACAGGAGCTGCAGGAGCCCGCTGTGGTTATCAGACCTGATCAGATGTTCCCCCGCAAGGCAGTGCCTAGCGAAGCTCAGCAAGAGCTCAGCACCAGCCAGACAAATCACTGCTCAGCATCAGCTCAGTGCTGTCAGCAGCCCTTCTGCTCCTGATGGCAGGCACACTGCCCCCCTGCACCAAGCACTAGTGGCCTCAGCACCCAGCATGAGGGTGAGAAGGCAGCTGGGACCCTGCTCTGGTCCTTGTCCCTTCCTGTGCTGACAGTCTGAGCAGGGGCAGCCCCTGGCTGTGCTCTGGGGCTCAGCAGGGCTTGGGCCTGAGTTAAGCTTGAGGAATGGATTTATCCAGCCCCGGTGTGGCTTGTTTCCTGCTGCCCATGGAGCAAGCTGCTGCCCAGGCCTTTGTGCCCCAGTGCTGAGCACTCTCAGCAAATGCAGCAAAGTTTGCTGTGCCCTGGTGCAAAAATCAATGCTGGATCAGTGCAGGATGCTGCAGAGGCGCTCTGGGAGCCAGGCCGGGGCTGTGAGCAAGGTAGGTGCCACACTTTGCCATGTCCCCTGTCCCTGTGTGCCCCTTGCTGTCCAGTGGAGGGCAAGGCCAGCTCTTGTCCCCAGCTCTTGTCCCCTTGCAGGAGGTGGGGATGGGACCCTGGCAGGCTTGCTCAGCAACTTTCCTCAGACGCCATGCTCTGGCGCAGCCGCGGCGGCTCTGCCCTGCCTGGTGCCATGGCACCTCTCCATGTCCTTTGTTCCTTGCTCACGGCTCCACTGATTTATGGCCTTCGCAGAGCAGCCTGACCGCAGCTCTGCTGCTTGCCCGGGCCCTGGCCGGGCTGCCTGCCCTCACTCTCGGCCGCTGGGCAGCAAGAAGCGTTTAGGAGCGATGGAAGCCCCTCAGGCAGAGACTGAGCTGCCTCCTGCATGTAGCCCCCCTGCGAGGCCTTTTCTTTCACCTCGGTCCGGCCCGGGTGTGAATGAAGAGCTTTCAAGGGGAGGAGATTGCCCGAGTTCTGCTCTCCCTGTGCATTGGCTGCAGCCCAGAGAAGCATCCCAGGAATTCATCGCAGCAGTCCCAGCAGAGGGTGGGGGCAGTGAAAGCCTCTTTGTTCCTGCAGCCCCAGCGTCCCACGCAGGGCCCAGGGCAGGGCTGGAATCTGCAGAGCTGGATGAGTGCTTCTGCCTGCATGGCAGAGCCTCACAGATTGCATTGGGCTGGAAGGGACCCTCCAAGAGCATCTTGTCTGATCCCCTGCACTCAGCACAGACACCTCCAGCTGGAGCAGGCTGCACAGGGCCACAGCAAGGCTGATCTTGAATGTCTGCAGGGATGAGGCCTCGACCTCCTCCCTAGGCAGCCTGTGCCAGTCTCTCCCCACTCTCACTGTGCAGAACTTTCTCCTGATGCCCAACCTAACTCTGCCCTGCTCCAGTTCCAAACCATTGTCCTCATCCTATCCCCATGGCCCTTCTAAACAGTCCCTCCCCAGCTTTCAGATGTTGAAATGCAGCTCTAAGGTCTCCTTGGAACTTTCTCTTCTCCAGGCTGAACAGCCCAAACTCTCCCAGCCTGTTCTATGGCAGAGGTTCTTCAGCCCTCTGATCACTTTGTGGTCTCCTCTGGACTCACACCAGCAGGTCCATGCCCCTCTTGCATTGGGGTGCCATAGCTGGACACAGCACTGCAGGTGAGGTCTGACCAGAGCAGTGGCAGATCACATGCCCACAGCACAGGTGCCATGCTGCACTGGTGCTATGCTGCACTGGTGCTCTCGGGAAGGGGTTTTCTCTGCTTTCACCACTGCCAGGGTGGGCAGTGCTGGGCACTGCTGGGGCATGGTGTCAGGATTTGATGGCAGCAGGGCTGAGCAGCTACTGGGCCACACTGTGTGACCTAAGCAAAATTTTAGCCCTGTGGTGCTGAGCTGAGTCAGAGGAGCAGAAGCCCCTTCCCACCCATGCATTTGCCCAGGTGCTGGGCTGCAGCTGGGGGGTCCATGGGGCGTGGTGCCCAGGCTGGCTGTGCCACGGTGGCAGGGAAGGACACGGAGCTGACACCCAGCCAGGATGTGCCTCTGCTGCAGCCTGCACACAGCCTGCTGGCAGCCAGCCTGGAACACAGCTCCAGAGGAACATAAAATGCCTTTTTTGTTTTTGAGGAAAGCCCAGAAGGCCTGGGCAAGGGCAAAGCCTCCTCCTCAGCCTGTTCCTAGAGCCCTCTCTGCCCTCAGGGTTTGGAAGGAGCCAGCCCAAAGCATCTGCTCCTGCGGGGCCTGCAGAGCCTCTCTCTGGAACTGTGCCCTGCAGGGGCACCGAGGGATGGCTCTCACGTGGCAGCCTTCTGGCAGGATGCCCACCCGTGGGTGCAGGGGGTCTCTGGACCTCGCCTGGCTTGTCCTGGGCAGAAGCTAAGACCTGTGTGAATCAGCAGGTGCTGGGTGCCAGCCCGGGTCTGGTCACTGTCCTCCAGCAAGGCTGCTCTGAGCCATGCAGGCAGAGCCAGGGCTGGCTGCAGACACCTTGGTGCTCAAATATTTCACAGGAAGCCATTAAGCAGTTGGGGCTGGTAAGGCTTGACTGCAGGAAGAGCAGCCTGAGGTCTGCAGTAAAGAGGGTGCCACGTCCTGGTCCCTCGGGATGTCTGCTGCAGTCCCCACTTCAGAATAATGATAATTGCCTCTTAATTGCCATTATTGTTTAACACTGGTAGCTTTTGCAAGGGCAAGCTGTCAGTTTGCCACACAGGCAGAATCAGCAGCCAGGATTCAGAGTGAAAGCAATGAGCAGGCTGCCCAGGGGGGCTGTGGATGCCTCCTCCCTGGTTCAATGCCAGGCCGGATGAGGCCTTGATCAGCCTGGGCTGGTGGAGGTGTCCCTGCCCATGGCAGAGAGTTGGAACTGGCTGATCTTTAGGGTCCCTTCCCATCCAACTCATTTCATGGTTCTCTGTCTGCAAACTCCTGAGGGACACTGCCATGTCAGGGGGATGCCCACAGACCTCTTCTGCCCTGCCCTGTTGTTTCTTGCAGATGTCAGTAGGTATTCCTGTGGAACTGTGTCATGATCTGTCTGATTTAGACTGGGCATGGGGAAGAAATTATTGACAGTGAGGGTGGGGAGACACTGGCACAGGTTGCCCAGGGAGGTTGTGGATGCCCCCTCCCTGGAGCTGTGCAAGGCCAGGCTGGATGAGGCCTTGAGCAACCTGGGCTGGTGGAGGCGTCTCTGCCCTTGGCAGGGGGCTGGAGCTGGATGAGCTTTAAGGTCCCTTCCAACCCAACCCATTCCACAATCCCGTGAGCACCCTGTGACTGTTACAGCCCTGCCTGGCTCCACGCAGCTTCAGCCCTGCCTGACGTGCCAGGGCCAGGCTGGAAGCTCAGACAGATTTAGCACTGCCTCGGTGAGGAGGCAAAGCTGCTGCCTCCTGCTGTGTCCTGCGATTTGCATCTACAGCACTTTTTGGGAAGGATACAAGTGCTGAGGGGAGGGGCAAGAAAGCATTTTCTAGAATACATCCCTGGAGAATCTACAGCAGGGATAAAATTATGCACATGAATTATGCATCTGAATTATGATTTCACTCCTATTTTTGTTGGGATTAGCTCATGTTTTGGTGTGCATCCCTGGCAGGTCGCTGGTGGCTCAGCAGCTTGCAGAGCTGTCTCCAGCTCCCAGCAGGTCACTGTGGTTTCAGCTCCTGCGGTCCTCACTCTGCTGGCGCCAAAAGCTTCCTGGGGATCCAGCCCACTGGTGAGGATGGCAGCCCCCAGGCCTCCACCCCTCTGGGGTCTGGGCAGGGTGGCTGTCTGTGGTGGTTTGTGGCATCTCCTCAGGAAGCACCCAGCAGGTGGAACCGGAATGAGGTGTGAAACTCACAGCCCAGGTCAGCACCGGTTTGTGCAGAGGGCTCTGCCCTGAGCCCACTCCACCTCCCGGGGAAGGCAGAGGTGAGAACATCCCAGCCTCTGCCAGCTCCGGGGAGAGGAGCACAAGGTGGAGGTAGCAGCTTTCCAAAGTGCCCACAGGCTCGGCTGCACTGCCAGCACACTCAGGTTAAAAGCAGGCAGCAAATCCTTCCAGGAGAAACATCCTGGGAATGCTGAGCTTTGTTTCCAGCAGAGCTGCTGACCCCAGCCCACAGCTGCTTCCCTGTCAGTGAAGGTTTAGTGTCCCTATTGCTAGGGAGGAATTATCCTAACAAGCCAAAGCCACTCAGCACCTGCACCCAGGGCCAAGAGCGGGCAGGGGCTGAGTGAGTAGGGCTGAGGCTGGGGGTCCAGCCTCAGGGGGGCACGGGCATGGGCATCCTTCTCATGTTGGGACCAATGGGGAGGTTTGGGGGGCTCAAGGTGCTTCCTGTCTGGGTTCTTCCCTTGCCAACCCACACACCCTGTCCCACCCTCACACCCCATCTCTGCTGCTCCCTGGCAGCCCAGTGCTGCTTGCTGAGAAATGAGATAAGGAAAGCATCTGAAATATTTGTGTCTGTTGTGCAGGGGCAAACAAGCCTGGAGCCAGCCCTGTTTGTCCTGTCAGCTGCTCTGCAGCTCGGGATAACAGCTGGGAAGGCCTTGGGAGACATCTCTGGCACCAGCACAGATAGTGCTGGGCAGGGGGGGCTGGATTTGCACATGCCTGTGGGGAATGGAACACTGTTGCCTGGTGCAGGCAGGGGCACCCCAGCAGCCCCCTCCCAGGGATGGAGTTCCTGCATGGCAGCTCCCTGGTGAGCAGGGTTCCCTGGGACAGGCATGAACACAGAGGCTGGTCTGGGCTCAGGGCACTCTCATCTGCTTTGAAATGCTGCTGGTAGGAAGTGCAGAGTCCATAGTTGGGTGGTCTGTGGAGAGGGCACCAGAGGCAGGGCTGACAGGAGCAGCACCCCTCAGGGAAGCCTGGGATTGAACTCCCCTGAAACTGGCTGAGCTTTGGGCCAGTTTTGCTCCCCGAGCAGCAAGGTTCAGTGGGACTCTCTCCGTTTTGCCTTGCACAGGAGCTAACACATCTGAAAGGTGAGGAGGAGGCAGGGAGAGAGCCAGCAGCAGCTCCCAGCTCATCCCTTTGCCCAGATCAGCAGGGATCTGCCCTGCCCTTGAGCTCTCGGCTCTGGCTCCTGCTTAGTTTGCTTCCCCAGGGCAGCTGTCACCATCTCTGCATTATCAAACCACCTGCCCGAATTCCAAGGATCTCATCCATATATTCAGCAGGAAGGTCAATTTCCAGGAGCTCTTAGGGGCTGTGAGATCAGAGCAGCTAGCCCAGGGATTTCTGCAGAGCTGTGCTCACAGCTGGAGCTGGTGGGACTCAGCCCTGGGGGAACCAGCCCAGGGAGGACACTTTCTGCCCATGTTCTGAAGCCAAATGCAGCTCCTGGAATCAATAGAGAAGGAGATTCCTCTGCAGCATGGGGAACCATCCCAGCCATGTTTTTCCCCGGAGCCTTCAAAGGAGCTGAGGATTCCAGTTCCCACTAATTGGCTCTGAAAACACCAGGCTAAAATCGTAAATGTGGGGTGCTGGAGTAGAGGGGAGGAGAGACCCCCCCAGACTGTGGCTGCCTTGTTGCCCTAGGACATGAGGTTTGATGATTTATTGAGGCTTTAGGCTTTTAACAATATTATGTTGGCTAATGTTGGAAGATGTTCCTACAATTAATTGAGATTTCAGAGGCTGACTGAGGAAGAAAGAGACCATTTTGTGTCCCCTACCAGATGGCCTGAACCAGCTGCTCACTTTTTTCCCCTTTGAACTGTGATTCTAATGACTTCTCTGTCCTTTGAAGTCTGCTTCTGAGCTGCTGAACCAGATGTATTTGCATGACAGTAGCAAGAGTGCCTTTAACAGTGTAGGACTTGTGCTGTTTTCCCTCCTGGACACTGCTGGAGGCTGAGATGTTTGCTCTCCTTTGGGGTTTGGAGGGCTGAGTAAATCAAAGGCGTACCAGGCCCTGGTAAAATGTGACCTGCTGTAGCAACACTGCCTTAAGTGGGGTTGTTCCCCTGCACCCAGCTCCCAGCTGGTTTGGCTGCCTCCTAAACCCATGCAGCAGTCTGAGTCTGCCTTCAGTCACAGCTTTAGAGGGCCCCCCAGGCGCGGGGGCTGCTGTCAGCACACATGGCAGTGCTGCCTGCAACACAGGAGGACGAGAAGAAAGGAAGAGCTTTAAATATGTATTAAGGCGTTTTAAAAATAATAAATCACCATGTAAAATAGTGACAAAAGGAACAAAACCAAGAAAAAAACCCAAAAAACCAACAAACCCAAACCCCAACAAAGTCCCCGAGTGGGGGTTTGCTGGGAATCGATGCCAAGCAGAGAAGCTGGGAAGGCATCACTGCTGTTCCTGGCTTTGAAGTTTCAAATCCAGTGCAGCTCTGCCTGATTTGTGCCCCCTTGTGACTCCCAGGCTCACTCGAGGAGCTTTCACACTCGAGCCACACCTCGTGTTTCTTCTGGCAGGGATGAATCACCGAGTCACAGAGTGTCAGGGGCTGGAAGGGACTTACAAAGCTCCTCCAGTCCAACCCCTGCCAGAGCAGCATCACCCAGAGCAGATCACACAGAACAACATCCAGGCAGGGTTTGAGTTNGGGCACCCTCCCATCCACCAGGACCCCCAAATCCTTTTCCCCTTCGCTGCCTTCCAACAGGTCAGTTCCAACAGATCATGAAGACGCTGGCACTAAGGCTGCGCCCTGCTGGAGGTGCCCACATGCTCCTCTTTTCCCAGAGCACTTACAGGATGCCAAGCAGCTGCTGTGCCCTGAGCGCCAGCAGGGTTGGGCCGGCAGAGAGCTCTGAAATCATCCTCCCGCAGCATTCATGTGCTTGAGGCTGTCTCTGCTCCGTGTTTCACTCTGCCTGGCTCAGAGGCCTGTTGGGGACTTTTCGGGAACAAATAATAAGGAATAAACGGGACAATAAAGGTAAGAAGCAGAGCAATTAGGCATAGCCAGATAGCCCCGGGCAAAGCAGAAGGCTGATGGCACAGCTGGTGGCACAGCAGTCACTTTTCTTAACCGAGGCAATGAAAGGAAGATAAAGGGAAGTAAAGTGGAGGTTAAGAGAGTTTGCAGGGGACCAGACCTCGGCTTTGCATGGCTGTGGCATGGAAGAAGAGGACACCGTGCCCCGAACCTCCTGCACCCTCCCGGGTGCTGCAGGTCGCGGTCCCGGCGGCTGCCCCTGTGCAGCAGGGCAGCAGCACTTCGTTGTGCACTTCCCCATCAGCTGGGGCCCCTCTGCCGGGCTCCTGTTCGCAGGGCAGCGGTGGGCACCCAGGTGATCGGATCGGTTCTGGGGGAGGCGCAGATCAGATCTGAAGTCGTGTCCTGAAGGGGAGCTGATTTCTCTTCTCACCTACCAGCGCCTTGCGGCCCCAGCGCTGGAATCAGTCGTGTGCCTGTGTCCTGTGCCCAAAGTGGGTACAGAGGGCTCCGGGACAGGGCAGTGGCCGTGGGAGAGCAGCAGCCTTTAGAGCAGCCTCCACCATGAGCTCCAGAGGCCCCTTCGCACCGCTCCCCGCGGGCCGAGCCGCGATGGCTCCGGGCGCTGTGGCCACAAACACGGACAGGCAGTGCCACCTACCGCGGGGCTACTGCCCACCGCACTGCTTCTGCCCACCGCACGGCTGCTGCCCACCCTCACTGCTCTTGCCCATCCTCACTGCTCCTGCCCACCGCACTGCTTCTGCCCACCGCACTGCTCCTGCCCACCCCCACTGCTCCTGCCCACCCTCACTGCTCCTGCCCACCCCCACTGCTCTTGCCCATCCTTACTGCCCCTGCCCACCCTCACTGCTCCTGCCCAGCAGCGCCGAGGCCCCAGGGGCCTGAGCTAGGGCCACGGTCACTGCCCAGGGCAGGTGATTGTGGTTCTCCTGCTGGCGCCTGGTCACCACTTTGCCTGCCCTCCTGGGCCATGCTCCGGTGAGCAGGACACGGCAGTGAGTGGGGCATGGCTGAGAACCACAGAACCAGAGACCGGTTCAGGATGGAGGGAGCCTTGAAAGCTCATCCAGTCCAATCCCCTTGCAGTGAGCAGGGACACCTGCAGCTTAGGCTGCTTAGGCAGGTTGCTCATAGCTGTGAGCCTGACAGGGGTGTGGGCAAGACATCACTGAGAGGGCGTCCTGGCCGTGACAGTGCCACAGTTGTGAGGGTGACCCTGCTGCGAGGGTGACCCTGCTGCGAGGGTGACCCTGCTGTGAGGGTGACCCTGCTGTGTGACCCTGCTGCGAGGGTGACCCTGCAGTGCGGCTGTCGCGCTGTGGGGGTGCCGTGGCTGGCAGCATGTCACAGCCGTGGTGGTGTCACGGCTGCAGGCTCTGTCCCTAATGGACACAGCCCCGGGCCCGCAGCCCCTCGGCTATGCCAGGTGCTGCTCCCTGCAAACCCGACACTCCCGGGCAGGCTATGCCCCTGCTCTGGCTCCAGCGGGGGTACAGGGCCAGACGCAGACCCCCGGGGCTCTCCCTTTTCTTATTGCCAGTTTCCCGGAGGCGAAGCACGGCCCCGTGGGGCCGCACGACCCGGGTGCAGTGCTGGGGGTCCCCGGCCGTTCTCCCTGCTCGTCGCGGCGTTCCCCCGATCCCCTCGCGGGGATGCCCGCAGCCCTGGGCCGACCCTCACCAGCGCTTCCCGGCCCCTGCAGGCCGCCGTAGCCGCCGCCCGCCCCGGAAGCGCCGCGCGTTGCCATGGTGCCGGGAGGGCGGAAGATGGCGGCCGCGGCGGGACTGCAGGAGCTGGAGCCGGGCGACTCATTCCGCCATTACCTGGCGCGATTAGGAGCCCTGCGGCCTCAGCCCGGCGTGGAGCGGCCCGACGGCGAGCGCCGCCGCACCGAGCTCCATCTGCTCTTTGACCAGCTCATCTCGGAGAGCTGCGGGCCTGCGCCGGCCGCTGGGCCCAGCCCGCAGGTACCGCGGGGCCCGGCTGGGGACGGGGCTGCGAGGCAGGGAATGGCTCAGGAATAGGGACTGGTGGCCCGGGGGACGGCCGGCAGGGGCTGGCTCGGGTCTGGGGGCGCGGGGCATGGCCCGAGGCTGCCGCCGCCTGCCCCGGAGTGCCCAGGTCCCGCGGGTCCCTCGCCGGTGAGCGGCGCTCGGTGCTGCCTGCCCGCGGGACGCGCCTGTGCCTGAGCCTGCGCTCGGGGCTGGGTGTGCGGCAGCCCTCCCGGCCGTGCTCCTCCCGCCGCCAGCCAGCAGCCTCCACCCTGGGGCTTCAAAGCCTGGGACAAGCCCTCCCAAGGTGAGCGCCGGAGCGAGGCAAGGTTTATCCTGCTGCAGCGGGAGCTCTGCGCTGCATCCGTACACTAAGTACCCATTTCTCCGTGTCTGGTCTTCCAGAGCAGGTTTACTTTTCAGTTTGGAATTAATTGGTTGGTTTGGAGACACACACACATACTATGATCTCTTTTCCTCCTTTCTGTTCCTTGCTCTAACTTTTTTTTTTTTTACCCCATTATTATTAGCTTTGCTTTTGCCTTACTTTGAAGTGGTGCTGTTTGAGGTATGCTCTGCAATCTGAATCAACACATCCCTGCCTCATCTGAGAGTCTGTGTGTGGGTAGAAGAGGAGAAGCTCAGCAGCTCCACTGCATTATCCATGTGTGGTGGAGTCAGTGGCATCCAAACACAGACCTGGTTGTCTGCACAAAGTCTCAGCTGATGATGTGGTTTCCACTCTAGCTCTGCAGTCTCTACATAATAAACCGAGGCTTTCTTTTCCAGGATGTCTGTGCTCTGCTTGTCCAAGGCTGTCAGCTGGTTCACCTTGATCAGGAACATCTTGTCAGCAAAGTTTGTCAGCTTATCCATCACTTACTTAACAGATTTCAGGTAGGAAAGGTTTGGCTTTGACCCTTCTTGCCCTGTCTGCTGGCCCCCTGTGTCCCCTGCTAAGTCAGGGGGGCCTTTGGGGTCCTTTTGCAGGGCTGTGGAGCTGATCTTTAGGCAGAGGTTCTTGGATTTTTGTTGTATTGCTTATTCTAATCCGAGCTGCTGGCCTGTGGCTCTGAAGCAGCCCTGTCAGAAGCAATGCACCCTCAGAAACCCTTCTGGCTCTGGGACACTTGTGCCAATGTCTCCAGCCATTGAGTGTGGGCTGATTCTGTGATGGTTTGGGATTTAGCAGCCACATCACCTGAGTCTGTAACCACTACATTGACTTCAGCAAATGTTTTCTTGACCACAGCCCTTTTCTGTTCCCACAGGTGATGGTTGATGAACAGAACCTGAATTTTCTTCTCTCCTACTGCATCTCTGCTCTGAAGCAGTGCAGCTCTTGGACACATGTTGAAATTCTGCAAGCCTTAGCAGCTCTCATTTACAGTAATGGACCTAAATGTCAGAAAGTGAGTTTGCATGCCAAGAGAGAGGCTCCACAATAATATTTGCACCCTTTAGCTGTTTCTACTTTTCCCCAAAAAGAAAGAATAAGAAAGATCAGGTTCTCACATTGCCTCACCTCTGGTGCTAAGACTAGGTCCCTTTGAAATAGTGACTGATGAACAAGAGGAAATGTTCCAGGGCAGGTTTGGGTTGGACATGAGCAACTATTTCTTCACTGAAAGGGTTGTCAAGCTCTGGAACAGGCTGCTCAGGGCAGTGGTGGAATCCCCAGCCCTGGAAGGATTTCAGAGCTGTGTAGTTGTGGTGCTGAGGGCCATGGTTTAGCAGCAGACTTGATAGTGTTGGGTTCATGGTTGGACTCAATGATCTTAAAGGTCTTTTAAAGGTCTCAGTGATTATACCATTTGTTTCAGGGCTGAGAGGTGCCTATGCTAATAATCAAGAGCTAATGAGACCCTTCCCATCCTAAATATCTTTGTAGGTGCAGGCTACAGCTGTAGGGCCCATAATTACCTGGCTTGAGTCAGAGGAATGCCATTAAAGAAGGATACCAGGCTTAATCTGCAGACTAACCACACTGGTTTGCCCTGGTGTCAGGCAGGAGGAGCATGGGGAGCTTCAGACTGCAGATTGCTCAGCAGGCTCCAGTTTGGTTATCCCATAACTAGATCAGGCCTTTAGTGAGTGCTGGGCTCTGAGTGGAGACATCCAGTGTCAGCCTGAGGTTTGTGCAGAGCTCCTTGTTGCTGCAGTCTGACTGATGGGGTTGGATCTGTTGGATTTTGCTGCTGTCATCAGCTCTTGGCAGCTTGCAGAGCAGTTTCTGCAGTTGGGCTGGGGTGTGGTGTGGTGATGCTGGCAGTTTGGAGCAGGTTTGTAGCCTGTGGATCTGCAGCAGTTGGTGCTGCCTTAGCTTTGTGTCTGGCAAGAAAGCATCCCTGGGCCTCAGCCTGGCTTGTGCTCACATTTGATGCTTTTTGAGTTAGACCAGAACTAGTTCTGCTCAGTGATTCGACTTCTCAGCTCAGTCTTTTCTCAGCAGCTGCACTCTGAAGTTCAGGGCAGGTTTGCACAGCCAAAGGCTGCCTCAGCAGGGAGAACACGGATGGGGAGAGTTAGCACCAAGGGTTGGGTGCAGGCCAAGGGCACTGCTGAATCCTGTGCCCCATGCTGGGGTGCAGGAAGGCAGAGGTGGTGCTTGCAGGGAGGAGCAGACAGTTCAGGTGACCCTAAACTGACCAGCAAGGGATTCCATCCCATGGAGATCATCTTCAGGAGGAAGCTGAGGGATCACCAGGCTCAAGATCTCTTCAAGATCTGAGGGATCCATGGTCAAGCTTCCTCTTCAGCAGCTGGTGTCCAAGAAGGACTCTCCATTCTGCCTTCAATCCCAGCCCATCAGCTTCTGAACCCAGCTTCAGAATCCAGCTCCTGAAGCCAGCCTGAGACTTTCCTAGTGCCAGCCAATGGTGGCAGTGACATCCTTGCCATCACAGGGCTCTTTGGTGGTGTTTCCATCCCAGCTGGTCCAGTTTCTGTCCCAGCCCATCAGTCCCTCTCCCTCGTTCCCCTGGGAAGAGAGAGTGGTTCATAGAGTCTGTCACTCATTCAGTGGCCAGCCCAGCCCTGACACTTCACAGGTTTTTTAATGCAAAAGGAAAGCCTTGCAGATGGTTTCACCCAGAAGGGGTGGGGCAGATGGTCCCTGGGGTCCCTTCTGGCCTGGCAGCCTGGGACTCTGTGGAGCCTGAGCTTGCAGCTGACAAGCCTGGGTTGGTGGCATGGCTGGGTTTGATCAAAGAGAAGAGCCAGGAGACTGAGGGAGCAGCACTAAGCCCTGCTGACTTCTAATGTTTTGTTTTAGCATCTCCCAGACTTGCTGGGCCAGGCTGGGCTCTTGCTGCAGTTCAGTGCTGCTACTCAGCCGGACGTGGAGCTCCGGAGGGCAGCAGTCCGCAGCATGGCAAACCTCTGCCTCAGGTGGGTACCAACCTTCTCAGGTGGCAGGGTGGCAGCTTTAGAGGATGTCCCTCTGGCAGCATGGACAGCTGGGGTGCTCTGTTTGTGTTAGGAACAGCAAATTCAAGACTGGAAAGGTGTATCTGCATGAATTTGAAATGTAAAACTTCAGCGTTTCAAGGTCGCATCATTGCTGGATTCATAGAATGGGTTGGAAAGGACCTTAAAGCTCATCCAGTTCCAAGCCTCTGCCGTGGGCAGGGACACCTCCACCAGCCCAGGCTGCTCAATGCCTTGTCCAACCTGACCTTGATCCCCTCCAGGGAGGGGGCATCCACAGCCTCCCTGGGCAGCCTGTCCCAGTGTCTCCCCACCCTTACTAAAACCTCTAAAATCAGTCTTCCAGAAACGATCTTACAGAGCTGAGCTTAGGGAGGAGAAGTAAAAATGTTGTGCTGGGGGTGAGCCTGCAGTAATTCCTTGGGTTAATTTTGCATGAGAAGTGGTCAGCTACAGGTTTTTACAGTTACCCTGTTGCAATTCATCCATTGCACATATGAAAGTTCTGGTGCCACAGCATCAAATCTTAGTAGCTGCTCTATGGCAAGAACTTTGATTAACCAGAGTGTGAGCAAGCAAGGAATTCATGACATCAACAGATCTTTGGACTGATAGTTCCCCTGAACAGATGGTTTGGTTTTAATTAAAAAAACCCACAGACCCAAATAAAGTGAAGCAAACACAAAAGGTTTGAATTTCAGCACTTGTAGGTGAACTCTGAAGAACTACTTCATGTAAATGAAAGCAACATCTGGAGTCTGGGACATGTTGATTCTTCTGTGTGGAGAGTTGGCCTTGTTTAGCTGGAAGGCTCAGCAAGGATATAAATATGTGATAGCAGGGAATGGAAAAGAGCCAGGCTGTGCTCAGTGGTGCCCAGGGAAGGGACAAGAGGCAGTGAGCACAAACTGGAATAGAGGAAATTCTGATTAAACATGAGGCAAAAAGGAAATAGTGAAAAAAGGAGAAGATTATCAGGCACTGGAGTGAGCTGCCCAGAGAGGCTGTGGAGTCTCTGTCCTTGGAGATACTTAAAACCTGACTGGACACAGTCCTGGGCAACCTGCCCTGGCTGACCTTACTTCAAGCAAGGATGTTGGACTGGATGATCTCCAGAGGCCCCTTCCAGCCTCAGCTGTTCTCTGATCTTAATGTCAGGAAAATCACTGCAATGTCAGAGCTGTCCTGTGAGTGTAATCAAATGTGTTGATGGCTTGAGGTAATTAAATGTGTTAGACCCAGGTGCTTAGGAATCCATTATAGAAGAATTTGTTTAATGACTCTAAATCTACTGCAGCAGTTGGCACCTCTTACTAAATGGCACTCAGGGTAGCACAGATGAAGTGATGTGGTTGCCCTCTTTCTCTCTATGCAGTAAGTCAAGTGGAAAGCAAAACGTTTCAGCACATAGAGGTGGCTCAGACTTCACAGAAACCAGGGAAGTGGCAAAAAGCATTCTTGGGCCCTCTGCAGTGCCACCTCTTGCTGTGCTGGAGAGGCAGTGTAGTTGAGGAGGTGGGCCCAGAAGCAGAGCAGCTGGAAGGCTCACCCTGCTCCTGTGCAGAGGGTTTCCTTTGGTCCTTTCTGCCGGTGGAGCTGCTCCCTTTTCAAAGAGCCACCAGCCCCATCCCGGGGCACAGGGCTTGGATCTGACTTTGTGGGGCAGCAAATCAACCATTTGCTTCTTCCTGCTTCAACTGCAGTGTGCCTGGGCAGCCATACCTGGAGGAGTCCTACAGAAGTGTCTGTTTTCAGACTTTCCTGAGTGTGCTGCAGTCTTCCAAAAGCTCTGCTGTAGATGACATCACTTTCTGCATGGTAAGAGTCTGTCTGGAGTGCTCTCCCCAGGTCATGCTGGTGGAGTACTGGAATTGGGAATGTTGTCAGCTGAGGTTTGGCTTGAATAGCCTTAACTGAATGATGTTTTTTTCATAAATGTAAGTAACTGTCCCAGTAATTAATAAGCCCTGGCACAGGCTGCCCAAGGTTCAGGCCCCATGCCTGGAGACACTCGAGATCAGCCTTGCTGTGGCCCTGGGCAGCCTACTCTAGCTGAAGGTGTCCCTGCTGCCTGCAGGGGCTTGGACAAGACGCCCTTGGAGGGTCCCTTCCAACCCAATGCAATCTATGATGATGCTGAACAAACCTATAACTGTCTGAAAAACCACATGAGAGATGTGAACCTGCAGAGTGTGGGGAAGGAAAAGTGAATGGATTGTGTGTTTTGGGTTTCAGTTGCTGCAAAGTGCACTGAAGGGTATCCAGTCACTCCTCAATGGTGGGAAGATGAAACTGATGCAGACTGACCAAATTGGGTCTCTTCTTGCAGTGTTAAAGGTAAATACTTCAGTCCTCCTGGAGGAAGCAGCAGGCACTGGAAGATTCCTGTTCCAGATGCTTGTTAAGTGTGGAAAAACAGGGAGCAGAAAAGCTTGACCCTGAGGGGAAATGCAGTGTGAGAGACAAAGAAGCAGCCTCTGAGTTAGCCTCACATCATTTTCACTGCACTGCCCACAACAGGATGTGATGTGGGAGGCTCATTTCTTTGGACCTACTTTCTAGACTTTCAGACACTGCACGGGATGGAGAGAGGCAAGCCCTGGGGGGCAGGATCCCAAGCCCTGGGGGGCAGGATCCCAAGCCCTAGGGGGCAGGATCCCAAGCCCTAGGGGGCAGGATCCCAAGTCCAGCTGAAGATTGCTGAACACCTCCGAAGTAAATGTAAAGCAAAGCTTTGTGCATCAAATAGGGAAGGAATCACAGAACCATGTCCCTCCTCTGGCACCACAGATGAGGCTGCCACAACCTGAGGCTGTTTGCTGTTGTCCTGTCACTTGCTGCATGTGAGAAGAGACCAGCCCCGACCTGGCTGCAGCCTGCCCTCAGGGCATTGCTAACCCTTTGTTCCTATTGCAGAAGTGCATGTTCCATGGACTGCCAGGACTGAGCATAGAGGTGCCCACGGCCTTGTACCCAGCCCTGTTACCTCAGTATGACAAAAGGTCACCTGCCAAACAGGAGCAGTCTGAGCCAACCACCTGTAAGCAGACAGGGGTAAGCTGAGGTGCAGCTGGTGCTTGGTGTGCCCTGTGTGTGCAGCAGGAACTCATCTCCAGCCAGGAACTCCTGGCCTGCAGAGGTGGAGGGGGCCTGCAGAGGTGGGGCTGGGGCCTGCAGAGCAGCCAAAGCTTTGCATTTCCGAAGTTACATTTTCCTCTCCTAACTCTTGCACAACCATTTGGGTCTTTCTTGAAGTCAGCCTCATCTGGAGCCTGATTTCCTCCCCCCTCCCACCTCTGTTCTCCTTAATCCTTCCACAGGTTACCTTTTAACCCTGTACACGTTTCAGGTTATTGATTATCTGAAAGACATTGGAGAAGATCAGGCTGTGCAGCCAGGTTAACTTGGTTCTCTTTAGGTGTTAATGCCTGCTGGCTGCTGCTCCTCTGGAGCCACTCCTGAGGGAAATCTGACTTTAATAAGTCTTCTTGGCAGCCTTTTGCCTGACTGATAAAGAGGCCAAAGCTTCATTTTTGAGGCTATTCAGATGTAAACTGCATACTTACAGGGACAGGATCCCCTCTCTTAGCCTGCTGGCCACACTCCTCTGGCTGCAGCCTAGCACACAACTGCCTTCTGGGCTGCATGAGGGCACTGCTGGCTCCTGGGGCGCTGCTCAGCACCCCCAAGGCTCTTTCTTCAGGGCTGCTCTTATTTAGGAACTTGTATCATTTGATCCTCTCTATTGATGATTTATTATATTAATGGTATTATCATGATTTGTTGTATTAAGCTCTGCTTTTGTTCTGCATTGGCAGTTAGTTTTGTCCTCAGACCTGTTTCCCTTAGCTGCACAGCTGGGAGATGCCTGCTGAGCTTTCTGGGTCTTACTCCAAAAGGTTGGGTTGGTTTGTCCAGTCTCTGTTTTTCATCCTCAAACAGAACCGAAGGAAAAAGTCCAAAGGGAAACAAAAGAAAGGAGAATCTGGGGAAGAAGGAAGAGAAGATTTGGGCGATGGAGGTGAAGCAGCCCTTGGGGCAGAGGTGCTGAAGCTGCACTTGGGGGATGTGCAGAGCAGGCCTGGGTTGGATCCCCAGGCTCGGCCCCCAGGTGCTGCCCACCTGCCCGTGGGGAAGGAGCTACCTGCACATCACAGCAGCTGGAAGAGGATCAGCAGCAGTGAGTCAGAATATTCTGATGCTGAAGGTGGAATCCAGAGCAAAGTGAGGTGATTGCTGTTCCTGTAAGCACAGAGCCTGGCAGCAGTCTGCTGCTGCCCAGGGGAGTTTAGGCTCAGAGATTCACAGAATGGGTTGGGTTGGAAGGGACCTTAAAAATCATCCAGCTCCAAACCCCTGCCATGGGCAGGGGCACCTCCACCAGCCCAGATTGTTCAAGGCCTCACCCAGCCTGGTCTTGAACACCTCCAGGGAGGGGGCATCCACCAACCTCCCTGGGCAACCTGTTCCAGTGTCTCCCCACCCTCACTGTCAAGAATTTCCTCCTAAATCTCCCCTGATGTCTCATCTTGAAGTGTGCCTTTTGTTCCTGGAGATCTGGCACAAGTTTTCCACGTGGGCAGACTCTTCCCCAGGATCTTGGTGCTTTCTCCTGCTGAGGACATCACCTTCCCTTGTGGATGCATGTGTTGGTACAAGAAACTGGGAAGGCAGGGATTCATGCTGCTTTGAAAGCTAACCCTGATCTTTCTTTTGCAGTTTGTGGTCAGAGCCCTGTCTGCTCACAGCTGGCCACTCAGCTGAGGGGCAGAAGTGAGGTCCTTGGCTGCTCACTGCTGCCTTTTCACTCATCTTGTCGCTTGCTTTGAAGGTGTTACCAAGCCACGGTCCGTCAGGGGGCTCTGGCCTGCTTCCTCTCTGCTGTCAAGTCCATGGAAAAAAGAGTTCTTTATGGCTACTGGTCAGCATTTGTTCCTGATGCCCCTGGGATTGGCAGCCCCCAGTCAGTGTCCTTGATGACTATTGCTTTAAAGGACCCTTCCCCAAAGGTGAGGCAGTTCTGGGTAGGAGGTGGCATTGGGTTTTTACCTCTATTCATCTTAAAGGTTGTCTTCTCTGGCCTTCAGTCAGTGCCTTGGCTGCTGTGTCTGTGGTTGCTTGGTCACTGTACCACAGGAAATGAGAGAGGATGGACTGGGGAAGGGAACAAAGGCTTGGTTCTTTGTGGTTGGCTCTTTAAGTTATGAGGCAAGGTAATTGGAGCTGTTTTTTTTTCCTCTTGCTGCAGAGAGACTTTGGTAAAGCTCCAGGGAGGTGTCACAAGTGGCTAACAGAAGTTCTGTCTCGTTTCAGACCCGTGCCTGTGCTCTCCAAGTTCTCTCAGCCATCCTGGAGGGTTCTAAGCAGTTTCTGTCTGTTGCTGAGGATGCCAATGATCACAAGAGAGCTTTCACTCCCTTCTCTGTAACTATTGCTTCCAGCATCCGGGAGCTGCACCGCTGCCTGCTGCTGGCCCTGGTGGCAGAGTCCTCTTCTCAGACACTTACACAAATAGTCAAGGTAATTGGGGCAGTTCTTTCCAAGTGTCCTCCAATAATTAGGTGTCTAAATGACCTCTGCACTCCGAGTGGGAAGCAGCTCTGTGGGGGCCAGGCTGCCCTTGCCAGCACTGCTCCATCTGTCTTCTTTTGTGGCTTTCAGTGCCTTGCAAACTTGGTTTCAAATGCACCTTACAACCGCCTGAAGCCAGGGCTGCTGACCAGGGTCTGGAACCAGATCAAGCCATACATCTGTCACAAAGGTTTGCACCCCCTGGGGCTGGAGCCTCTTTGGCTGGGACAGGTCTGCATCCTGGGTGGGATTCTCTCTAGTATCAGGTGATAGGATGAGAAGAAATGCCCTGGAAATTTGCCAGGGGAGGCTTAGGTTGGAGATTAGGGAAAAAGTCTTTGCTGCCAGAGTGGTCAGGGATTGGCACAGGCTGCCCAGGGAGGTGCTGGAGTCCCCATCCCTGGAGGGGCTCAAGAAATGTGTGGCCATGGCACTTGGGGACATGGTTTAGTGGCCATGGTGGTGTTGGATTGATGTTGGACTCAATGATCTTAGAGACCTTTTCCAACCCAAACAATTCTAAGATTTTGTGATGGGCTCTGGGTGGAATGATTTGATTCAGCATTGCTTGTTACAAAACAGTTGTAGGTTCCCCCCACAGTGCTTAATAAATCCATAAATGGGTATTCTTGTGGAATTGTGTCTGATTTAGGCTGTATATTGGGAAGAAATTCTTGACAGTGAGGGTGGGGAGACACTGGCACAGGTTGCCCAGGGAGGCTGTGGATGCCTCCTGCCTGGAGGTGTTCAAGGCCAGGCTGGGTGAGGCCTTGAGCAACCTGGGCTGGTGGAGGTGTCCCTGCCTGTGGCAGGGGCTTGGAACAGGCTGATCTTTAGAGTCCCTTCCCACCCACCCCATTCCATGGCTCTCTGTCTGCAGACTCCTGAGGGACACTGGCATGTCAGGGGGATGCCCACAGACCTCTGCTGCCCTGCCCTGTTCTTCCTTGCAGATGTCAACGTCCGCGTGTCCAGCCTGACGCTGTTAGGAGCTATCGTCTCTGCCCAGGCACCCTTGCCAGAGGTGCAGCTGCTGCTGCAGCAGCCCAGCTCCTCAGGCTCTAACAGCAGTGGGAGCACAACCCCTCACCGTGCTAACTCTGAGCACTGGAGAAAAGCCCCCCCCTCAGAAGGGGAGCCCCCAGGCACCCCAGCAGGATGCTCCTCTTCAGAACCGTGCTGGCTTCTCCGCCTCTGCGTGTCCATCGTCGTTGTGCCCAGAGAGGACTCCTGCCCTGGCAGTGATGCCACCTTCCCAGCCTTCTCCAGTCTTTATGAGCCATGTCCCCTTCGCCTGGAGTCCTTGCAGGTGGGCATGGACAGTGAGCTTGTGAAGTCAGACTCAGAACCATCTGGGTTGCCAAAGCCCTCCCAGATCATCCAGTCCAGCCATTCTCTATCTCTGCCAAGGCTGGTGCCAAACTGTGGCCCTCAGCACCACACCCCTGGCCCTTTGAAACACCTCCAGGAATGGGAATTCATGAACAGCTTGGTACCATGTCCACTAGCCTCATGTCCACCAAGCCTTGGTTGTGGATTGACTTTGCTGCAAGCTCAGTGAGATTTGTGCTAGAGCATTTGCAGGTGCAGCTGCTGTGCCTGGAAGAGCAGGAGGAGCATTCTACTGCCATGCCTTTGGCCACAGCATCACTGCCCCACGGTGAAGCTGCTGCAGCAAGCTCACCTGCCTTTGCTGTTTCTTGCCTTGGTTGTTGTTAAATACTGTCTGGGGGTGTGTGCTGGCATCTGGTGAAGGCTCTGAACCAACCTGGGCAAGCTCCTCCATACACAACCCAAAGCTTTGCTCAGAAGCAGTGGGGAAGAGCCTTGCAGTCTGCAAGGGGCTGTGGAGTGATGCTGCTGGGACTAAAGCACAGAGAACAGATTTTGTAATGTGCATGCCAAGGAGTTCCATTTGCTTTCTGGAACCATGAGTACTTGTTAAATCCAGCTTCACACAGCAGCACTAGAGAGGTTTTATCTTACAGGCACTCCTGGTTTTTTTAGCTGCAGAAGACCTCACGAGCAGTGGATAATTCATGTGGTTGCTACCTGATAGTGCTTTGTGACCTTTTTAGGATCCAGATAATGGATCAGGGAGGGTTTTAAATAGAAGCTGTTCTGCAGGGTATATCTGTTACACCAGAGTTCAGTATGTGGGCCCATTTGCATCCTCTCTGTGTGTGTTTGGGGTGGTTTGGTTTCCCAGAAGGAAGAAGCACTGACTGGAGTTCCCTGTCTGTGTTTAGGTGCTGGCTCTCCTTGTGAAAGGTTATTTTCCAATGGCTCAGAGCTATTTCCTAGAGCTTGGAGAGGTGGCTTGCAGATGCATGGAAGAAATGGATCCATCCATTCAGCTTCATGGAGCCAAAGTAAGAGCAGGAGGAGACAAGACATGGGTTTACCAAGTCAGTTTTCTCTGTTAGGGGAGGAGTGAGGCATATTGGGAGCATCTGTGCAGAGCTGAGGCCAGCTGCAGCTCTTTGGGAAATGCAGTGCCCTGACACTCTGAGAAATGCTCCTTCTGCCTCCAGGCTTGAATTCTCAGCAGGATTTTGTGCTCTGCTGAGTCACCAGGAGGCCTGGGCAATGCAAAGGCTGTGATACTGCCCCTTCCTTTCCCTGTTCAGCATCAACTGGTGCAGGAGTGCAGGCTGTCACCCAAAGGACAGCTCTCAGAGATCTCCCCTTTGTGCAGCCATTTGTTGTGCTCTTCTGGCTGGAGGCTTTAAAAAATTTTTCCTCTAATTTCTTCACCAGTGGGGACAGAATAGAGCCCAAAACAGTGCTGAACCTTTTCTCTTTGCTCCCTGGGTGAGTATGTGTGGGCCTAGGTCGAGGCTGCTGCAGTTCCATGGTACTTGAGCTACCCTTGATAAAATCCTTGTTGCTTTTTGTTTCCTTGCAGCTTCTGGAGGAGCTGGGCACAGGTGTACTGCAGCAGTACAAACCTGACTCAACCATTCCCCCTGATCAGAGAGTTCCAGTCAGCATGGTAGGTCTGTGGGATCCTCAGAGATCCAACTTCACTCAGTTCCCCTTCTTGAACTCTGCAAAGCTGTAGAATCACAGAACCATTTTGGTTAGAAAAGCCCTTTCAGATCATTGAGTCCAGCCAAGGCTCTCAGCACCACACCTCTGCCTCTTTGGCACACCTGCAGTGGCTCAGGGCTGCTGTGGCTTTTGTGAATGCAGCCTGCCAGGTGCATGCAGACTCCCAGCAGTGTGGGTGTGAGGCTGGAGTGGTGATTGCAGCTGATGCAGTCTGATCTGAGCCTGTGTGGCCTTGAGGAGTGAGTGCTTGACAGCAGCCCTGAAGTGCCTTCAGAATGCTTCAGAACACCAAGTGTCTGGGGCTTCCCAAGAGCCATTCCAGTGTGGTGTGGCTCCCTGCTGTCAGTGTGCCCTGAAGGTGGCCATGGGGAGAGCCAATGTGATACAGAGCTCAGGCTCCTCTGCTCGTGGTCAGCAGCTGAACCTTGCTGCTTCTGCAGGTGGTGACTTTCTGGACTATGATGTTGAATGGTCCTTTGCCTGGCACTCTCCAGAGCTCTCCACACCCAACCCTTCAGACAAGTGCCTGTGATGCTCTGTCCTCTATCTTGCCAGAAGCCTTCAGCAGTCTGCAGGTAGGAGAGCTCTTGAAGTGTGGCATTTTTACCTCCTGAGGCTTTCTTCCTTGCTGCCAGCAGTGTAAAGCCTTTCACAGCTCACAAGGAGAGGGTTGACAAACCTCCCAGAACTGCTCTTTCTTTACATCCTGACTGAGCTGTGACTGCTGGAGGCTGGAGAAGAAAATGCTGGCAGTAATTAGTGTGTCCAGACAACTGAACTGTGAGTCACAGAAGCTGTTTGGCTCTGCTGTGAATGCTCAACCTTGGTGGTGGTGCACAGGAGATGGAGGACAAGAATTTCTCTGCAGGAGGGAGGGCTGAAGGGCTGGTCTCTTGCTGGTTAAGAGGCAGCTGAGCTAACAGCCAGGGGCTGGCAGTCACCAGTTTGCATGTGTGGCTTTTCCCTTTTGCCTGGCCCTTCAAACACTGAACTGCAGTGGTTGCCCTGGCAGAGGCAAACAGATCTGCTGGCCTCACCTCTTGCAGCATGAAATATGCTTTGAAACATGAAAGCCTTGGCAGTGTGTCACTGCTGCATTGTGCAGCTCCTGTGTCACTGTGCCCTCCTTGCTGGGGAGCACTCTGCCAGGTCTCCTCTGCCCAGACCTGCTGGTGCAGCAGGAGCTCTGCAGTTCTCCAGTTGGTTTCTCCCAGGACAGAGTGTACTCCATCACCCTGCACTTTGATCCCATACACTCTCCTCTCCTGGTGGCCAAGTGAGGTCAAGTAGTGCCCACTCTGACCCTTGGCTGTGATGAAACAAAGATCTTGGTCATGGGTTGGTAACCTGACAATCTGTGCAGGATGAACTTGCTCTGCCTGGGTGTCCTTGTTAATGATGAGGGAAGAGTGAGGCAAGACAGGAAGCTGCAGCTGCTCCAGTCTGCTTTCCCTCTGCTGGGCCCTGCCTCCTGTCTGCATGATAGTTAATACTTTGGTTTCCTTTTGCTCATGGTCTTACCTAAAAGCAATCAGATCTTGCTGGGAGCCTTCCATTTCCTGTGTGGCATCCTGAACTGCCAGCCAACTTACCTTAAAGAAAGCAGTGCACTCTGAATGGGAGTCAGGCTCTTGTCAGGCTTTTTGCCAGGTGTCTGTCTTTGTGGGAGGGGGACCTTACAGAGTCCTAGAAGCACAGAATTGTTTGGGTTGGAAAGGGCCTCTAAGATCATTGAGTCCAACCCTCAACCCAGCCTTCAACCCAACCTTCATGGCCACTACACCATGCCCCCGGGTGCCATGGCCACAGGTTTCTTGAACCCCTTCAGGGGTGGTGACTCCACCACCTCCCTGGGCAGCCTGTGCCAGTGCCTGATGTTTCACTGTCTCTCTCTTACCACGACTCATCCCTGCAGAGTGAGCAGCAGGTCCTGTGTGTCACCCTGCTGCTGGGCCTGAACCACAGCGAGAACCCTCTGGTGAAGGCTGCTGCTGCGCGGGCCCTGGGAGTCTACATCCTCTTCTCTTGCCTGAGGCAGGTCAGAGCTGCTCTGCTTTGCTGCTTTTGATCAGCCATAAGGTGTGAGACATGAGCTCTGTTGGAAGGAAATTGCCTTCTTGCTGCTGCTCCATGTGTGTGTGTAGGTTTTCCTTACTGCCTCCAGACCTGCTCTTGCCTTTTGAGTGGTGAACACAACCTGTGCAAGTTTGAATGAGATGGGGCAGAAGCCAAAGAGTCTCATAAGTGAGACCAAACAGGGAGGTCAGGATCTTCCCTGAGCTGTCAGGGAGAGAAGTGGGAAAGGCTAAGCTGGCACAGAGGAGCTGCAGGAGGTGAGGAAGAGCTGAGGAGGGAGCAGCTGTGCAGACCTGTAGAGTTTCACATGGTTTTGTTTAAAACTAAGAAGTAAACTTTTATTGGGGGGGGGAGTGGGAAAGCTGGTTTGTGTCCACAACAGAACTGCTCTGAGCTTGGCTGAGCTGCAGGACTCTGCAGCCGTCAGTGATTGTGACAGGATCATGCAGTAGCTCATGTTGATTTTGGAGTCAAAATATTTCTAGGCCTGGTCTCTGCAGGGCTAGAAAGGCCTAAAAGGGTGGTGGTTAGGAGGTCCCCTGGGGGTTGAGCTCTCGGATTTGCAGCAGCTTTTCTTTGGCAGGATGTGATGTTTGTGGCAGACACAGCAAATGCCATTCTGGACTCCCTCCATGACAAGTCTCCCAACGTCCGTGCCAAGGCAGCCTGGTCCCTGGGCAACCTGACAGACACCCTGATCATCAACATGTGAGCACAGCCTGGCCTGCAGGGCCCCTCTCTGCCCTTCTGCCCCTGGCACCACACACCTAGCATCAAAAAAGCCAAAATTTGGCTGAGATGCTTTTTTTCACCCTCTGCTCTGCCAGGTTGCTCAAGGCCTCATCTAACCTGGCCTTGAACACCTCCAGGGAGAGGACATCCACAGCCTCCCTGGGCAACCTGTGCCAGTGTCTCACTACCCTCTCTGTCAAGCATCTCTTTCTCATCTCCAGTCTCAATCTTCCCCCATCCAGTTTAAATCCATTCCCCCTCATCCTGTCACCACCAGCCCTTACCAGAAGTCCCTCCCCATCTTTCTTGTAGCCCCTTCAGGTCTTGCACACTGTGTTGGGTAGTTGCAGCCTCCCTGGTTACTTTCCCTGTAACACAGAAGTACAATTAATAAATATTTAACACTTCCCAAGCCCAGGGCTGAGGAGAGCTCAGCCTCCTGTTACACTTTTAACAGGAGCAGCAGTTCCCACCTAGCCCTGCTGCAGAGCTGCCTCTGGGCCATTCCTTGCCCTCTGTTCTGTATTACACACTCAGTGCCTTGCTGACCTGCTGCCTTGCATTGATAGTTTGGTTTTCAATTAATAACCCTCCTGGTCACATGTAGAAGGGCTGCCTTACAGATTAGCCTTCAAAAGAGGGAGGCTTCTGCCACAGCTTTGGGCTGGATCCTCCCAGCTGGCTTTTCACAGGGAGTTCTACTCCTCTCCTCCCAGGGAGACCATGGGACAGAGCTTCCAGGAGGAGTTCTCTGATCTCCTGCTCCTGAAGATGTTGCGGTCTGCAACCGAAGCATCCAAGGACAGAGACAAGGTATGAGGGAGGGGAGGTGGCCACAGGACACTGAACCCCTGCCTTGGGGCTTGAAAAAAGAAAGGATGCTTTGGGGTGCTTTGTCCCGGTGGATGGGGAGCTGCAGCTCTGGAGCCCTCAGCACAAGGACATTAACCTTTGGAGCAGGTCCAGAGGAGGCCCCAGCCACAGTCCAAGGGCTGGAACCCCTCTCTGTGAGGACAAGTTGAGAGAGTTGGGGTTGTTCAGCCTGGAGAAGAGAAGGCTCCAGGGAGACCTTCTGGTGGCCTTTCGGTATGACAAGAGGCCCATGAGTGAGATGTTGGCAGGCTTTTGAGCAGGGCCTGTTGTGACAGCACAAGGGTGGTGGTTTGGACTAAAAGAGAGAGATTCAAACTGGGGAGAGGGAGAAATGTTTGAGGTTGGTGAGGCACTGGCCTGGGTTGCCCAGAGAGGTGGGAGATGCCCCATCCCTGGAACCGTTCCAGGTCAGGTTGTTTGGGGCTCTGAGCAACATCTCTGGTTAGAGATGTCCCTGTTGGCTGCTGGAGAGTTGGGCTGGATGAGCTCAAAAGGTCCTTTCCAACCTAAGGCCTTCTGGGATGCTCTCTTGAGGAGCTGGGGTTTGGAGGCTTCCTGTGGTGTCTGACCTGCAGGGCATTTCACTGTGCTTTGTCACAGGGTGGGGGGCAGGCTGAGTTTGGGTGTTTGGTTTGTTCTGGTTTGTGTTAGGGCTTTTTGGTTTGCTTTGGTTTGGGGTTTTTTTCAGGGTGACCACTCACAGAGAATGATCTTTCTGGTGGCATTTTGGAAGTCACCATCTAAGGCACCAGGCAGAGGCCAGAGGCTTGATGAAAGCTTTGCTCGTCAAAGCTAAAATGTTTGGGGTTTTTTGTGTGCTGCAGGTCAAGAGTAATGCAGTGAGGGCCCTTGGCAACGTGCTTCATTTCCTCCAGCCTTGCCACATAGCAAACCCCAGGTTCAGGGAAGCCATCGAGGACTCTCTTCAGGCCCTGATCTCTACTGTCCAGAGCGAGGCCACCATGAAAGTGCGCTGGAACGCCTGCTACGCGCTGGGCAACGTGTTCAGGAACCCTGCCCTGCCACTGGGTCAGTCCCTGCTACCCCTGCCCTGGGTCTGCACAGCAGAGAGTGGCTCTGATGAGAAGCTCTCTGTTAGAAATGTGTTGGGGGAGAGGGGAGAAAGCAAATTGAGCTGAGTCCTGCTGTTGGAGTTTTCCCAAAACTCTTGCCAGTGAGAGAGGCTCAGCTGCTGGGAGTGTTCACACAGCATCCACTGTGCTGCATCCAGCTGGAGCTGCCCTGTCAGGGAAGAGGGTGAGGGTGGGATTGAAGCTATGAGTAGAGGCAGAATGTCACATTTTTCCTCTTGGAAAACCTCAGATTAACTGGTTTTAGACCAATTTTTCATTTCATAAGCCCTGATGCTCTTGTTTAGAGCAGGACAAACACAGTAAGCCTAAGCCCATGAAATATTTAGGAGCTGTCTTTTCAGTTTTGTGTGTTTTGACTGACTGAAAAGGACTTTTTGTGGTTGTTGGGCCTTTTTCAGGAGAGGCTCCTTGGACCACCCAAGCATACAGTGCCCTTTCCTCAGTAGTGAAGTCCTGCAAGAACTTTAAGGTCCGAATCAAGTCAGCCATGGCCCTCTCCATCCCCAGCAGCAGGGAACGCTACGGCTCCACAGAGCAGTTTGGCCAGATCTGGGGGGCCTTGGTGGTGGCCTTGCAGAAGAGTGAAGACACTGAGGACTTCCTGGAGTTCAAGTACAGCGCCAGCCTCAGGACACAGATCTGCCAGGCTCTGCTGCATTTGTTAAGCCTGGCAAAGAGCACAGACCTGCCAGTCGTTTGGGAAAGCATCAGGGAGCAGGGGGATGCCATCAGGGCCTACGTCCTGCAGTACCTCAAATCTGGAGCTGAAGAGAACGAAGCAGGAGCGATGCACACAGACTGGTGTGAGAGGGAGAGGGTGTTGAAAGGAGCCATTGAACATCTGGGTGGGCTTGAGAAACAGCTGGAGGGCAAAGCCAGGGTAAAAGTGTCTGATTATCTGGAAGATGTCTTGACAAACCACGTCAGTGCCACCGAATTAACAGAGGCCTAGGGAGAAATGGACCGGTCACTTGTGGCTGGGCACAGAGGGGGCCGTGCTGCTCTCACAGGGCAGCTGGAAGCAGTTTCCTCTTGCTGATGTTAATCATTTTATCTCAGACCTTCTGAGATCCCTCAGAAAGAGAGGGAAAGAGCCACAACACGTTGTTATTTTTTGTATCCTGGTGTGTGGTGCACTCTGCAGCTGCCCTCCCCTGGGTGTGTTTGTACCCGAGGTGTGACAGCAGGGCTGCAGGAGCCTGCAGCCTGGTGTGGTTTCTGAACCAGCCTCTCTCTCAGCTGGCCTGAAAGCATTTGGTCACCAGTGCTGCTGCATTCAAAATCCTGCTTGCAAAGGAGGGGGGCTGGGAGAATTCTGTTTTCCTGAGAACTGCAAATGTTGTCACTCTTGTGGGCCTGCAGTAACCCCAGACCTGCCAATATTTGAAGAATAGCTCTGAGTAAATGCCCTTTGCCTGTCTGCCTTCCTGCGCTCCTGCACCTGGCCTCTGCCTCCGCTCCTCCTGGCTTCAAAAACTCCACATTCCTGGTTTCCAGGTGGATGTGCTGTGCTCCCCGAGCCAGACACTTCCAAACAGCTCCTCCGAGGCTGGATTTTTGACTCTTTAAGCAGTTCTGCCCCTGGGGGCTCTCCCTTGCTGTTGGAGGGGCAGCAATGTCCTGAACCCCAGGTGGATTTGTGTCTGAAGTTGTGTCCCCATCCTGCTCCTTCCTGATGATGTCAGTTGCTCTGTTTGCTCTGAGCTGGCTCTGCTGATAGCTGGGGGAGGACCCCGCTCTGATGTTGCTGGGGACAGATCAATGCCTCCAGGAATGAGCTGGCCTGTGGGGCACTCAGAGGTAAGTGCCTGCTGCCCTAACCTCTGGGTGGATGTTTGTACAGAGCTCAGCACAAGCCCTGGCTGTTGTAAAAGCTCTTTTGGGATACAAAACTGCCTTCTTTGTTTTTCCATCCTCTCTGCTGGTTTCCGTGGGGTTCAAGGAGTCTGCGAACACAAAACCCCTTTGCCATCTCAGACTGTGGCTGCGTGGGGCCAGTTCCCTGCCAAGACTGACTTCTGTGTGACAGCCTGTGGCAGGAGCAGCCTGGTGTGGGACTGGGCCTGTCCCGTGCAAGGCTGAGGAAGAGCATGGCAGAGCTGAGCATCACTGCTGGGCCCCAAGCACCACCACTGCCCCTGCTGGGCCCCATCCTGGCTCAGGAGCACTGCTTCAAGTGAGAGGCTTGTGCTTGAGCTGCTGCTGGCTCCTTTTCTCCTTCACCTGCTGCAGTTGTACCTGCACCCATCTCGGAGTTTCCACCACCTGCCCTGTGCCTGTTTCACAGCTGTAGTGGCCTCTAGAAGGAATCTTGTGAAAACAAACTGTGCCTGGATTTTGTGCCTGGGTTTGCTGACATCTCTAGAGCCACCTACACACTGTACAGCCAAAATAGTGGAGGTGAGGTGGCACCAGTGTGTGACTGGGTGGCAGACACAGGCTCTACCTATGCTGAGTGTCTGCTCCAGCAGCCCTCCTCCCATGTCAGGGTCTTCTGAACAGAGAAGTCTCTGCTTTTTCTCTGCCCCAAGAAGCAGATGGCACAGATGGATTCTCAGCATGCAGCCAAGCTGCTGGAGCAGTGTGGGCTCCGTGTGGGCTCTGTGTGCCACCCACTTGCCCTGGAGAGCAGCCTGGACCCTTGTCTGGGAACTGGTGAGGCACAAGGTGCTTGGGGCCAGCAAAAGGCAGCACCTTCCCCACCCTGGCCAAGGTTTTATTGTGCTGCCTCTTTATTGTGATGTTTACAAGGCAGGAGCTTTATAGGTTTTCCTCTGAATGGTTTCAAGGAGAAGGTAATTACCTTATCACAGCAGGGTGATTTATAGCTGAGGTGGCAAGGGACGCCGGAGCTCCACTTCGGCTGCCATTGGAAGACAAGCCAGGGGTCACTGGGTGGGGAGAACAAAAGGGCTTCAGTGCCCAGCACTGGGACATCTCCTGTGCCTGAGCCTCCCTGGGCTGTGCCCGTGGTGGGGGGTTCTGCTCTATGCAGCCTGGGAGGGGTGAAAGCTCAGGCTGTAAAGCACTCAGGATGGAAGGGCCTGGAGCAGAGAAGGTACAGCCTGTGGCCGAGGGGCTTCATGGCCTTGGGTAGCATCAGTGAGACCAGCTGGTGTGGGGTGATGGCAGAACTGCAGCTTCTGTGGGGCAAAGCTCCATGAAGCACCGGATCCAGCTTGCTGTGACCGGGGAGGTTTGTTGCACACCTCCCTGTGTCTTTGTGCAGCAATTATTCTTTTCTTTTCTTTCTTTACTTTTCCCCTTTTCTTTCCCTCCTTTCCTTCTTTCTTCCTTTTTTTTTTTTCTTGCCTCTTTTTCTTTTTTTTTTTGTTTCGTCCATTTCACTCCCCCTCCCCGCCTCCTTTTTCCCCATCTTCCTCAGTGACTCTTTCTGCCTTCGCTCCGAAGACCCTAGTTCAGGTCACTTCGGGGCTGTTACTCCCAGCGCATCCCGACGCAGCCGCTCCCGGGTTGCTCTCAAGCCCTGCGGGCCCCGGGACCTGCCCCGGCCGCGGGGCCACCAGGTGGCGCCACGTCCCCGCCGCCGCCAGGGCCAGCCCGGCCCCGAGAGCTGCCCGCGGCGAGGGTATATAGGTGTATAGGAATGTAGGGAGGGGTGTGGAGGAGTGTGGGAGGGGCTCCTCTTGCAGGGGTGATTGGGGTGTCCTCGCAAGGTGTACGGATGCCTTTGCAAAGCGTGGACGCCGCCCACCCGCGCACCCACCGGAGCGTCCCCGCAGCACCCACTGCCCACGCCGGGGTGCAGCATGATCCGGCTGGCACACGGGCAGAGGCTGCTCCTCTGTGTACCCAACCCTACCCTTCTGTCCAGGTTCACAGCCCTTCCTGGGGGTGGCTGTCGTCACCCCAACACCATGGGACCGACAGGGTCGAGGTGCAAGGGCTGTGGTGCCCTTTGGCACTAATGTTTCCTGCAGCCCCCAAACTCTCTGTGGCCCTGCTGCTGCCCTCCTCCCCAGGTGAGGGGAACGGGGATTCTGCCCTGGTCCCTCTGTGGGGCCCTGGACTGGTGGTGGGCCACAGCAGCGCCGTGGGGCTGGGGGCTCCAGTGGACATGGGGACGTGAGCCGCGGGGTGGCAAAGGCGGAGGTGACTTCCAGTGGCAGGGTCAGAAGGAAGAGGCTGATCCTCGGTTCATGCCTGCTGCCTGCTGTAAAAAATGGCTGCGTGCTGCCTCGCAGCCTGCCCCTGCCCGGGACCCGCTAATTCGGTGATTTTTATCCTGTCTGTTTGCCTTTGCTCTCCCCCTGCCGCCTCCCTCCACTTCTTCTCGGGGCAGCCGCGAGGTCGGAGCTGATGGATGGCCCCCGGCAGTGCCCGCACGGAGGAGGCGCTGGCTGCCGAGGGGGCTTTCAGCATGGCCAGGGCCCCCCGAGCGGGTCTGACTTGGCCCTTGCACCAATGTTTCCTCCGAGGGGGACGTTTGCTCTGCCCCGAGAACCCTTTTCAGGAGCGTTCACAGCAGGAAGTGGGCGATGGGGAAGGAGGGCACGAAGCACCCCAGGGCATGGACAGTGCCAAGCAGGGCCGGGGGTGGAGATGACACAGGGGTTTGAGGAGCAGGGACCTCCCTGGAGTCATGCCTCCTCGTGCCACCTCCAGGGGAAAAAAGAGCCCATGCCACCCCAGGGGGGTCCTCCAGCTCCCTTGGGAGCCCAGACTGGTATTTCAGTCTAGACCTGCTGGTATTTTTTCAGTCCAGCAAATTTCCTTGATGGCCCAGAGGTGAAGCACGAGCATGCTTGGCACGCTGACACCCGTGGCTGCTGGAGGGTGGGAGGTTCCCACGGCGGGCAGAGACTGGGCAGAAGCCTTGCTGAGGCCACAGGGGACCAGGAGCTGGTGGGGAGGTGACCAAGGCACCCAGCACTCACTCCTGGGGGGGGGGGGGGGNGGGGGGGGGGGGGGGGGGGGCAGGAGAAATGTTTGCCCTGGGATGGGAGGAAAAACTATGTGAGACTTGAGATCAGCTCATAAAACCAACCTCCCTCGGCGGAAAACTTGCCACATCTTGCTTGAGCTTGGGCCTGGTGTGCAGGGGCTGCCATGGCTGGCAGGAAAGCCTCACGCAGCGGACAACGGCCACGTTCTTGTGGCCCCTGCACTGCCCAGCAGGGCTGGGCTGGGTAAATACTTCGGGGTGGGGGCGACCAGCCTGGCACTGCCACAAGCGTCACAGTGACTTAGGGGCCAGCTCCATCCTCTCCATGCTGTGGGCACCAAGCTGGTGCTTTGACCAACCATTGGCTTTGAGGAGGGATTGGAGCCTGAGGAGGGCAGATTGAGACTGAAGATGAGGAAGAAATTCTTGACAGTGAGGGTGGGCAGACACTGGCACAGGCTGCCCAGGGAGGCTGTGGATGCCCCCCCCCGCCCGGAGGTGTTCAAGGCCAGGCTGGATGAGGCGTTGAGCAGCCTGGGCTGGTGGAGGTGCCCCTGCCCGTGCAGGGGTTGGCACTGGCTGATCCTTAGGGTCCCTTCCAAGTCAACCCACCCCGTGAATGCGCGAACCTGCCCGGCCCGGCCGCGCTGCTCCTGACACCGCCTGCTCCGCGGGACCCTGCCCGCCCGCCCCGGGGCTGTCTGCACACACCGAGGTGGCCCTCATGGTCCCGCCGGGGCCGGCCGTGCTCGGGCAGCCTCCGGGATGTGTGAAACTCAGGTCGCTCCCAGCTCCTTCCTGGAGCGGAACTGTTCTCAGCGAAACCCTCCTGCCGCCTGCCCTAATGGCTTTGCTCTGTGCGCCTGCATTAATGAGCGCCGGGCCCGGGCTCATCGGGGGAAGCCATGCAAGTAATTGCTTGAATTTTTAATTGGGGGTTATGATAGGGGAATCAAAGTCACACGGCAGCCGTGGGGCCGCCCGCGGCTCCGCGCCATTGACTCCTGCAATTTGCTTTTGTTTTTTGTCCTCCTGGATCCCCCCACGCCCCGGCGCAGACCCCGCTGGGAGCCAGGGCTGGACCCTCCCAGGGTGGGCACCCAGTGGAGAACTGCATGTGGGGTGGGGGTCCTGCCTGCCCCGGGAGTTGGGTCGCTCTCGGCTGGCCTGGGAAAGAGAAGACTGAGGGGAGACCTCATTGCTCTCTACAGCCCCTGCAAGGAGGCTGGGCTGGGGCAGGGTCTCTTCACCCAAGTAACAAGTGGCAGGAAGAGAGGAAACAGCCTCAGGCTGCAGCAGGGTAGCTTCAGGTTGCATATTAGGAAAAACTTCTTCACCAAAACCAGGCACTGGCTCAGTCTGGCGGGGAGGTGGTGGAGCCACCACTGAAGGGGTTTGGGGGAGGTTTGGCCGAGGAGCTCGGGGGCACGGTCTGAGAGCTGTGTGAGGGGAGCTGCCGGGCCCCGGTTGGACTCTTGGGGTCTTTTCCAGCCGGCAGAAAGGGAGGAGCGCCGCAGGGCATGGGCAGTGCCAGGCAGGGGGGCAGGAGAACCTCCCTAGACCTGCTGGACACGCTTTCCTCGGTGCACCCCCGGATGCCGTTGGAGAAGCTGTGCCATGCTGGTGCCAGCAGTGCTCTGTGTGGCACAGCCGCGGTTCCTGCCGGGGGGCCGTGCCCCGTGCCCCCCGTTTGGGGTGGGGGTGCGCCGTGGCGCTCGGCGTGCGGCGATGCCTGTGCAGATAGCATTGTTTGCCCTGACACGTAAGCCGGTGGCAGCCTGCGCGGGTCCTGGCATGGGTTCCGGCTGCGGCTCCCAGCCTGCCCTGCTCCCGCAGCCTTTTTATAGCCCAGCAGAACTTGTTTTGCTGTGGCGGTGAAGCAGAACCGGAGTGTGGGCTGGGAGCTGCAGGGGGACCTGTGGGTGGCTCGCAGTGGGTGCTGGGTCACGTTCACACCCCCGACCCCCAAAGACCCCCTGCAGCAGGTCCCCGCTGCCCTGTGGCCGCCCAGCTGCAGTGCTCGCCTCTGACTCACGATGTGGGGAGGTCAAGGGAAGACCTCAGGCACTGAGAATGAGAGGTCCTAGAGAGGGCTGGGAGCAGACTGCCGAAGAGGACACATGGTGGCCAGGTCACCAGGGCAGAAGGCATGGACAGGGGACACACATCGGCAGAGCAAGGGGGCATCAAGCAGCCCCACCTGTGAGTGAGGGGCCACCAGCACCCCTGTCCCCCTCCTCAGAGCAGCAGAGCCCTGGCAGAGGACAGGAGGTGAAGCTGGATTATGAAAGTGTTTCTTTGCTTTGCTTTTGAGAAAGGAGAACTTCAAAGGGGCCATTTATCACCAGACAAAGAGAGTCGCCAGGTATTTGCCAAGTGCAAGGGAGAAGCATTAATTATGGGAGCGACAGACAAACGCCGCTGTCGGGTGTCCTCCTGCCCACCCCTCCAGCCCGTCCCAGCAGCTCCCAGCAAGCCCCAGATGGCACCAGCATTCCCATTCCTCCTGACACCCCATTCCCAGCTCCTGCCTCATCTCCGCCCAGCTGGGCCTTGTTGTCCTGGGTGGTGCCGCGGTGGACCTGTGCCCTTCTGGCTGATGGGGCTGGGGGGGATGGATGTCCTCAGCATGGGCTACCGTGGTTGGGGGAGCACCACGAATTGCTGCCCATTATGTCCCAGTGCCAGCGTTCTGATGAAGGACTCGGAGGAGCAGTGTCAGCGAATCCTACCTGATGCCCCAGTCCTGCTTGGCTGCTCCTGCTGCATGAGACAAGACCGAGGTGGAAAACAAATGATGAAAAATTTGGAGCCTGAGCAGCCTGGGAGCATTTGTTCCCCAGCCTGTGGGGCTGGCAGCTGAGCTTTGCCCAGGACTGCTGTGCTGGGAGCTGAGGGCCATGCTGCTGGAAGAGTCCTTTCTCCACCTCCTTGCTCCGCCACCCCTCGGACATGTCCCTGCCCCAGGAGCCCCTGCCAGGCCCTGCCTCATGCCGAGCAGGTTGCACAGCACGGCCGTGATGGTCTGTCTGTGGGGTGCTGGTGCTGCTGTGGGCTCTGTGCTGGGGCCACTGGGTGACAGCTGGGGGCTGTGGTCAGCAGCTGGGCTGGGGGCAGCTGTAGCAGGGCTCAGCCTGCAGCTGGGGCACCAGGCCCCTGCGACTGAGCCTCTATCACAAAAGCTCTGCAGGGAGAGTGCCACAGCTCCTGCCCATCATCTAGGAGGGAGAAGATGAGGAACGAGAGCACTGACAGCCCAAACCAAAGTGCCAACAGACCTGGTTGCCCTCAGAGGGTGAAAGTCACATCCATGCCCCCATCCCCATCACCTCTGCAATGGAATCATAGAATCATAGAATTGTTTGGGTTGGAAAAGGCCTCTAAAATTATCGAGTCCAACTCTCAACTCAACACACCCATGGCCACTAAACCATGTGCCCAGGTGCCATGGCCACACATTTCTTGAACACCTCCAGCGATGGGGACTCCACCACCTCCCTGGGCAGCCTGTTCCAGTCCTTGACCACTCTGGCAGCAAAGACATTTTTCTTGATCTCCAACCCAAACCTCCCCTGGCACAATTTCAGGCCATTTTCTCTCCTTCTATCCCCTGGAGGAGAGCCCAACCCCCCCTCAATGCAGCCTCCTCTCAGGGAGCTGTAGAGAGCAATGAGGTCTGCCCTCAGTCTCCTCTTCCCCAGCAGAGTTCTCCCCAGCTCCCTCGGCTGCTCCCCCCCCAGCCCTGCTCTCCAGACCCTTCCCCAATTCCGTTGCTCTTCTCTGTATCTGCTCCAGTATCTCCCTGCCCGCCTTGGAGTGAGTGGCCCAAAACTCAACCCAGTACTCAAGGTGCAGCCTCTCCAATGCCCAGCCCAGGGGGCCAATCCCTGCCCCGGCGCTGGAGGTGTGTGGGTGCCGAGGGATGCCCAGGCGGGGCGGGCAGCTCTGCCTTTCATGTCTGGTCCCTCCCGAAACCGCAGCTTCCCTCGGCCCCGCGCGGGGATCAGCCGCAGGTCATATTTAATAAAGGTGGGGATGGAAGGTTTCAAAACATTACATCAGCGGCCTGGGGGAGGAGGAGCAGCAGAGGGAATGCGAAAATCTCGGCACAAGTGGGGGCAGAGGCGCAAAAAAAGAGCAAATCTCAGCGAGGGGGTTTAATGGCTCTGTGCTGGTGGGAACTCTCTTGCCCACTGCCCGCGGGGTCAGGGGCGGGCAGCCCGGGCGCGCTCAGCCGTTAAATGAAACTGGGGAAGGAGATGAGAGGCTCCAGCCCGTCAGGGTGGCATGGCAGAAATCCCCTGGCGCTGCCTGACTCAGCCTGTGCCCACCCGGCCTGCCGAGGCGGCTCGTGGGAGAAATCCCCACCAGTTCCCCTGTCCTGTGTCCCCAAGCTGCCCGGGGTGAAGGTAGGCACGAGGCTGCCCCGACGAGGACATGGGGGTGACCTGGCAGGGTGCCACCACCTGTCCTAAGTCTTCCTCTGTCTGAGACACAACCACCTGGTGCCAGGACCAAAGTCCCCTGTGCTGCAGCCTTGCTTGTGCCTGACCCCACAGGGCTGCCCACAGTGGCTGTGTCTCACAGACTCACACAATGGGTTGAGTTGGAAGGGACCTCAAAGCCCATCCAGTTCCAAGCCCCTGCCACAGGCAGGGACATCTCCACCAGCCCAGGCTGCTCAAGGCTTCACCCAGCCTGGCCTTGGACACCTCCAGGGAGGAGTCATCCACAGCCTCCCTGGGCAACCTGTGCCAGTGTCTCCCCACCCTCACTGCCAAGAATTTCTTCCTCATCTCTAATTCTACCCTCAGACAGGTTGCTTCACCCACAGGTGGGGTCTCTGCCTGTGCTGGGACAAAAGCTGCCAGCCCCTCCACAGGTGATGCTGGAAGTGTGGGTGAGGAGTTGCCTGCTGAGGCAATCAGCCTGGGTTGTTTATGCCCTTGCAGAGGCTATGAGGAGATAGGGCTCCTAGTCTGCTACTGGGGAGCCTCTGTGATGCTGAATGATGGAGGAGTGATGGTGGGGCCACTTCCAGCCGTGGGAGCACCCAGGCCCTGCTGTGCCATGTGTGGGCAGGCTGCAAAGCAGGGGGATTTGGAGGGCTGTGGGCAGAGCAGAGCATGTTCCACCTGGAACAAACCTGAGCCAGGCCTGTGCAGCCATCCTGCATTCCCAGCTGAGGCTGATGCTGACGTCGGGCTGGTGGCTTCTCCTGGCTGGGAAATTCTGTGCTCCCAGCCCCGAGGGGCACCGCCGGCCCCCTGAGCCCTGGCGACCACACTTCTGCTGAGAGGAGTTAATGAGCTGTGCCGCACAGCGATGGGAAAGGGCTGACTGCAGAGAGGCTCCTGACACCGCTGCGAGGAGCTGGGCGTGGAGGAAGGGGGAAGAGCACCAGGGTGAGAGAGATGGACCAGAAAACGATATCCACTTCATTAGCCAGGTGGCTCCAAATGTGTGGAAACAGGACAAGGTCCAGGTCACCCACTGTGACAGAACATGATTATGCCGTGCCATGAAGCCTGTGCAAAGACCAAGTCAAAGCTCACCAGCCCACTTGAAAGGGACAGGGATCTTCTGGGAGCAAGAGCCAGGCTGTTCCCAGGCTGATCCAGGGTGGGGGTATCTGCAGGCAGGCACAGCCCGTGCTCGGGGAGCTGGGCACTCAGCACAGCCTGTGCTCACCGCTGGCACCAAGTTCTGCTGTGGGCAGGAACCTGTAATAAGGGGTAGCTGTGGAAGGACAGCCTGAGGGCACAGCAGGTGTAAGCCCACAGTAGGTGGTTGTTCAAGAATGGTAGTGGCTCTACATTGTCTTCTGGCCCCAAAGGTGGGTGAGTGGTTTGGTGTCTTGCCCAGCACCTGGGATCAGGGAAGCTTTGGGGTGATTGGAGAGCTGCCATAGTGTGAAGGACAAGAGCACCCATGGGTGCAAGGGACCTGGTTGGTGGCTGTGTACTGCTTGCCCTTGCAGGTGGGAAAGCTGGGCACAGTGGGGACACTCACCCAGCACCCTGGTCCCTGCACTCTATAGACATTTGAGTGCTGAACTCCGTTGGAACTGACCTAAGCAGGGCTGGGAGAGGTGAAACCTGCTGCTGTGGGGCACCCTGGGAGACTCCACCCATGCTGCAGGTGCATCAGAGCAAGGGCAGGACAGGTGTGAGGGAGCTGGCCTCACCTCCCTGGCTGAACAACCTTCAGCATGTGGGAGCAGAGTGAGGAAGATGCTCAGCTGGGCTGGGGGCTCCAGGCTGGGAGCTGGGAGTGGGCTTTGGGGGACTTTTCACTCCTCTCTTCTATAGGCTCAGCTCACCATGTGCCCATGGAAGCTCTCCATGGCCATGGCATGCTCACCCACCAGCTCCCTCCTAAGCATGATGAGAGGCTTCCTGCTTCTTTTGGGATACTCCTGACTCTCAGCACTTCTGCCCCTGGTTGTGGCTCTGTCCCACATCCCCTGAAGGGCAGGAGGACTCTGATGGCTCTGTGCTGCCATCCTGGCCCTGCACTGCTTCTTGTGCTGCCATCCTGGTGCTGGGCTGCTCCTGTGCTGCTTGACAGAGCAGAAATGGTTTCATCTGGCTCCTCAGCAGTGCATTCAGTCTGTGTAGCTCCTGACACACTTGCAGGGCTGTTCTCTGCTCTGCCTGGCTCTGCTGTAAGCCAAACTGCCACCAGCCCTCCAGAGTCCTGTCAGGACAGGGACCCATGCCCAGTGCTGGCAGAGACCCACAGCCAGGCTCCCATGGTGTTGTGGGGTCATGCTGTGAAGAGCTTGGGGTCTGTTATAGATGGATGTTCTGGGGGCTTTTGAGGTGAGCAGGTAGCTACAGCGCTGAGTACCCTGTGAAAATCCAAACCTGGGCTGGAATTGGTGGGCATAAAGCTCTTGTCCTTTGCCAGGACATCCAGGTGCCAGCCCAAAGGGGCAGGGAACTGGACTACCAAACTGAAAGTGCTCTGGGAGGGTGAGGGGTCATGACCAGAGATTTTGGACACCAGCTCTGTCGGTCCCAGGCCCCTCTGTGTTCTGCTGGGGGTGTGAGGGTGCCTCCTGCATTTGTGCCTGCTTGGCTTTAGGTGAACTCGTTGCTTTTTGGGACTCGCTGCATTTCCAGCACTAGGAAAAGCAGGTTCCGTGCAGATCCCAGAGCTCAGCTTGGGTTGTTGCTTCTGCCCTGCTCTCTGCTCCCACTCCTGGTGGCTGCCGAGCTTCAGCGGGGGTTTTGTGTCCCGTGAACACCCTGGTCCCTGCAAGGTCCCCTTTGGTAACTTGTCACGAGTCCTTCCACACCAGGCACAGCCAAACTGCAGTGAGCCTGTCCCTGCACTGGAAGGGATGCTGCAGGGGGAAGACTTCTCTGCAAGGTCTGGGGGACATTTTTTCCAGATTGGTCCCCTTTCAGCATGGGGCAGAGCCCTGGGGGAGCTGAACCTGCTGTGGGGCTGCTGCCCAGCCGCGGGAGTGCAGGCAGAGGGGAGCTCATGGCCACCCTGGGGGTGCTGGGGTGATGCAGCATGGGCACATGGCTGCAGGGCTGGCGGCACAAGCGCGTCCCCATCCCCGGGGTGCGGCTGGCACCAGGACCGCGCCCCGAGCTCCCTCCTCTCCCCACCTCGACGGCAACCGGAGGGCTCCAGCTCTCGGAGCCACCGTCCCGTCCCACCTCACCGCTGCCCTCGTCGCTCCCTCCCGCTCCTCCGGGGCCTCCCGGAGACCGCGGGGCAAAGTCCGCCCCAGCTCGGGCGATAAGGGCCGGGCCGGGGCGGGGGCGCGGGGGCCCGGGCGGCGGCCGGAGGAGAGGCCTCCCGGTGCTGATTTGCATAAGGTATATTGCCTAATGGTGGCGGTCATGGCTTGGTAGAGGGCGGCNGGGAGGCGCGGGGCGAGCGGCGGGGCGAGCCGCCGGCCCCGGGAGGATGGTGTCCCAGCTGAGCACCCTTCAACGGGAGCTCCTGGGTGCCCTGCTCAGCTCCGGAGTCACCAAAGAAGGGCTGATCCGAGCCTTAGAGGACATGGTGCCCACCGCTGGGTTCGGGGTGAAGCTGGAGAACCTGCCGCTCTCCCCCGGGGGGCAGCCCGACGGCAAAGCCACCTTCCCGCCGCTGGCCAACGGGCACGGCAAGGGCAAACTCTCCGGCGACGAGGGCTCGGAAGACGGTGACGACTTCGACACGCCGCAAATCCTCCGGGAGCTGCAGGCGCTCAACACCGAAGAGGCCGTGGAGCAGCGGGCCGAGGTGGACAGGATGATCAGGTACCGGCGGGGACCGAGCCGGGACCGGGGTGGGTACGGGGCGCACCCTGCGGCGTGCCGGGGTCTGTCTGCAGCCGCTCGGTTCGACGGCCGGCGTCCGCCTGCCCGGGGGTCGTTGCCGATGTGACCCACCCGGTGCGCGCTGCCCGGTGTCGGGTCCCGGTGTTCCCTGTCTGCCCCGTGGTCAGTCCCGATGTGCTCTTGCTCTGCCTGGTGTTTGCTTCCCGGTGTCGGGTCCCGGTGCTCCCTGCCTGTCCCTTGGTTAGTCCCGGTGCTCCCTGCCTGTCCCTTGGTTAGTCCCGGTGCTCCCTGCCTGTCCCTTGGTTAGTCCCGGTGCTCCCTGCCTGGCATGCGCTGCCCCGTGCCGGGTCCCGGTGTTGCCTGCCCGCCCCGTGGTCAATCCCGGTGGCGGATCTCGGTGCTCCCCCCTAACCCAGTGGTCAGTCCCGTTGCTCTCTGTCCAGTGTGCGGGTCCGGGCCCGATGGGGCTGTTCTGTGGTCTCAGGGAGCCAGTGGAGCTGCAACTCCGCTGCTGAGGGGATCGGGGCAGGAAGAGGGTTCGGTGCAAGGAGAGAGCCGAGTAAGGGCAGATCGGAGCTCGCCGGCCGCGTCCTCTAAGCCCTGTCGGGCGCTGCCAGCCCGGCCGGCACGGCGGGACCGGGAGCACCCTGGGGGTAGCGGGGCAGGGGAGGCTCTGACCGGCCACCGGCTCCATCCGTCCGCGCCGGGTGATAAAACATAAACTGTTACACGTGGAGGCCGGGGTGTTATTAATTTATTTCTATAAATCATCAACAGAAAGATACACAAAAGGCCGCGGCGAGGGCGAGCGGGGCGGGGGTTATTCATTGCCCGAGTTGTAAACGAGCCGGGGAGGGGGAAGGAGGAAACCCCCAAAGGCGGCGGGTTGGGCTCCTGCCCCTCCCGGGGATGCGGCTCCGTGCCGAGCCGTACTGAGCTGTGCGGGCCCCGGCAGTGCTCTGCCGCTGGAGCGGGGCCGTCGGCGGGGCTCGGCGGACACCGGCGGGGCACAGACGGAATGGGCTGACCGCCGAGCCTCGGGGCAGGGACAACCGCTGCCTGTCCCGCAGCCGGGGGCACCGCGGCGGTTGTGGCTGGCGTAAGCGGGTGGAGAGCCCCACGGGAATCTCAGTGTGTGGGGTCCTCCCTACCTTACCCTGCGGTTTTCATGCCTGTTTCAATGCCCCAGCAGCAACCTGAGCATGGCACTGATCCTGGCCGCCATGCTCAGCCTCTCCGTGTGTGCCTGTGCTCTCTGCCAGCCCGTGGAGCCCAGGGGCAGCCCCAGATCTTGTCCCTCAGCCGCCCAGTCCCTCGGCTGGGGACGGGGACATTACCACAACTGGTGTGGTGTGCCACGGTCTGGCTGTAGATGAGGACACTGCCATGGTGCAGTGTGCCAGGGCTCGGCTGGGGACAGGGACATTGCCATGGTTAGTGCAGTGTGCCCAGTGCTCAGCTCCAGACTTGCCCCAGTACTGGCAGGGCCTTTTGGGGACTAGGCTGGAGAGTGGCAGCCATGGCTGCCAAGGGACTCAGCTGGCACACACTGGATGCCGAAAAGGTTCTGTGTGAGGGACAAATTGTTGCAGGACTTTTCTTCTGGGTTCTCCTCATTCCTATGAGCCCTGCCCTGCACCTCTGGGTGCTCCCTCCTGTCCACAGTCCCTGGGGGTGCCCGGGGTGGGGGTGCAGAGAAAGCTCAGCCCTGGGCTAGCTGCTCTCCCACAGGTGTTTCTGTGCAAAGTTTGCCTTTGGTGCAAACAAGAGCAGGCAAATGTCCCTGAGGAGTCTCTGCAAAGAGCTGCTGTTTGCTCTGAGAGAGGCCTTTGTACTTGGGGAAGGAGCCGAGCAGGGCAGTTGGGAATCATTTATTGCAGCCACACAGGGAGGCTAAATCCCTTCTGCTCCCAGTCCCCCGACACCAGCATCCTGACCCAGGACTGTCTCAGGCTTGGGCTGTTCCTGTGTCCACTTCTTTTTGCGACCACGGTGCAGGCTTGGTCACCTACCCATGCCGTGGGCAGGAGGAGCCCATCGTGGTGCCCTGGCCCCAAGCAGTTTGCCCTGGGCATGACCTCTTGGCAAGCAGCACCTTCTCTTGGGCCCATTCATGGCTTCAGCTGGTGCGGGTGGGCAAGGGGCAAGTGTCACATCGGCGCTGGCACAGCAGCTTCTCACCAAGCTGGGCTTCAGGGCGAGATGTACCCTCCTTACCCTGTTCCACCCTCTGGGACTTACTTAGATCCTGCTTGGGCAAATTGTGCACCCCAGGAGTACCCAGACCCCACGGGCCCGCTAGAGACCGTGGGAAAGCCACCCCTATCCTTGGGCATCTGGCTGGAGGTGCCCCGAAGCCTCTCAGAGAGGTGTGGGGTGCGGCGGGCACAGGCAGTTCCCTGCGTGCAGGGCAGATGCAGGTTGGAGAGATGAGTTCTGCAGGGAGCTGCTTTGTGACCCCTCTGTGGGAATTCTTGGCATATTTCTCTGGGGATGTGGAGTGCATTTACCTGTTTTCAAGGCTGGCAAAAGGGGTGACCAGGTCTGGGAATCAGTCTCTGGGGAGGAGGACAGGCTCTGGCCCCAGCTGGTGCATGAGGCTGGAGTGGGAAATGCCACCTTGAGTGGCTGGGCTTCATCTGGGCTCATTTTGAGCAAGCAAAAAAAATCTTTTTCCTTCATTTTGGTGGAGAGCTCCTCTTGGCTCAGGGTTGTGAAGTGGTTTTCCAGTGTTACAAAGCACTCCTGGGTTGGGTTGGTTTTGTTTTTTTTTTTTCCTGCATGTGAAGTCCTAGTGAAGATCGAACAATTCATGGTGGTTTGGTTTTGTTGGGTTTTTCATTCAGTTTGGTGACAGAACAGGAAAAAAATGGTCTTGTGCTGAATGAAAAGGTTTTTCCTCTCTGATTTTTTAGGTTAACCAAAAAAGAAAGAAAGGGGGGGGGGGAAAGGGGGGAAAAAAAAAGGAAAGAAAATAAAAAAGGCCAAACAAACACTCAAAGGTTTCATTTTGGGTCAAGTCCAAACATTTTGTTTAACATGAAACAAAATGTTTGGGTTTGGTTTCAGGTTGTTTAACCCTTTTGAATACGGTCAAGTTGATTTGTAAAGAAAATTACAAATCGAGGAATAGTTGTTTTGAAAGTGGAAGTGTGACACAGGCTGCAAGCAACAAGGTGAAACCTTGCTTAAAATGGTGAAATGGAGGTAAACTCAGAGGCTTTTCGCCTTCGTGCTCACAGATCTTTTCCAGCCAAAGCACTGCCAAGTGCTGTTTAAATTCAGAAGTCAGGGCTGGAGCTCCTGCTCACTTGTTTGATGTTTTCCAAGTGTTCTCTGTGCTCGGCTCAGGATTCAGCTCTGGGGAAGTGCTGCCTTGGGCTTCCTCTGAAGCAAACTGCTGTAGAAATGATAATGAGCTCTGATCCATTAACTTATTATTAATCAGTAATTAGTGGGATAGGTTAGTGACATGAAATGCTGGTGACAAAGGTCCGTGCGAGCCCCTTGGCTTGGGCACGGTGGCCAGCAGGCTTTGTCCTGCTTTGCCGGGAAGAAGCCCACGGGACAGAGCTGTGGTGGAAGAACATTTTCTTCACATCCTTCTTGATGGCTCCCACTGCCGCCTGGGGCAGCATGAGAGCCCTGAAACCCCCTGTGCCGCGGCCGTCCCTGCTGGCTCTGCTGCCACCCAGCACAGCAGTGCCCTTGTCTGCCATCGGCTCCCATGTTTGGGTGGGCTGATGACCTGAAGCCCAGTGCCAAGCGTTTTGGGGACTGGAGGAGGCTTTCTGGTTGCACCGCGATTAACCCAGCCTGGGCTCCAGGCTGCTGGGAGGACTGGAATCTGTGTGCCAGTGCGTACAGACAGCTCCACACCATGCCAGCATCAGCCTGTAGCAGACACCATCTGCGCAGTGAGGATGCAGGACTGAGCACAGGGACAACTAGAACAGCTCCGTGCCCTCCATGCCAGGGCAACAAGGCTCCTGCCACCGTCTGCAGGCTGCCCCTGCTCACTGCTTTTGCTTTGGATCCATCCTGCTTTGTGTTCCTGCTGCGCTCACGGCAAAGAGTAAGAAATCTGTTTGGCGTTTTTATTCCTCCTGTGACAAGTTGCAGGATCCAAACTAAGTGAGGAAGTGGGAAGGCAGGGACAGGCTCCCACGGTGGGTAGCATTATTTGGCTGTGGCCAGGTGCAGGCTCCACACCGATGCGTTCGGCACTGAAATGTCTCCTTCTAGGCTGCGTTCTCCGGCAGCGCCCAGGGAGTCCAGCACTGGATATGGGAAAGGAGAGTAGCAGGCCTGTGCCGCTGGGCTGGGCTCTGCTTGCCTCAGAGCTGCAGAACGCAGGCAGCCCTGGGCTTTGGGGCTGCAATTTTATGTAATTCCCTAATTTTCTTTAGTCCCTAACTTTACTTATTCCCTAGACTGGCTTTGGCTCCCCCAGGGACACCAAAGCGATGTGGATTTAGGGAAGGGTCATTTTACACCTGGATCCTGAAGGAGCCAAATTCAAAATACATAAAAGTCCTTAAATACAAAAATCCTTGAATATAAAAATCCTTTAATATAAACTCCCTTGAATATAAAAATACTCCAGAATGACTTAAAATTATCGAGGGGTGTAGGGGGTTGGGGTTGTTTTTTCCATTCGAGGCCCAGGTTGTGTGCCAGGTTTGACCTTCCCTTCCCAGCCCTTCATGTACAGCCTGGCTGTGCCTTTCGCCATGGGGGCAGCCTGGGCATGGGGGCTCTTTGGAATGAGCACTGAGATTTTGTAGGTGTTTATCCCTGTGGGAATGGGAGGGAGAAGATAAAGTAGTGAGTCTGGCAGGTGGAGTTTGGTGGCCATGTGGGGATCTCTGCTAGCCAGGGGCACAATGTGGGTACCACACCCAGGAGCAGGCACAGGGAAACATCCTGGGCAGCTCCAGAGGACAGGTTTGTCTTTATCCATCTGAGCTCTCCGTATCCATACGGATGTGGCTGTGTGTTCTGTGGTGTGTGTGCTAGGACAGGATAGGATAGAAAAAAGAAAAAAAACAGAAATAAAATAAAATAAAATTTAAAAAGAAAAGAAAAGAAAAAAGAAAACAAAAGAAAAGGAAAGAAAAGGGAAGGAAAAGAGAAAAAAGAAAAGAGAGGGGGGAAAAAAAGAGGAAAAAGTAGAGGAAAAAGGAAAATATTCTCTCTTTTCCTTTCTTTCTTTCTCCCTCCCTGGGCAAACAGCCTGGTGGGCATCCCCGGGGTGGCCACAGCACCCTGTGAACCCCTACCCCACCAGCCCCTGCGTTCTGGGGCGCTTCTGGGGGCTGGAACGGCGGCTGAGGAAGGATCAAGGGATCTTGTGCCCTTCTCAGACAGGGTTGGGAATAACAGCTGTGGTTTTCCTCCAGGGCAAGAAGAGAACACTGGGGTGCAGTTCCCCACGGGGAGAGCTTAACCTTTCGTTTCCCTCCCCTGCAGCGAGGACCCATGGCGGGCAGCGAAGATGATCAAGGGGTACATGCAGCAGCACAACATCCCCCAGAGGGAGGTGGTGGATGTCACCGGCCTCAACCAGTCACACCTCTCCCAGCACCTCAACAAGGGCACCCCCATGAAGACGCAGAAGAGAGCTGCCCTCTACACGTGGTACGTCCGCAAGCAGCGGGAGATCCTCCGGCGTAAGTACCTGCGCCAGCGCTCGCCCTTCGGGGCCGGCAGTGGGGAGAAGGGGGTCCCTGTGTCCCCCGCCAGCACATCCACACCTGGGCAAAGAGTAGCTCCTCTGCCCTGGCACCGCCCAGCATCCCCAAAACAATTTTCCAAGTCAAATGATTTTAAGGTGCAGGAAAATTGGTGCCAGTGAGGCCACGCAAGCTGTCCCCAGCCCGAGTCGAGCTGAGCCCCTGCGTGTTTATTTACACTCGTTAGAGCTGGGGAAGCAATTAAGGGTTGCACTCCGTGAGATGCCTTCCCCACCTCTGCCCCCTTTTCTTTGGGACTGCTCTTCTATTTTTTTCATTCTCCTTTGTCTGGTGGGAGGTGTCCCCGCTCACGGCAGGCGGTTGGAAGGAGGTGATCGTTAAGGTCCCTTCCAACTCATCCCATTCTGTGGTTCTGTGATTCTGCAACCTGCGGAAAGAGGAAAGAGAAAATTCCTGTAAAGTGCTCCTGCCTGTAGCTGGACCTTGGAGCAGCTCCTGCTGTCTTTTGGGGAAGTTTAGCCTGGACATTAGGAAAAAATATTTTGCTGGACCAGGCTGCGCAGGGAGGTGGTGGAGTCACCATCCCTGGAGGTGTCTGAAAGCCACATGGGTGTGGCCCATGGGGACATGGCTTAGAGGTGGCCTGGGTAGGGTAGGGTTGATGGTTGGACTCAATGATCTTGAAGGGCTTTTCCAACCCAAGCGATTCTGTGATTCTAAATGCAGACGATTTTGACTAAGTACACAGAGTACTGTGTCTGTGCCCCTCTCCCAACGCCCCCTGCCCAGTCTGTGTCCCACCTCACCTGAATCAGCCCCGAATCAGCCCCATTTTGGGCTGAGCTGCAAGCTGGGACAATGACATCCCCTCCTTAAAAGGGCTCTGCCCCCCTCCTCCTAAAGGATGCAATATCCAGCAGGCAGGAAGCACAGAGCAGGGTTTAGCACCAAATACCATTGCTTTGAAAACACACCTTGAGATGTTAGAGCAAACAGAGCCTGCTCCAGCCTTGCCCTGCGTTCCCCACCTCGGCACAGGGGGAAAAGCCATTAGGAGAAGAGGGAGAATTCCTCTGCAAAGCTGGGAATAATAAACCCCTCCCATTAATCTCCCTTTACTGCCGTGCTGACAAGCGCCGGGTCCGAGGCTGGCTGCTGGGGAAGGTCACCTCTGGTGCCTGCCCGCCCTGGGCACAGGGCTGACATCCATGGCGGGACGAGAGCAGGAGCAGGAGCAGGAGGACGGCTCTGGGCGAGGCACCTTCTCGGCAGGCTTCACGATCCTCCTGCTCTGCAAAGACCTTGCCCCAGCAAGCGCAGCTGGCAGAGCCCCTGCCGCGAATGTGCATGTCCTGCCCGTGGCTCCCCACTGAACACTGTCCCAGGGGGTGCTGATTGCTCCCCCAGCACCATCCAAGGCTGGTCCCTTCCCTGGCTGGGTGGCAGGGAGCAGCCACTTTAGAGACTCATGGACTCATAGAATTGTTTTAGTTGGGAAAGGACCTCTAAGACCATCACCAACCATCAACCTAAAAGTAATACAAACCCCGAGACAGAAGCTTAGCTAAGCCACCCAGTGGGGTAATTTTGCCTGCCAGTGCCTAAAGGACCCACCAGAACTGTTGGAAAGTGTCCTTTGTGTCAGAGCCAGGCGGGCTGGGGGTGCTGCGGGGTGGGCCCCCTGGGCGCGGGGACGGTGACTCCAAGCGGCGGCTACAGGCCAGCTGACTTCTGCTCCTTTCTCTTTCAGAGTTCAACCAGACAGTCCAGGGGTGTGGAAATATGACAGACAAGGGCAGTCAGGATCAGCTGCTGTTTCTCTTTCCAGAGTTCAATCAGCAGAACCAAGGGGCTGCCCAGCTCGACGACGCCTGCTCCGAAACTCCCAGCAAGAAGATGCGGCGCAATCGGTTCAAGTGGGGCCCTGCCTCTCAGCAAATCTTGTACCAAGCCTACGATCGCCAGAAGAACCCCAGCAAGGAGGAGCGTGAGGCGCTGGTGGAGGAGTGCAACAGGTAAAGGCTGCCCTGCCCTGCCCGGCCTGCAGCCTAGCCTCACCAAACAGCACCAGTGCACAGCTCCTGGCTCCCGGCTCCAGCCACTGGCTAGTGGCACAGCGTGGTGGAGCTGCCTGGCCTCTTTGTGTCTTAGTTTTCCCGTGTGGGTGATGTCTGGGGCTGAGAAAGCTCTGCACTGGGGTAGGGATGCTATGGACATGTTGCAGGGACGTCGCAGCGATGCCACAGGGATGCTGCAGCATGACAGTAATGTCAGAGAGCTTGGGGTGGCTTTTGCAGCATGGGTGGAGTTGGAAAGCAGGGGTAGGCTTTTAGGAAGGGCTTAAACACCCCAAATTGGGCTGCCCACTCGAGGCCCCCCAGCAGCAGCTTTGTTCCAACGTGTCCCCTCGCACACACAGGGCCGAGTGTCTGCAGCGAGGGGTGTCCCCCTCCAAGGCCCACGGGCTGGGCTCCAACCTGGTGACTGAGGTCCGTGTCTACAACTGGTTTGCCAACCGGCGCAAGGAGGAGGCCTTCCGCCAGAAGCTGGCCATGGACGCCTACAACTCAGGCCAGCCCCCACACACCATGAACCTGCTGCTCTCCCATGGCTCCCCTCACCACAACCAGCCCAGCACCTCACCTCCCAGCAAGATGCCAGGTAAGCCCTTACTGAGGGGGCTCAGTCAGCAGAGCAGTTGTGTTGCCAGCTCCTGTTTCTGCTGCAGAAAGGGTGCTGGAGAAAGCCCTCAGGGCTGTGCATAGGCAGGCTTGAAGAAGGAGGACATGCTCAGCCTGTTCCTTGCCACAGCTTCTAAGGGTTATGGTGGTGCAGAGAGGAGCAAGTGCAGTCACTGTGATGTTGTGGTTGGACAGACCACACATCGGGGGCTGGATTTCTGTCCTGGTGGGGGTGAATCAGTGTTTGCTTGGTCAGTTTCATTCAGTGGAGTCCCAGTGTGGGCTGAGAAAGGCTGTGCCTGGCAGGGCTGGGAGCAGGCTGCCTGCCCTCGCTGTATCCATGCTGCGGCCTTGGGATGCAGTCTACTGGTGAGCACTGTTCTTTAGGGAGTGGATGTGCAGGCGATGCTGTGAACCTCACAGGGAGATGTGGCAGCATGTCCTGGCCTCGCTGCAGGGCTGGAGCTGGACGAGGCTGGCTGTGAGGTGCTGCAGCATCCCCATGCTGGGGCAGAGGGAGGTCGATGAAGAAAGCTGCTCAGGGGTGTGCAGGATTCACTCCACTTCCACCTCTCCATGCCACACTCTGCCCCCACTGTTCATAGTGAGGAGCAAACCCACCAAAAACTCCTGGGAGGGTTAAGCAGGAGGTAACACTGTGGGCAGGAGGTGTTGTTGGGAGAACAATCCCCATTGTCCCCTGAGCTGTCCTCTGCGGCCAGCGCAGCTCCCAGCACACAGGAGTGGGTGCTTGGTGGGGGGGGTCAGCATGAGGGCTGCACCCCAAGTGCCCCACATTGGCCCTCGGCCACAGCACCGGCACTGGCACAGCCTGAGCAGGGAGGCTAAAACCAGCCACCTCTGGGAAATGACTCTGCCTGGCTCGTTCCACCCAGCTCGTTCCAAAGGCACATTAAAATAACCCCATGTGGCAGAGAGGCCCCGCGGGAAGGGCAACGTGGTGGGGAGAGCAGCCTGGGAGCTGGGGACAGTGTCAGTGCACAACTGACACAGTGCAGTGCAGTGCAGTGCCTGGGGTGGCAGCAAGTGAGGGCAGTCCCCGAAGTGGTACCCGAGGGATGCACCGGCCCCGTGTGGGTGTGGAGCATCCAACGCAGCTCCCAGCGCTGGGAAGGACACCAGCATCTGACCCAGCTCCTAGCCCTGAGGGGGGACACACCAGCATCCAGCTCAGCTCCCAGCCCCAACACGGACAGGCAGCATCCATCCCAGCTCCGGAGTACCGCTGTCCCCTCAGGGCCGGCCGGCGGTGACCAGAATGTGACCCTGCCCCAGGAATGCCCCACACAATGGTGGGGACAGGGAGGACGTTTGCCCTCCTGTCACCGGCTGATTGCTTACAAGGTGCCCTACAAGCACATTGTCAGCAGAATCAGCTGTTTCCAGTGTCGCCGGCGGGCCTCACAATACCCCACCAGCATGGAGCCCGCGTTGTCATGGCGTTGTCCCCCCCCCGTGCATGCTTAATTGACAATTAAAGTGGGGCTTTGAACGGCCCCCGCTGCCTTTGATGTGCCCCCGTGCATGCAGCACCCCGCCAGAGCCTTTGTCTCCTTCTATTAGGGGATGGCAATTACTGTACCCAGGGGCATTTATCTCGGGGCTGGAGGGGGTTGGGGGCTGTTAAGCCCCCAACTTTTATTTTCCCATCGGAGAAGTGGCCAGCAGGAGTTGGCCGTGGCTATAGGGCCAGTGACAGCCCATTCGGAGGGGCTTTTGAGCAGGGCAGGAGTGATGGCTGCGGTGCTGGTGCAGCAGGACCCCTCCAGAGGGGTCAGGAGGGCTTGGCTGTGGGAAGTGGTTGGTGGATGGTGCTCGGTTGGTGGAGGGTACAGGCACGGTGAGGGCCGGTGTGGGGTTTTAGGGCTGGTTTGGGGGTGATGGGCAGAGGTGGAGCTCAGCTGTCATTGCTTCAGGGTCGCTTGGGCCAAGCTGGGTCTGGCAGGCTTGCAGCTCCCGAATCATCACTACCTAAATCTGCCCCAAGGATGCTGCACTCGACCGTCTCAGAGGTCCTTCCCAGCCAACACGGTTCTGTGACTGTGTACTGGGACGTGTTGCCTCGGCAGGGCGCAGGGCAGTGCTGGAGGGGATGGCACCAGGGCCTGGCTGACCCCATCCAGGGCTGTCCATGCTGGCAGTTGAGCTGCCCTTGCCCTGCGTGCGGCGGCGCCTGCAGCGCTCAATGCTTTAACAGCTTAATGACAGCGCAGGGACACTGCCTGCGTCCTGTCCCGGCACGGCCCCGGCCCCCGGCACGGCGCCGGCAGGAGGCGATGGGGCTGGCAGCTTGGGGCAGCTGCAGGATCCCTTCGCTGCCCGCAGACAAAGGGGGATCAAGAGCTGTTGGCTTCTCAGGACCTCGATGGGCTCTTGCGAAAGGCTGCAGGGATAAGAGCTGTAAAAATCAAACATCCTCCTCGCCTCCTCCTGCAGGCTCATCTGTCAGGCCTCCAGCTGCAGGTCTGAACTATTTGGAGGTAAATACTTCAGGCCTGTCTATCTCAGAGGCTTCTCTCAGTCTCTGGACTTTTCCCTTCCCATGGGGCATTATCAGCGATCTTGGTTCCCTGTTTGATTTGAAGGTCACTCAGGGCTTTATCTCGGTGCCATGCTGTAGACTCTGGCTTATGCCATTTTTATCTTCAAGAGCCCCGAAGACAATCAGAGCATTGATGGGATTAGGTGGCACCGCCCTGCTTGCCTGCCGCCCCCAGCCTCTCACGCTGCATACAAAGGGCCGCCCGGCGCCCGCCGGACCCCGCACAGCTCTATCCCCGCAGCCGGGGCGGGGGCGTCGCAGCAGCACCTCCAGCCCATCCCGGGGGTCTTACTCCGTCCCTTTGTCCCACTGGCTCCTCCACTGCAGGATCACAGAATCACAGGATGGGTTGAAAGTGACCTCAAAGCTCATCCAGCTCCAAGCCCCTGCCACGGGCAGGGACACCTCCACTGGCCCAGGTTGCTCAAGGCTCCATCTGGCCTGGCCTTGAACACCTCCAGGGAGAGGGCATCCACAGCCTCCCTGGGCAGCCTGTGCCAGTGTCTCCCCATGCTCACTGTCAAGAATTCCTTCCTAATCTCCAGTCCAGATCTCTCCTTCCAATCCAAACCATTCTGTGGTCCTCAGCCACAGCAGTCCCAGAACAGTCCCCTGCACACACACACACAAGAGCACAATTGTTTATCTGTGCTTTTAGATATCTCCAGAGCTACAGATAACAAACATAAAAATAACCCAGTCCCACCCCTGAGATTCTCCCTAAACCCAAAGGGCAATTTAAATGATTTAGCTTTTAAAGAAGAGCCCATCCTTAAACCCTCGGTCCAGAGGTTCTCCAGCTTCTAACTGGTTCTGGCACATTGCTGCTGGGGGTTGTACTGGTCCTGGCTGTGGACCCCGTGCCAGCAGTTGTAATATTTTACTGTTGTGGGGCACTGTAGGGCTCGGTGGGTACAGTGTGCTGTTAGGAGCTTTTCCTGCTTTTATGGGGGGTAATTAGAACTTTATGGCAGCAGCAGAATGGGAGGGTCCAGCCCCCATAAACAGGTTTATAATGGATATAAACTGTGCACCTCTGTAACTTAGCAAGATTAACACTTTAGGGACAATTTGAGTGGCAGCCCAAAACCCAGAGCAGCCCTGGGCACTTTCTGGGCCTGCTTTAGGGTGTGAAGGTGGCATTGCCCACCCAGCTGCTTCCCTCATGCCAGTTAGGTGCAGCACGACCCCAGAAGTGACACTTGGCCTTTCTCGCCCCTCTGCTGGGCTCCTGACCCATGCTGGTGGCTGCACCCTTGTGGGCTGGGGCAGGGCCATGGCTGACTGCTTGCTGCTGCCGGAATTCTTGGTGACCAGGAGCATGGCGAGGCTGGGTCCGCTTTGGGGGAGAGCATCTCTGGTGACTTGGAGGATGTTTGTGAAGCTCCAGGCAAAAGCACAGCCTGGTGCTGGGGCAAGTGGGGGGTGCTGTTGGAGTGGGGTCAGGCTGTGCCTGAGATGATCCTGCTGCAGGGGAGGAACATTTAAAAGTACAGTGAGAGCCTTAGTAGTGTGGCTGCAGCACACTGACCTGACTGCCAGCATGGGAGGGTGAAGCTGCTCGCTTGCTCTTGCTCACCAGAGACAAGACTGACACTGAAGGGTTTAGAGGCAGAAACCAGGAGGGGTTTTCACTGCTCTACCAGCAGCAAACCCCAGCGTGGCCAGAAAATGGCACAGGCCTGCAGTGAAAACAGCAAAGTTATCAATTGCTGCCCTTAGCCCCCCGAATGCTCTCCCCTCCAAAGCCCTGGCTCAGGAGAGCAGGTCTGGCAGGTCGCTGAGGTGCACTGGACCCCCTACCAGCCAGGCTGTTCCCTGGGGCGCCTGGCTGCTGTCACACCCTCGTCCCCATGGGCTGAAGCACAGGGTTAAGGCTGCAGGAGCTGGATGCTGCAGCTCATCTGGGAGCATGGGAAAGCAGTAAAACTTTTTAGGGCAGCGCAGCTTGGGGGCACACAATAGGGTCTCATAAACAGATTTTTATGTCCAGCTCCAGTAAAAAAACAACAAAAAAGCCTTAACAAGGGCAGCTCCATGACCAGGCCCACTCCTGGGGATTCCCATCCAGGCTTCTCTCCTGGGCAGCTGCAGGGAGAGGCTGAGGAGCAAACCCCTTTGCACAGGGTCCCTCCAGCCCAGGAGAGCAGCAGCAGAAGGATCATATTGCACTCTGATGCTTGTCTGAGCCCTGCTCACAAAGCCTGGAGCAGGGAGTCCCTGCTGGAGCCAGCAGGACACATCCATGGGAGCCATCCCCTGCATTCACCCTGCCTGGGGGGATCCTAAGGAGGGTCCCATGGCAGGGGTGAGGGGCTGTGTTGCCAGGGGATGTCTGGCATGATGGCAGAGTATGCCAAGAAGGGTTTGCTGGGAGCTGGTGCCCAGGGAAGCCTGGGCATGGGTTAGCTGCCCCAGGGCAGCACTCTGTGTCCCAGTCCCATACACTCTGTGTCCCAGTCCCATAGGGTCCTGCTGCTGTAATAGAGCCCAAAGACAGGAAAATGGGGACTGATGAGGTGGCTCAAGATGGCTAAGGTGCACCTGGGGACAGACTGGGATAAAGCCTGAAGGCAGCTATTGCCCAGGGAGATGTTTTAGGCCAGGCCGGACTGGAGCTGACTGTATTCACTGGGAGCAGGGAGCTCAGGGAGAGGCACTCAGCAGCAGTGGGACCTCTGTCAGAGCAGTGGCAACAGCCACAGCAGCCCTGCCTTGTGCTGCTTTGTAGCACTAATTGCCTGACCTGCCCAAACGCAGCCCAGCTCCCAGGGCATTTCAGCGACACCCATCCCAGCCTAGGAATGGGAAAAACTCAACCTGGGTAAGTCGGTGGCTTCCTAAAGATCTGCCAGATGGCCATGGCAGAAGGCTTTTGTGCCACTCACTCAGTGGCTTGTGGGCAGACCCAGGTGCCCATGAGCTTTGGGGATGCAGCCCCTTCCACGTGGGACTGGGGTCCTTGGTGGGGGCTGGACAGTGGTGCTGGAGTCTGGCCTCATGCTCCTGGGCATTTGTTAATCTTCATCAAGACTCAGGGTCCTCAGTGGTTTTATCTGGAGAGCCCAACCCCAGACTGTCAGAGCCGCCCAGCACGGGTGGGTGTTCCTCAAACAATGCAAGTCTTGGCCTTGGGGTCGCAGGGGAGTGCTGAAGACTCAGCTTTGTACCGTTCCTGGTGTCTCTGCAGACAGCTCCGTGATCCCAAGGCCCTTGGTTCACCAGGTACAGTCACCCTCAGTCGGGTGGGTGTGATTCTGGGGGTGGCTTTTGGGAGCTCACTGACCCCGGGGGGCAGACCCAGCAGAAGCTCTGCCTCGCCTTGCAAGAGGAGCTGCCTGCGCTTCCCTATCTCTGGGATCGGTCTCTGCAGAAAGGGCTTCGCTTTATCTCCCCTGCCATTGTTCCAGCGGCGCTGCAGGATCCCGGGGCGGCCGCAGCAGCCTCTGCACGGGGGCAGGCAGAGTGTGTGGCAGTGCCCAGGTTGGGTAATGTTTACTCTGCCCGTGGCAGGGGCTCCGCTCGGGCCGGCAAATATCCACCTGCCAGAGGACATTCTTCTATTATCAGGGATAAAAGGGGTTTGCTGGGAAATGATCAGGAACCAGACACGGGGGGGAGATTCCTATCTGTGGGACGTGTTCAACCAGCCGAGGAGGGAGGTTTGGAGGCAACTGGGAGGTGACTTTGCTGTCGTTTGGTGGAGGCTGCAGATACCTTCTGTGCTTTGGGGAGATGTTTTCGGAGCTTGGGGAAAGGTCCTGGGCTCTGGTTGTCATTTCTGCCCTTCTCCTTGATTCAGAGATTTTTGGAGTAGCCCTTAGAGCATCCTCTGCTGAGCCAGCCAGTTGCAGCTCTCCCCATGGGCACCTGGCAGGCGGAGAGCACAAAATGAGGAGCAGCTGAGGGAACTGAGGCTATTTAGTCTGGAAGGAAGCTGAAGGGAGACCTCATTGCTCTCTAGGACTCCCTGAAAGGAGGCTGCAGGCAGGTGGGTCTCTTTTCCCTGGGAACAAGTGACAGGGTGAAAGGAAATCTCCAGTTGTGCCAGGGGAGCTTTAGGTTGGATGTGAGAAGAAACTTCTTCACTGAAAGGGTTCTCAAAGACTGGAACAGGCTGTCCAGGGAGGTGGTTGAATCCTCACCCCTGAAGGTATTTAGGAGATGCAGAGATGTGGTGCTGAGGGCCATGGTTCAGCTTTATCTTTGGTGGTGTTAGAGAAGGGTTGGACTCCCTGTTCTCAAGGGGCTTCTCCAGTTGAAACAACTCAGTGAGTCTGTGAGTCTAAGATGCCAGGAGAGAGATCCTTTACCTGGATGGGTTTTGTAGTTGGGGGTGTCTGTGGTGTTCTGAGGCAGCAGAGAAACCACCAGCAACCTCCACAGGCTGGACCTCTCCAGCTGAGGTTCATTTTGAGGAGCTGCATTTTGCTCCTGCACAGTGGCTGGGGGTCATGGGTGGGTGATGCTCTCAGTGCTCCCAGTTGGCAGGGGAGGCCTCCACCACCATGGTTTGTTTTGTCAGGAGAGCTGTGGGCTGTCTGTCTATCCTTCCATCCTTCCATCCATCCACCCACCACCTCCCCAGGTAGTTCAGTGAACCCAGCATGGTGCTGGTCTCCTCGTGCTGGGTGGGTTTTGGCCACAGTCACCCAGGCAGCTCCATGAAGGCTCTTTTGTTTCCCATGGGCTTTCCTCAGTTAATGATTTGTGATCTGTGGGTGCCTTCCCAGGACACATGGCTAATCATATGGTTATCAGTGTGGGGGGCTTAGCCAAATTAAATATATTTAGATAGAAGAGCTGTGCCCGGGCCAGATTTCCCTCCTGGCAGGGGTGGGCTGTGGTCTGCAGCTCTGTCTGGTCCTTCCATCCTGCTATTAACCAAACACTCGTGGAGAGAGAGTTGAGAAGGCAGTCGGATGTGAAAGGGATGCAGGGAAAAGTGAGAGCTGCTCATAGCCTGAACCTGGCAGGGGATGGAGGAGCTGCAGGAGGCAGAGTCCTTCCCTGCAGCTCAGGGCACCCAGGCTGCTGTCCAGGAGCTGTGGGGACGTGGCAGGAATTCACATGATGGGTGCAGGTTAAAGCACAGGAGGTGCAGATGGGTGCAGGTCCCTTTTCAGCCTGTGGCTCTGGAGCCCGTGGGTGCTCAACATCCCTCACCATCAACTTCTGGCTATGAATCCAGAGGCTGGGAGTCAGCACTGGAGGAAGGGGAGCATGGTTCAGTGCTGCTCCTCCTCTTCATCATCCAAGGTGTCATTCGGAAGCTCTTGCAGGGACACTTTCAGAGGGGGTTGGCACAGCTGGGGCACCTTCACCAAGCTTCACCCGTGGCTGAGCTGCTGTCCCCAGAGCTGCTCCAGCAATGCGTGGGACATGGTCCAATGGCTGTGGTGGTGCTGAGTTGCTGGTCGGGCTGGGTGGCCTCAGAGGGCTCTTCCAGCCCGCGCGGGTCTGTGACTCGGTGGTTCCGGTGGTGTCTTGCAGGGGTCCGGTACAGCCAGGCAGCGAGTGGCGAGGCGGCGTCCTCGGGGGCCATCAGCCACCACGGCAGCGCCGCCATGGTCACCACCAGCCAGGCTGTCCTGCAGCAGGTCTCCCCGGGCGGCTTGGACCCGGGCCACGGTTTGCTGTCTGCGGAGGGGAAGATGGTGAGTACACCTGCCCGATAAGATAAGCGCCGAGCAAACACCTTCCCCCGCGCTTCACACCGCCGCGCTCAACAATGCCGCATTGTGGGGCCGGTCCCGCCGCTGTCCCGCGCCCGCCTCAAAGGCAGCCCCCGGCGGGCACCGCCGTGCCCTGCCAGCCCCTGCCCGCTGCGCATCGACCGCATGCCTTGCGGATTGACTGCTGGGTGGATCTCTGTTTGTTTGCTCCTGCCAGTGGCCTGGGCATCGTTAAAATCCTCATCCATCAATTTTCCCTAAGCCCTCCCACGTTTGGGCTCCTGCTTTGGAGCTGCTTCCCTTGCAAGCAGGGACTCAGTCCCAGGGCATTGCCCAGGGCATCTGGGTGGTCAAGATGAACGCAAAAAGGAGCTACAGGAGAGCTGGGGAGGGACTTCTTGAAGGGCTTGCAGTGCTAGGGCAAGGACAATGGCTTGGAGCTGGAAGACAGAAGGCTGAGGCTAGAGATAAAGAGGAAATTCTTTAGAGTGAAGGTGGAGAGACACTGGCACAGGCTGCCCAGGGAGGCTGTGGATGCCCCCTCCCTGGAGGTGTCCAAGACTGGGCTGGATGAGGCCTTGAGCAGCCTGTGCTGGTGGAGATGTCCCTGCCCGTGGAATTGGATGATCTTTAAGCTCAGTTTCCCTTTTGCCTCCCCACTCTGCTGCAAGGGCTTCTCTGAGCATGGCTGCAAATTGGAGCAAGGGTGGAGCAGGACATCAGCATCCCCACAGGCTGCCTGATGGCTTCCACACTTCAAACCACTGCAGAAAAGTGGCTGTGAACACAGGCCTGGGCTGGCTTTCCAGTGCCCAGGCCCTCCACCTGCTCCTCTCTGTGGGTACCAGGCTGGTGCAAAGTCCTTTGAAGGAGGGCAGGGGGGGAGAAGGGCAAGGAGGAGGCCAGGATGGGGCAGGAGAGCACAGCCGGTGCCTGGAGCAGGCTGGCAGAGGCTGTGTGGCCCTGGCTCTTCCTGGAGGAGGGCTCTTCACTGCTGAAAGTGAAAGTCAAACCTGGTGCCAGGGCCAGCTCACTCTGCCCTGCTTCCCATGTCCATTTTCAGAGGCTGTCCCTCCTGGGCCGTTCTGTTGGGCTCCTTGTGAAGCTGTGTGGCTGCAGAGGGGCTCCTCACATCCTGCCTCAGTCATGGGACCATTTTATCTTGCCCTTTCTTCTGGCTCTCCACGGCGGTCTCTCTGCAGCCCCTTGGGCTCAGCTGCTGACCCTGCAAAGCCAAGTGTGCCCCAGCAAGCAGGGGCAATAGCACAGAGCCCTCCCTGCCCTCCCACCACAGTCCCTCCACACCCAGCTCTGCCCAGGGGTGTGTTGAGCCCTGCAACCCTGAGCCTTGAAGTCATAAAATGAGTCAGGATTAAAGGCGGCAGCAGCAGCAGCCAGCAGCAAGTGCCCAGGGTGAGGGTCCAGCAGGACTAAAGGATGCAGAGCACCTTCCTGCCAGGCTGGAAGAGGAGAGGCTGAGACTGGAGATTAGGAAGGAATTCTTGACAGAGAGGGTGGGGAGACACTGCCACAGGTTGCCCAGGGAGGCTGTGGATGCCTCTTCCTGGAGGTGTTCAAGGCCAGGCTGGCTGAGGCCTTGAGCAACCTGGGCTGGTGGAGGGGTCCCTGCCCCTGGCAGGGGGTTGGAGCTGGATGAGCTTTAAGTTCCCTTCCCACCCAACCCATTCCATGATTCTGTGTCTTGGAATGGATTTGCTGGAGCATAGAGAGAGATCCTCAGCTGAGGCAAAGAAATCTCGCAGTGGCCAGGCAGCACTGAAGGAAACTGCATGGAAATGCAGTCAACTGAACTGGGAAAAGCAATGCAGAGAGCAGCAGGTGCTGGAGTGTGGCAGCAGAAGCCCTGCTGGATCCTCTCTGCTGCACAGCTCCTCTGGGGCTGCTTTGCTCCTCAGCAGCAGGCAGCGCTGCCAGCTTATCTCCGATCTTCCAGCAGGGCCAGCTCCAGCTTGCAAGGGATTTCATAAAAACACGTTTCAGGCTGTGGTTTCTGGTAAGCAAACAGAGCCCTCAGTGCCCCGCAGGAACCCAGGAGCAGCCGAGGAAGTGGCTGCATTTGAAAGAGATTGAGGGAGGAGCATTGCAGAGGCTGAAGGAAGCTTCGGAGCTTCACTCCTTCAGGCTCCAGTGCTGCCCTCGGCTGTGGTGGTACCAGAGGGTCTCCCCTGCAGCTGCAGGGTCTTTTCCAGTCGTGCCATCTCCAGGAGATTTCTTCTGGGAGCAGAGCTCTGGCTCTAAACAAATGCACACAAATATGAAAGGGTAGAGGTCAGGAGGAGGGGCTGGGCCCTTGCCGGCGGTGGCCAGGGGCAGGACAAGGGGCAGCAGGTACAAACTAGACACAGGAGCTTTCGTTTGACCTGAAAAAGAAACTGCTCTGGTGTGAGGGTGCTGAGCCCTGGAGCAGGCTGCCCAGAGAGGTTATGGAGTCTCCTCTGCAGAGATTCCAAACCCAGATGGGCACTGGGATCCTGGGCAAGCTGCTGAGGGTGCCCTGCTTTAGAGGGGGTGGTCTGGGTGATCTCCAGAGGTCCCTTCCAGCCCCACCAGGCTGGGGCTCTGGGGTTCTGTGATTTGAAGCCCTGGTGCCAGGAGCCCAGGCTGGCAGTGTGCTCTTGGCACGAGCTGTTTGCCTGGTGCAGTGTGGCATAGCCTGGCCTTGGGGAGCTCTGGGAGTGGAAAATACCGGATCAGGAAATGTGAGTCACTCCCGGGCTCTGGAATGTATTGATGGGTTTGTTTCAGTTCCAGTGGGGCTATCTCCAACTCACATGTGCAAAATAAACAAGGTGCTCGAGCTGGTGTCCAGAAATGTCACACAGAGAGCAGCACAGGTGGCTCTGACCGGGCTGGCAGCTGCTGGGCATGAGAGGCCAATGCCAGGGATTAGGAGAAGGGACAGCAATCAAAGAACTCAGCACTTAGCCCCCTCTTTGTCCTGCCAACCAGCTCCAGTCCTCTCTGCACACTCCAAGTGCCTTTGTGTGTCTGATCCCTGAACACTGACCCGAAGAGCTCAGAGCTGGCACTGGCTGAGCCTGCCCACCCTGGCTCTCCAGTGTCACACCCATCTGCAAGTGTAGTGACTGAGGGCATCACCACGAGGCCTTTTTATCTGCTTTCTGCCTTTTTTTTCCTTTTTTTTTTTTAACTTCCAAGTTTATATTTCCCACTTTCCCCTACAACCCTGAGGATTAGAAGTTAATGAGTGTTGAGTGTCCTCAGCTGTCCTCGAGGACAGGAGCTTGGACTTAGGGGACAAAATGGCAAAGTCTTGTGGTGTGCCATACCCCAGTGCCATGCTCTGGCGGAGCTGGAAGCCAGGGTCAGCAAAGTCCTTCCCTCCTGCTGCTTCGCTACTTACTAATGCAATGTTCAAGTGTCCCAGCCAGGGTCTGCAGCCCCGGTGTGGTGGGAGCTGAAGGTGTCCCAGTGAGGCTGCAGCCTGTTTGCCTCTTGGATCTGCAAAGCTCTCTCCTTTTCCCCCCCCAGCAATCTCCTCACTGCAGCGGGCAGGGGCTGAGGCTGTGTCTCTGACGGTGTCTGTGCTGCTTTGCTCCTTGGCAGATCTCCGTTTCGGGGGGCGGGCTGCCCCCGGTCAGCACCCTGACCAACATCCACAGCTTGTCGCACCACAACCCGCAGCAGTCGCAGAACCTCATCATGACGCCGCTGTCGGGGGTCATGGCCATCGCGCAGAGTGAGTCACCCCCGCGCCCCCCGGGACAGGGTGGGCAGCCCCCGCTCACCGCTGACGCCCCCGGGCCGCTCTCTCCCCTCGCAGGTCTGAACACCTCGCAGGCGCAGAGCGTTCCTGTCATCAACAGCGTGGCAGGCAGCCTGGCAGCGCTGCAGCCGGTGCAGTTCCCGCAGCAGCTCCACAGCCCGCACCAGCAGCCGCTGATGCAGCAGTCCCCCAGCCACATGGCGCAGCAGCCCTTCATGGCCACCGTCACCCAGCTGCAGAACTCACACAGTAAGAGGCTGGCAGCTGCCAGGGGACGCGCCTGGGAAACAGGCTCGGATGGAGAATGAATCTGGGCTCCTCCCTCTGTCCCCTGCCCTCGGCTGTCACCTCTGCCCCATCGGTACCTGCCAGCATGGGGCTGTGACCTGCACGCAGGGCAGAGGTGGCCGTGTCCCACCCCATCCTCTCCTTCCCCTCTGCCACTCTTCATGTCGGTCTTTTGACGAAGGCTGGGAGTGCCAGGGTGAGGGACAATGGCTTTGAGCTGGAGGAGGGGAGAGTGAGACTGGAGACCTTCTGACAGTGAGGGTGGGGAGACACTGGAACAGGTTGCCCAGGGAGGCTGTGGATGTCCCACCCCTGCAGGTGTCCAAGGTCAGATTGGATGAGGCCTCAAGCAGCTTGGGCTGGAGGAGGTGTCCCTGCCCGTGGCAGAGAGTTGGAACTAGATGAGCTTTAAGGTCATAGAATCACTAAGGTTGGAAAAGGCTTTTAAGATCGAGTCCAACCTTAACCCGAGTACCACAAGCACTAAACTAGATCCTGAAGCACCACATCTGCACACTTCTTGATCACCTCCAGGGATGGTGACTCCACCACCTGGCTGCCTCGGGGGCAGGTGGTCGTTGCTTTCCATGGCTTGTTCTGTCTCATTCATGCCTCTGTGATGCTCGTCCCTGTGCAGCAGTGCTGCAACCTGCTCTGCTCTGTGGGGGCTGTGGGTGGCTTTTCCTTGACAGCTTCTTGTGTCCTCCTCTATGCAGTGTATGCACACAAGCAGGAGCCTCCGCAGTACTCGCACACCTCGCGCTTCCCCTCGGCCATGGTGGTGACAGACACCAGCAGCATCAGCACACTGACCAATATGTCTTCCAGTAAGCAGGTAACGGCCAGGCAGAGGAGGTTGAAGTTGCAGGGGATGGATGTGTGGAGGTGGAACAGGGCTGTTTGTCCCCTGAAGATGGTGTTGGAGGAGCTGAGGATGAGCCTCAGGGTGCTGAGAACCCCATCCCAGGCCCTTCATGGTCACCAAAGAATCTGCTTTCAGATGGCAAGGGAGATGGGGATTTGAGTGATGTGTTGAGGACTTGGCAGTGCCACGCTCGTCCCTGGGGCAACTTCATCAGCGTAGGAGCATCCTGATGGAGTTCAGATAGGACTGAGAAGGTTGGAACCAAGCACAGTTTGGTGCCTTTGTGTCCAGGGTGAATCAGCCCTGGTTGGAGCTGAGCAGAAAGCTCAGGCTCTGGGTGCACCCCAACTTCTCCCAGCCCATAAACCTTTATGGTCTCCCCAGTGCTGGTGCAGGTGTGAGGCTGGACTTATCCCGGGTCAGATCAGGTGTGTGAGGCCTTCCTCAGACAATGGTCCCTTTCTGAGAGCCACCTCTGGGGGCTGTGGGAAATATGTGGCCCTTATTGATTGCTAGATAAATAAGAGAGAGCCTTGAACTTGCATTCAGATAAACTTTCTTACCAAGCTTTGACAGGGGAGAGGAAAAAAATGTCTGCAATGCCCACAGAGCAAATATGAGGTGGGACTGCTGGGAGACCCCCCCCCGGGGGCAGAGGAAAGGAGCTGAGGCTGCAAAGGGGAGAAACCGGGAAAGGGGCTGCCTGGCAGGGTTAGGATGGCTGGGAAGGGCTGCTGAACATCCCCACCCGCGGCTGGGGTCAGGCTCCCATGCTTTGTTGTGCTGGGGGTGCCCATTTATCTGTGCCCGCTGCTCTCGGGCAGGGAGGGGTCAGTCAGGCACGGCCGCGCTCCGCGGCAGCGCTACTCGCTCGGCGTTATCGCAGCATCTTCGGTGCGCTCAGCCCGAACCCCCCCATTAACCCCGCCGAGGGCTGCCTTTGATGCTGGGTTGCTCCGAAGCAGCCCTGGGCACACAGGAAATCTCCCTGGCAGGGAAATAGCAGCCGGCCCCGCTGCGATCAGCCTACCTTGACGCGGCAGTGCCCGGGGTGCTGGGAGCTCTCTCGGTTCGCCCCCATCCAGCCTGCCTATGCCCTTTCATTAAAGCAGGAGAAGGGTTCCCAGCTCAGGAGGGGAGGTGAGCTGGGGCCCGTGGCGGCTGCAGCGAATGAGTGCGCACACACACACTCCTTACCCCTGTACGTGATAAACCAGTACCAGGGGCAGGATCTGGCCCCTTTGCCCTTGCACAGTGCTGCAGCAGACATGGGGGTCGCATTCCCCCCAGCTCAATCTGCCAGCCCCTGGGGCCTCTTTTCCTACCAGCCACTCAACATGAAGCTGGATGTGGAAGGATGTACCTTTGAGTACTGCTTTTTTTCTCAGTGGCTGCCAGGCTCTGGCAAGAGGTGAATGAGGAGGCAGTGTGGGGGCCCCCTAAATTCTGCTTACCCCTCAAGTGCCTTTTCAGTGATTTAGGTTTCTGTCCCTGACTGGGGCTCACAGGGGCTTTGCCTCAGCATATGCTCTGGGCATGAGGATATCTGGCAGCTGTGGGCTCCTCTGGGGGGGCAGAAAGGACAGGAGGGTCACTTGGGTCCCCAGGGCAGCTGCAGGTTTTGGAGCATAGTTTGCTGGGCACGGGGTGGGCGCTGCTGGGGGGAGCAGGTGGATAAACCTGAGGGTGCACAGCCCACATGAAACCCTGAACCTGGGGAGCTGAGCTGCTGCTCCCTGAGCAACCCCCACTCCTTGCAAGGGGAGAAGCATCTTTGTTCAGAGCAAAGCTTCTCTCTTCAGCAGCAGTTCTGCACCCCACAGCCCCCATGCCAGACCCTGCAAGCCCAAGCTGTGGTGGAGCTCAGCTGCTCCCAGTCCTGCTGGTGGGGACAGATGCTGGAAGGATGTCCCTCGTCCCCTCCCAGCCCAAAGCTGCAGATCTCTTATCAGATGATGTTATTTAGACCTGGAAGGGGCAAATACCTCCTGGTTCCTTTGACAACGCTTGAGGCCGAGCCACCATTTTTATTACGTTAGCAAACACCTGATAGCTGCAGCCTGTCCCTGCCGACCTGTCACGGGAGGCTCCTGGCGTCTCCTTATCTCCACCTTACCGTGTTTGCTGTGTGCTCCAGCCCACAAGGTCACCTACGGCTCCTGGCCCCCACCCCACCAGTGACTATGGGGGGACCCCAGGTTGGGGACCCAGCCTGAGGGATGGAGAAGGAGGCACTGTGGTGGGATGGATGTGGCAGTGGGGGCTGCTCAGCTCCTTCCCTGAGGTGACAGCAGTGATGACTGTGGTCCCCAACCCTGCTCCCACCCAAGCTCCTGCTCACTCCTGGCTGCTCTCGGCAGTGCTGCTGAGCTCTGCAGCATGATCTCTCCAGCAGCCTGGGCACGGGCAGGCCCTTTTTTATCGTTATAATTTTTGGGAGGGGGTGGCAACATCTGGCTGGGAAAGTATTTTTAAGCTGCCTCCCCCTCGGGCTTGCTGAGGAGGGCTTGAGGCCAAGCAGGGCTTCTGGACCACCAAGGGGCAGCAGGATGATGTGGGAGGCGATGCCTCCGAATGCCTTCCAATGCCCCCAGAGAGCGCCCCCCCCCCCCCCCGCGGTGCTGCCTTCCCCTCCTGCCTGCCGCTCACTCTGACGCTGTCTCCCTCCCTTCGCAGTGTCCCCTGCAAGCCTGGTGATGCTCCACACCTCGCTGCTTTTGCACATAGCAACGGGATCTTATTTTCCACAACCTCCCGCCGGTGACCCGCGCCGAGCCCGGGAGTCGCCAGCGCAGCGCCGCGGCCAGGAGCGCAGCAACCCGAAACGCCGCCGGGGCTGCGCCCGCGGGGTGCCCACCCAGGACCCTGCCTCTCCTTCCCTCCACGCAGTATTTCCAAGACGTGTCTTGGAGACTCGGTTTCTGAAGTATTCGCCTCCCCAGAGGCCGCAGGAACAAGCCGCACTGGGAGCTGGCAGAAGGGCGAGATGGACACTGACGTTCTGCTCCTCCACCCGAGGGACTGAGAGGGACCTGGGTCTGTTACTTGGTGTCTGGAAGGAGGAATTGCATTGTGCTGTTGAACTGAGCCAGTTGAAGTGTAAATATAGGTACAGTCTGCTCCATCCTTCCCCACTCCTCTACGCAGATGTCTATACAGAGCAGTGAATTTTGTCTAATGGCTGTAAAGTGCTGTAATTAAGTGCAATTCCCTGGCTGTATATATTGCTCCTGAGTCTCTTCTCTCTCTCCCTTTGTTGTACGTTTTGGTAAAGGTCAGAGTTGAGGATGGGTTTGGTTTTGTATTTGTCTTCTTCCTTTAAACGAGATAATTCAAAGAGCTAAGCCAGGACACTGGCCAGGCAGCCTGGAGCTCTGCTCTGCAGGACAGGCAGATGTGCCCTCTGCATGGTGCCATCTCACATGAAGGAGGGAGCATGGGGCCAGAGGAGAGGAGCCCCAGCAGGGCACAGACTGTCTGCTCCGAGGTCTCAAGGGACACCTCTGCTTTTGGGGGCTCTGAAATGGACTCTGGTGGCATTGAGGAAGCTCTCAGCAGCCTCATCAGTACCTCGAAACCCTGAGGAGGTGCTCAGCAATGGCAGGTTTCAGGTGAATCTGCAGCATTTGCTGCTACAGAACAGAATGAGGCTTCAAGAAATTCCGTTGGGATCATCCTCAAATGGGGTTCAGAGACTCTCCCTTTTCTCCCCACCTCGGGGCACAGGAGGAATTGGGGCCCAGTTACTGCCTTGCCTGCTGCCCAGGTGAAGGGCCAGTACAGGTAGCTTACTCCCACCACTGGCAGGCTGAGGATGAGCCTTGCTGGCTGCACCCTCACCAGTGAACACAGAGCTCTGGGCCTCGTGTCACCTCCGGGCTGCAGCTGGGCGATGGACACTGGGCTGTGAGGTCAGCACGACAGTGACAGTCCCTTCCAGCTGCCTGCCTTGGCTCCCCTGGCAGTGGAGGAAAAGCTTCACAACAAGACCTCCAGCTTGTGAACGAGCTCACCTCTGTGGTGAGGACAGATTCCAGCTGGCACCTGCTGAGGACATTGGGCTCCACACCCTCCAGAACCCTGAAGAGCTTCAGGTGCCCAGGTCCTACCTCCCAGAGCTGTGGAAGCTGTAAAAGGCTTCACCACCCCTCTGTGAGACACAAGCATCTCCACACCTGTGTCCCTTCAGAAATGGATCTACTGCTCCTCAGCTGTCCAGAGCTTGGACTCTGCAGTGTGTGCCAGATGCTGAGAGTGAGTTAAAGAGTTGGAGAGCAGCAGAGGTGCCCATGGACTGATCCTCACTGCTAGAAAGAGAAACACTGGATGGTTTCTGTGCTCTGTGTTTGTACAATGCCAGGAACCTTTCTGGGACTGGTAGGAGTTGCCCTGTGGTGAGTAAGCCATCAGCAATTGGAGACCAATATTCAGAATGAGAGTTAATTTAATGTATACCATAATTAAACACCACTTCTTCTGGATCCCTGCTGCTGCGTGGTCTGTGCCTTCTGCAGTCATCATCTGCCATGGTCCAGCAGCTTGGGAGGCAGGGATGCAGGCTGGCGGCAGTGACAGGTTCCTGCTGCTGCCCTGGCAGTGTTGATGCAGGTTTCTCCCTGCCTGAAATGGTTTCATTTGAAGCTTCAGGTGACAGCCAGAACCAGCCAGAGGCTCTAGGAGGTCTGGAGACTCGTGTCCTCACCCTCCTAACGATCCATAATGATGTCGCCCTTAGCCCGGCACAGTTTATTCCTCATCCTCTGCTAACTTTAGCAGGTGAGTGTTAAGCAAACCAATTAGGAGCTGAGTGCCAGACAAAGCCAAGCCCCATCCGTCCTGGATGCTGAGCCCTGGGTACTTTACTGGGTCAGTAAAGCAGGAGGGTTGCTGGAAAGCTTTTGAAGATCGTTGATTGCACAGAGCTAACAGAGCTGAGTGACTCAGAGCTTGGCGGGCAAGGGTGGCCCTCTGGAGATGCGGTGCAGGGCTGGGTGTTAATCACCTTCCCAAAGTGCCTTGGCACCCATTTTTTTAGTCACACGTTAGGTGTGGACTGCTGTGGGAAAGGCTTTCAGAGCAGAAATCTGCTACTTACCTTCACAGCTGGAGCAGGACACCCTGACAAAATCCCTCCCACAGAGTTTCTTTGTTTCTGCGAACGGTAGCTCCCAGTTCCGCCCAGGGAGATGCCATCCAAACCTGCTTCCCTGAGCAGCCTCTGCGGCAGCTGGGCTGGGGCTGTCCCTGCTCTGGCCTCACCTTGTGCTGGATGTGGTGTTTGCTTCTGCAGACCCCCTGACTGCTTCAGGAAGGTGCTGGGAAATGGGATGCAGTGTCAGCAAGGGCTGATGGAAGACTTCCTTGTCCTGCTCTTGCTGCTGGGTGTGCTGTGTCTGTCCATGCTGCAGTTGTTGTGGAGCAAAGAGAGGCATCAAAGTTCCTTTGTGACCCAAGGGTTTGACAGGGCCGAGCAATTTATTTTACAGTTCAGAGCTGCTCACAAGGGAATTCCCTGCACTTAAGCATCTGCCCTGAGCCTTGACTGGTCACTCTTCACGTCTGTCAGAAGGTGCAGGCTCCTTCCTGGTGGAGTGCAGGGACATCACTGTGCTTAATGTGGAGTGTGGGTGGGGAGGCAAAGGAAAATGCCCCAAATCCTGGTGGCACCGAGACCAGGGGGGAACGCCCAGGGTCAAGCTGTTGTGGCTCTCTGTGATGCAAGGAGATGCTCAGGGAGGTGATTGTGTTTCAGTGCTCCTTCCCCAACTAGGGGACACAGACTAGGGTATGGGAAGGGCACATATGGGCACAGGGGAACCTCAAGGGGCACAGACGTGTGATGTGGGAGGGCTGGGCAGGAGTGTGACCTCTCCTTTACCTCCAGAGGAGAGTACAGCCTGGTGACTCCTTCCTGGATGAGTAAATCCCATGCTCTGACTGCCTCCTGTTTGTGCTGCAGCACTGCCGATGCTGCCAGCAAAGTCACCGGGTCAAACCCAGGTTAGTGCCCGCCCCAGAGCCACCACAGGGCTTCATCAGAGCCCTTGGTGTGGGGCTGCAGCTGTGCCCGGGGAGCAGGGCTCCCTGATGTTTAACTGTGGGGGGAATGGGGCCAGGGAAACCTTGCCCAGGACCAAAAGCTGTGTGCTGGCTGCTGGCTGGGACCTCTGGTGCTGGACTCCCTATCCCCAGGTGAGATGGAAGGGGCTGCAGACCTCACTGCTAGGGCAGTGCCCAGGCTGGAGCAGTGCCAGGGCTCAGCTGGCATCCCCAGTGCTCTGGCCCTGCTGCAGCCAGCCCAGCTCACACTGGCCAGCACTGCCCATGTGGATCGCTAAGGAAGCCCCAGGTCACCCCTGCAGGGATGACATCCAGGCCAGGGGGTTTAGAACTGAACTATCTTTAAAGTCCCTTCCAACCCATCCCCTGATTGTGTGACACCTGTGGGGCAGCAGATGCCCTGCTGCCTGTGAGGGCACCGGAGACACCATGGCACAGAGCTTTAAAGCTGCCGCGTGGGGCACAGGCAAACGTAGCAGTGTGCAGTTGCACAACAGCACCCAGCTCCAAACTTTGTGGTCTTTCCAGACTTGTTCTGCCAGTCCAGCTGGAAACTTCGGCGGGAGAAGCAGCAAGCAGCAGCGTGGGGCTGTGCAGAGCCAGGGCAGTGCTCCCACCCGTGCAGCCTGCACCCTGCTCACCACTGCCCAGGGGTCCCAGTGCAGCGGGTCAGAAGGGAAAGCATCGTCAGTCCCCTGTGGACAGCAAACAGCCTCTGCCCTTTGAAGCCTTTGAGAGGATTTGGTTGGGCTGGTGGCAGAGTTTGAGGAGTACACAGAGGAATGCAGAAAGTGCTTGTGTTGGAGGCTGGGCTGTTTGCAGACCTTGCCAGCTCCCTGCTGGGCTGTGATCTGGCCACAGGAGTAGGTAAATGGGGCTGGAGGAGTCTCTGTGCCAGGCGGGTGGCAGCTTTGGGTAGCTTGCACCGATCTCATTTCCTTCTGACATGAGATTTCCATGATGTGTCGAGAGCAGCACTCTGACAGCAAACGGTTGATGAGCTGTCCTGGACACGCTGCTGCCGAGCACCTTAAAATGCTCTCAGTGGTGAGAGAGAACCTCCCTCTGCCTGCTCAGCGCAGCTCTGGGTGCTGTGCCCTGCATGCCGGCACCAGCTCCCCCAGCGACCAAGTGACCTGCAAACCTGGGGGCTCAGCAGCCTGCAGAGGTCCCAGGGAGCCTCCACTGCCACCTCCATGGCAGGCCAGGGTGTGCACTGCTCTGCACCCCGTGGTGGAGTAGCCAGCACTGCTTCTCCAGCTGTAAGCACCAGCAGGTCCGTCCCTGCAGCCCTGCCGAGGCAGAGCCCACCCAGCGGACCTCGTGGGGTTGCTCTGCAAAGGTCCTCTGCAGGCAGTCACTTGGGTTGCTCACTCTGAGTGCCTGAGATCTCCTACAGACAAGAGATGTCCTCTGGGGACAAAGGGTGGGCACTCGGAGTCTGGTTTCACAGACCGAGCCATGGACTGTGCTCCAGAAGCCAAGGAGCTTGGTGAGCTGCTCCTTGGTGCAAGGAGGTGAAGGCCAAAGAAGCCCTCACACTCAGCATCCCCAGAGGCAGAGCCCCACAGGAGGCTCTAAGGCTTGGCTGCTCAGCTGGCACAGGCAGCCCAGCTCCCCTGGCTGCTAAATCCTGCTGGGGTTCACCCCACTTCAGCCCTGCTGTGGGTGCTGGGAGGCTGCTGGGTCCTGCAGCAGCGCTGGGGTGAAGGAGGGGCAAGAGCTGTCATGAAGAGCTCAGCAGAGTAGCGCTGTGGGGGCTGCCAGCACTGCAGGGAGAGGTTGCTGCCCCCTACACTTTATTTCTCTGATCCAGGGATAAAAATTAAAGTAACAAATGTGCACTAAAGACTCATCCCATGTCAGTGTGTGTGTAAGAGAGAGCCACAACCCCCCCTGAACCTCAGCTGTTTTACATTATCCTCTAATTCAAGGAACTTTGATTTTATTTTTATATTCAGCAAAATGAATTCTCCTCTCTGTAATTAATATGCTGCTCAAATGGATTCTTAATTACAGATAAATCACAGATCTACACACTCAACTATTATGCTTTTCAAGTAATAAAAGAGATCATTTATCTTCCCCAGATGAACAGAGACCAACCAGCACCATTTCCCCCTTTATGAGGAATTCATTTGCCTTCGAAAGAAAGTCTTTAAGAAAACATTGCAAGGATTTCTTGAATAGGGGATCAAAGCTCCCACACTGCTGGAAACCATTTTGCTAAATAAGATGTGGGTAAAGAAAAAAAAAAAAGAAAAAAAAAAAAAGTAAAAGTTTTTGGATAGTGGCTGGGATTACAACACCCTTGGGAGGGATGAGGACCTGGGGTCAAGAAGTTGTGACCAGGTTAGCAACACAGGGAACAGAAGGAGAGGACAAAGGAACAGAAAGTGGAAGTGGACAGATGAATGAGGAGCATGTTCCTCTGCCAGGGAGAATGGCTGCTACAGCAATTCATACTGAGAGCCAAAGGCTGAGGGCCGCTAATGGATCGGGGGACACAGCAGGGGTGGGAGGTCAGGAGTGCGCCCAGCTCGGCTAATTGACTGCTGTGTGCATATGAGCGATGGAGACCGAGCGGGGCCGTGGGACTCGGGCAGCAGATCCACACAAGCTCCACTCTCCTGGAATTCCTTCCCTACACCTGCTGCACACTCAGAGATGCTGGCCTCAGCTGGCTGCCCACGGCTGCAGGGGAGCACCTCTGAGCTGGCAGAGCACTGCTGGAATAATCTGGCTCACCAGATGTGCTCTGCAGTCCTGGGAGGGGGGCGTGGTGTTTATTTGTTTATTTTAAGCGTGAGGAGGAGAGATTGAGGCTGAAGATGAGGAAGAAATTCTTGGCAGTGAGGGTGGGGAGACACTGGCACAGGTTGCCCAGGGAGGCTGTGGATGCCTCCTGCCTGGAGGTGTCCAAGGCCAGGCTGGATGAGGCCTTGAGCAACCTGGGCTGGTGGAGGTGTCCCTGTCCCTGGCAGGGGGTTGGAGCTGGATGAGCTGAGGTCCCTTCCCACCCAAACCATTCTATGACTCTGTCAGTGCTGGGTCCCAGAGATCTGACCAATGCACCCCACCTGTGCTGCTCCTACCCTGCCACAGAGGTCCATTAGCACCCCTGGCACGAGGAGCCACTTTGGGGTCAGGAGCGCAGCCTGCTCTAAAGCCCCTGCCTATGTCTGCTGCTGTCCCAGGGGCTGCCTGCAGGAATAACAGATGGAAGAGGAAAACCACACAGCCTGGGCTCTCTCACCCATACCCCAGGGCAGCCTGCAGGCACCTCCCAGCAGCTGCAGGGCTAGCACTGACCCTCCTCTGCTAGGATTTGATGCCAGCCCTGGTGTGTTAGGAGCATTGTGTTCCCCAGCACGTACCAGCAGGCACAGGAGGGTTAATACAAAAGCCACGAGCTGGTCTGATAAGTACAGAGCTCACCCTGCCCGAGCATGGCTGCGGCCGGGGCAGGCTGCTGATGCCCCCTTAGCTGGCACAGGCAGCTGTGTCCCATTCGCTGCGGTGCAGGTGGAGTGAGAACTCCCTGGTGGGAGGACCTCTTGCTCTTTGCTGGCTGAGATCAGTGCAGGGAAGAAAGCAAATCAGCCTTTGCCTCCCGGGCTTTCCACAGGGTGCACCTGAGCGAGGCCTTTGCTGGGAGGCTTTAGGTCGCCTCGCTCAGCAAAGCAGGAGCAGCACAGCAGAGTGAAATCAGCTCCAGCGCCAGAAACAGGATGGGTCTGGAAGCCAGGCGCAGGCTGGAGCTGACTCTGGCGGAATCAAGCTCCAGCCCAGCGAGCACCGCTAACAGCGCAGGGCCGCCCAGGCTGTCCCGGGCTGCTGGGGCATTAATCACCGTGTGCGTGGCTGGGCAGCCTCTGCTCCCACACCCTGTGCGCCCTGCCACGGCCTCGCCTCTCGCCTGGTATCAGCGCTGCCGTGGCAGTTAGTGCTGAGTAACGGAGAGCGGCATCGGCGGAGCCACGGCGAGGGCGGTCTGGCTTTGCACGAGCGCCAGGTGCTCCGTTTCTGCATCTCGCAGCCTCTCCGTTCCACCCGCAGCTCCTGGGCTGACCTTCGTGTCCCGGCGCTGGCCATCCCCTGGCAGCTCAGCCTTGGCGTAGGGGCCCCACATGTGCCCGAAGATCGGAGCATGTGGTGCGGGACTGCTCCTGCTGGAGGGCTCCGCACTCGCGGAACCGCGGCACGGCGGCACGGATCACCCGGTCCGGGCACGCAGCTTCTGGCCTGCCTGGCACCAGCGCTGCCGCCTCGGAAGCCAAGCTCCTGGCTCCTTACACAAAAGCATTTCCCGGTCGGCTGATGAAGGAATATTTCCTCACTCCTGGACCCGCTGGCAGCATCTCTGGGTGAGTGATGGATGCTGGAGATGATTTACGGTTCTTTGTTACACAAATGCCTCCGCATTCTTGGCTGCCCTCGCACGGCAACCGTGAGTCACCTCCGCCGGCGGCGGGCGCAGCCCGGGCCGGCAGCGCCGAGGGACGCAGGGTCCAGCGCCGGTTCTGTTTGCTGTACACACAACGCCGAGGGCGCAAGCCGGGGCCGGCTCCGCGCTCCGCACCCGCTCAGCTCTCCCTGCCGCCGCTTCCAGCCAGCCGCCGGGAAGCGAGATGTTGGCAGAGGAAACGGGCATCGATCGGGCAGAGGGGGGCGGTGGTGCCACTTTTCATCTCAAAGTTTGTCATTACAGTAGAGAGGGTTGCAGGAGGAGCTGCCTGTGCGTCGTACAGCTCCCGATTTGGGCACTGCGAAGGCTTAGCCGTGGAGATTTTCCTTAGCTGAAACACCTTTTGTAACGCTGTTGTCGCTTAATTGGACTTCTGTTTGGTTTACTTCAAGAATACCAGGGAAAAATATCTGCATCGTTTGTTCTGGTACAGAGTGCCAGGAGACTACTTGTGCAACTGGGACTCACGCTTCATCATCATAATGAAGAAATAGATGAATTAAATACATTCTGATCTTAATTTGTGCAAAGTTTCTCCTGAGACGCTGAGCCAGCTGCTGGCTTGCTCCTGCCCTCGCCTCTAGGGTTTCTTCCTTCCGGCACAGTTCTGAGGCTGGGTTCGGTGGAAATCAAGGATTAAACAAATGAACTGGGCACATCGCTGACTTTAATTTAGATCTCACTAGGACTGCTACTGGCTTCACCTCAAACACACTGAAACGCTGTCGATGTGGGTCTTGGAATCAGGAAGGCATTGCGGGGCTGAGCCCGCAGAATGGGTCTGAACCGCAGCCCAGGAGGGCATCCTCCAGCTTCCCCAGGGAAAGGCAGAACGGCTTGCTGCAGATGACAAAGGCACTTCCCCATCAATCCACGAAGAGAATAACAACCAAGGGATGATCCAGGCAATGAAAAGTGCTAATAAGCTGCTGGTTTGCCTCCTCAGAAAAACCCAGGACATAAGTTTACATCTCTAAGAGGCAGAGTGGTTGTGCCCAGCAGAGCTGATAATCTCCACTTGCCCGGGCTGTGATGGATAGAAGAGAGGTCAGTCCTTTGAGAGTAGCTAATGATACTGTAAATCACCGAAGTCCAGACACATCCAAACAAAAACTTCCCACAAAAGCTTTTTGTCCTCTTATTCAGCCTTATTCTTCCTTAAAAAGAGCTGAAGCAGTCGGTCCAATTAACTCACCATCAGGAGCACACAAAAGGACAAAACACCACAATCGCCCTGTAAAGATGTAGAACAGTTTTATGGCTCATATGCCGGATTTGATATTTCTGATTCATTCAGACCTCACACAGACGATAAGAGCATCAATAAACATCGTCCTGCTGTGGGTCCCTCTCCACCGGTCCCTTCCAGATCTCCTTACTGCAGAGGGTCTGGAAGGGACCCGCGGAGAGGGCCCCACAGGCACAGAGTCTATCCCGGAGCCTGCTCGGGCACGGGAGCAGCTCTGCAGCAGGGGAGGGATTCCTGCTCCACGGCTCGGGGCCTACTCCGGCCTAGCAAAGCCCCACCGCGGGGTTGCCATGGCAACGCGACGCCGCTCGAGGCCACGGGGCCGTTGCTAGGATACGGCCCCGGGCTCCGCCCCGCGCCACCGGAAGTGGTTTCCACTTCCGGCCGCGCGGCAGCATGGAGGCTCACGATCTCTTTCGGCGCTTAGGTGCCGGTGCTCGCTTCGATGTGCGGCGGTTCGCGCACGATGCGAGGCGATTCGGGGTGCGGCGCACACGGGGGGAGGTCGGATGGGTCTGGGCCCCGTTCTCTCCGCGGTACGGGCTCCTGGGGCCTGCCCGTGCCCTGCGCTGGGACCCCAGGCCTGCTCGCGGCCCTGTGGCAGTGCTTGGGAGAAGTGCTCGGATCTGATGTCGCCGCTTTCCCTGCTCTCTTTTCTCCAGGTGATAAAAGGGAGCGGAGGCAGCGTCTCGCTGGAGAGCCTCGACTTCTTCGGGCACAAGGAGGAAGCCCCTTTGGGGTCTGGCGAGGAGGGCTGGGGGCTCGAAAGAGCTGAAGAGCAGCAGGAGGAGGATGGAATGGGGAAAAACAAGGAAGAGGTGGCAGGAAAGAGAAAAAGATCTGCAGAAAGCAGCGAAGGAAAAAGAAGCAAGAAGAAGACACAAGGTATGTGTGCACATATGTGCATGTCCTTGGCAGAACACCTCAAGAGTTCATGCTTCTTGTTTCACTTCAAATCTGCAGGAACTTCGTATCATTTTACCTGAAAAAATTCCAACCTTCTGTTTGTTTTGGCTGCTTTGTGTCAGAGGTGATAAAATAATGGGGCTAGGATTTAGTGTTAAGGCATTGGGATGTGGTTGCCACCCTTCTGGAATATTCATTAATTTCATTGAGAGAGAAAAAAGATTTTGAGGTGTCCTTTGGCACCAGGTTGCTCTTGACTAGATTTTACTAATGGAAATGGTTGGGTTTTTTTTTACTTCTAGGAGGAGCATCAATGCCAGAGTTGTCAGAAAGCAATGGAATAAAGTGGATGTCCTCTCTGGAAGCAAAATTTGAGGATACAAAAGACAAAAAGCCTACTGCAGAGAAACTTGAACGCTTGAGGAGAGAAAAGGTAGGACTGCAGAGTGCTGCAGCAGCAGAACATTTCCTTTCTGTGGTTGTTTCATCTGAAGACTGAGGTTCCTTTGTGGCGATTGCCCTTGGGAGGAAGGTGACTGACTGAGGAAGTTAACTAGCTGGGCAGGAAGGCCAACAGCATCCAGGCCTCTGTATATCAGCAGTAATGTGGCCAGGAGGACTAGACTGATGATTGTCGACCTGTACTGGGCACTGGGGAGACAGCACCTTGAATACTGGGTGCAGGATTGGGCCCTCACTCCAAGAAGGATGTTGAGGGACTGGACCTGGGGTGGAAAAAAGGAGTCTGAGTGGAGATCTTCTTGGTCTTTACAACTCCCTGAAGTGAGCTTGGAGTGAGGTAGGGGTCAGGTGTTTTCTCCCAAGGAACAAGCCACAGGACAAGAGGAAGTGTCTCAGGCTGTGCCAGGGGAGGTTTAGGTTGGATGTGAGCAACAATTTCATCCCCAAAAGTTTCCTCAGGCCCTGGGCCAGGCTGCCCAGGGCAGTGGTGGAGCTGCCATCCCTGGAGGGGTTTTAAAGCCGTGTAGATGTGGTGCTGAGGGATGTGGTTGAGCAGCAGACTTGGTTGTGTTGGGTTCATGGTTAGACCTGATGATCTCAAAGGTCTTTTCCAGCCTAAGCAATTCTGTTATTCTATGATTTTATTCTAGTTTTAGTTCTGTGCTGCCAAAGAAAGAAGGAACTCATTTGTCTTTTGCCTTGTAGATAAACCGCTTCAGAAATAAGCACAGGATCAGCGTTCAGGGCACAGATCTTCCTGACCCCATTGCCACCTTTGATCAGCTTCAAAAGGAATACAAAGTCCACCCTAAAATCATGGAGAACGTGCAAGCTGCTGGCTTCCAGGTCCCAACACCAATCCAGATGCAGGCTATTCCTGTCATGCTCCATGTAAGCTTTCCTGTGCTGTTTTACTACAGGGGGTATGGCAGAATCTGGAGAGTGACCTCTTTTGTGGCTCATGGCAGGGGTTGGTTGCAGAGCTTTAGAGATACACCAACTGCATTGGGGGTCAACATGCAGCCATTGCAGTGTCCTGCATCTCTGCTTTTGCTGCTGTGTTTTGGGTTAGTTTGTGGCATTAATATTGATATGACTGTGTTTTGGTTTTTAAATAGCAAAATCTAACAGCCTTGTTTCCCTTGCAGGGTCGGGAACTTCTAGCTTCAGCTCCTACTGGGTCTGGAAAAACTCTGGCATTTTGTATCCCTCTCTTAACTCATCTGAAACAACCCAGGAACAAAGGATTCAGAGCTCTGATCATATCACCCACCCGAGAGCTTGCCAGCCAGGTATGTGCTGAGGGGAAGGGGCTGTGGTCATAGTGAAGTACTTCAGAGTCTTCACTCTGAACCAGCAAAAGTGCAGCTTATTACATATTTTTTTTCTCTCTATTCCCCTCAGATACCAGAAAAAATGAATTTAGATATTTTATCTTCAGTGGAATAGCTGCACCATCCAGTACCTCAGCCTGAGCTAGCTGATTAGAATAAAAGCTTGAGAATCTTTGATCATACTTTAAATGCCCAGTGCTTCAGTGCTCTTAATACCCACTGGCATCTTTCAGGTTGCTCCAAGAGGTTTATCTGCTTGTCCCAAAGACAGGATTTCAGGGAATAACTCTGCAGTGAAGCTTTGTTGTTAGACTGATACCAGAATCACAGCTTCAAGGAGAGTTCCATTTTTATTCCAGTGGGAGAGGGGCTTGTGGGAGCTACAGCATTAGAGGCAAGCTGTAGCAGTCAGACCTGTGAGGCCTTTCAGGTGAATATCACATGTTAGTGTGCTAAGTTTTGATGCTGAAATCAGGCTGATGTCTAAGGCTGTATCTTCAGGACTGATCTCCAGAGGTCTCTTCTAACCTCCACCATTCTGTGATTATCTGCAGCTTTTCTGGTTAGAAAAGACAATCAGCTCTGAAAATTGTGTGGAAAATAGAAGCAGACTAAAATGAAACAATTTTTTTCTTCTGTAAATCAGCTCAGCTTGGGGATTTAATCTCTGTTGCTGCCTTTTCAGACACACAGGGAGCTGGTGAAGCTGGCTGAGGGGACTGGCTTCAGAATACACATGATCCACAAGGCAGCTGAAGCAGCAAAGAAGTTTGGGCCCAAGTCTTCTAAGAAATTTGGTAATTGCTGAAGCACTCCCAAAAATGTCACTAAGTTCTCTCTTCTGGCCTGTGTGTTTTTAAAGAGATCAGGTAGTACCACTCCAGGCCTGCAATCAATTCCTCAACACTGAAGCAGCTGGCATGGAGAAAATGGGAAGTGAGTGGTTGGTGGAGCCTGTTAAATTGTACCTCTGCCAGAAGGGATTGGGACTTGGGTTTCTCAGGGCTCTGCTGGTCTGGTTTATTTTGTGTCTTTTTCACTGTTCTGCCTTTTTTTCCCTTGGTTACCTCTTTCCCTAGACATTCTAGTGACCACTCCCAACAGACTCATTTACTTGCTGAAACAAGATCCTCCAGCAATAGACTTGTCCAGGTACTGAGAGGCCTTACCCAATCTGGCTTTGCTGCCTGCTTTGCTGCTGCAGAGTGTCTGTGTGTGTCTGTGATCCTTTCATCTGTGCTGGTCTCTTAGCTTTTGCCCTCTCCACAAGTGACTGACAAGCAAATCTGTGTCCCCAGTGTGGAGTGGCTGGTGGTGGATGAGTCAGACAAGCTGTTTGAAGATGGCAAGTCTGGGTTCCGGGAGCAGCTGGCCTGCATCTTCCTGGCCTGCACAGCCCCCACGGTGAGAAGAGCCCTGTTCAGTGCCACCTTTGCTCATGATGTAGAGGAGTGGTGTAAGCTCAACCTTGACAGTGTTGTCCTGGTGTCTGTTGGAGCAAGGTGGGTCTGCAGTCACACTCTGGCTCCCTCATCTTCTGTTAGGTCTTTTTTTTTTTTTTTTCATTTCTTGGGCAAATTTTTTGCTTTCTTTGCATCATCCCCATGTGAGTTACCACCTTGTGCAGTGATTGGGGAAGAGTGGCTGGAAAGTGCCCACTGGAAAAAGAGCTGAGAGGTGCTGGTCAACAGCAGCAACACGACCCAGTGTGTGCCCAGGTGGCCAAGAAGGCCACCAGCATCCTGGCTTGGTTCAGAAACAGTATGGCCAGCAGGACCAGGGCAACACTGGGGAGGCCACACCTTGAGTTCTGGGTTCAGTTTTGGGCCATTCACTCCAAGGACATTGAGGGGTTGGAGCATGTCCAGAGAAGGGCAGTGAAGCTGGGGAAGGGTCTGGAGGACAGGGCTGGGGAGGAGCAGCTGAGGGAGCTGGGGTTGGTTAGTCTGGAGAAGAGGAGGCTGAAAGGAGATCTCATTGCTCTCTACAGCTCCCTGAAAGAAGGCTGGAGCCAGGTGGAGTTGGTCTCCTCTCCCAGGCAACAGATGATGGGATGAGAGGAGATGGCCTCAAGTTGCCCCAGGGAGGTTTAGGTTGGACATGAGGAACAGTTTCTTCCCCAGAAGAGCTGTCAAGCCTTGGAGACATCTAAAAGATGTGGTTCTGAGGGGCATGGCTTAGCAGCAGATGTGGTGTTGGGTTCATGGTTGGATCTTTTCCAGCCTAAAGGATTCTGTGATCAGTCTGCTTGGCTTCCTGTCTCTTGTTACTCCTAATACTGCAGGCTGTCTCCAGAAATAAATGGTGCAGACTTGTAGATCTGTCTTCCAGTCTTGTTTTCCTTTGCCCATTACTTCAGCATGAAATCCACATTGCTCTTAGGAGCATGTTCTGGTGAAGGTTTGCCATGCAATGTCCTGTTCACCAGGGGAGCTCCCCTGGTGTGTGGAGAAAAACACTTCTGGGATTTCTCATTGCAGAAACTCTGCAGCAGAGACAGTGGAACAAGAGCTGCTGTTTGTTGGATCTGAGACAGGAAAGCTAACAGCCATGAGAGAGCTTGTCAAAAAGGTACTGTGGAGAGGTGGAGTCTGTTCTGCTAACACTGAACTGAGCTGTGTGTGCTCTCAGAGCTCAGGATTTCACATGGCACAGGCTGCTCTGTGACACATTAAACCTTTTTCCATTCTCCTGTGCCCTGCCTGTGAAACCTGAGAGTGCTCCCTCTTGGTTTCCTTTGGGTCTTGGTTAGGAGCAGTTTGTATTAAGTCCTTTTACTTTTCCTCACCAGAGTGAGTGGGTTGTTCTTTGCTCCTGTGGGTTAGATTGCAGCCTGCTGCTTCATTCAGGAACTGTTCCACCAAAGGCAGTGGAGCTGAACCTGCTTAGTTCTGACTCTGCAAAGATTTGGCTAGTCAGAAAAACATCTTCTGAGGTGTAAAATCCTGGGGGTGGGTCAGCCTCTTCAGCAGCTCAGTCTGCGGCCACTAGCAGGAGAAGGAGATGAAGCTGAGACAAGCTTGTTCTTTTGCAGGGTTTTGCTCCTCCAGTCCTTGTCTTTGTGCAGTCTATTGAGAGGGCTAAAGAGCTTTTCCATGAACTGATTTATGAAGGCATCAATGTGGATGTCATCCACGCAGACAAGACCCAGCAACAGGTGGGGGAATTTAATTTCTTTCCAAGAAACACTTGGGAAAGGTAAAAGCAGTAGTGTTGGAATGGAAGTTCAGGAACTTTGACAGTCATTTATTGCAGGCTTTGGTTCAGAGGTTTGATTTTATTCATGAACATCCTGACAACTTCCAGGAAATGAGTTCACCTCCTTTCTCAAATTGCTAATTAGGCTGTTTCCAAGTCCCTTTTCTTTTGTCTTCCTAGAGAGATAAGGTAGTACACAGCTTCAGAGCTGGGAAGATCTGGGTGCTCATCTGCTCAGCCTTGCTAGCTCGAGGGATTGACTTCAAAGGAGTGAACATGGTCATCAATTACGATCTGCCAAGCAGTGCAGTGGAATACATCCACAGGATAGGTCAGTGGTGCCTCACAAACTCTGTCCTTGTCCTCCTTTCCTGCATCTTTAATGGAGATGAGATTGTGCATGAGCAAAAATCCTGAACCCTCCTCTGCTGCTGTTTGCTCTGGGCTCAACTGCCAGTGAAACTGTTCCTTTGGGTCAGTCTTTTAGGAACCCTAAATATTGGGAGCCCTCAGCCATAGCTGTGTGCTGTCATTTAACTGGAACAGTCTGGGGCTTGGCTGCTGGGCAGTGTGTGAAAGCACATGATGGGGCTGTGGCTGTGAAAAGTTGGACCAAGAGAGCTGTTTAAGCAGGATCTCTGCTGCCTTGTGTTTGCCAGGTCGCACAGGCAGAGCAGGGCACAGGGGCAGAGCTGTCACCTTCTTCACAGAGGATGATAAACCTTTACTGCGCAGGTAAGCTGCAGGCATGGCAGACCTGGACAGTCTGTGCAAGGAGCTTTGCTCTTGTCCTGGCTTTGCTGAACCACTGCCCATACAGAGAGTGTGACTAACCCTATGCTGTGCTTTAGGTTTGCTAATCCAGTTCTCCAGCCTCCTTGTCTCCAGAGCTGCTTGGTGTGACTCTGTTTTGGCTCACTGCTGCTGCTTCGTCTCCTTGAAGGTGTCCTTAGGGAGAGCTTCCGTTTGTTACAACACCCCAATGGAGCCCTTGCTTTCACCTAAGCCTTCTGTGTGTCTTTGTTTCTTACTTGCCTTATACCATAGGCTGAATTTCAGTTTGCTGCTCTTAATCAAAACCTCACTTCTGTGTCTGTTTCTTGCTTGAAAAAATAACAAGCACAACACAAAGCAACATCAAAGCAGCCGAGTGCTGGGGACTGCTGTCTCCCACGGAGGATGTTTATCTGCTGTCCAAGCTGATCTCTTCCCTCCTCTCCTTCCCAGCATAGCCAACGTGATCCAGCGAGCTGGCTGTCCTGTGCCAGACTACATCCAGCACTTGCCCAGGCTGCAAAGGTACCTCCCCCTCGGCAGCTCACACCTCTGTTCCCTGCGTTCGGTGCCTGCCTGAGCAGTGCTGAGGCTGTCAGGGTGCAGAAGATGTTGGCAATATGGCTGCAGCTGAGCTGCAGAGGGAGTTTTGGACAAGGTGGGAGTGGCAGGCTTGTACCTAGACCAAACTGGAACCAAAAAGAATTCTTGATTTGGGGTTTTTCTGGGGTTATTTTTCTGTGAGTTCTCTGAAATCTGCTTTAGGCTTGCTAGGCCCAAACTCAGGATTTGGGTTTCTGACAGATGAAAGGAAAAACCTTCACTCATTTGAGTTACCTCTAGAAAAACTGGTGTATACCTAGAGAGAAGTAGTTTCATTAGTGCTTCTCTGCAGGCTTTTTCATGACTTTGAAGAGTTTCTGAAGCTGGAAATCCTTGTATCTGTGTTAGACTGATACATAAAGGTTTGTCTGAATGTCTTGGAGACAACATGACTGAACTAATCTTGGAATAAACACTGAAAATACATAATACAAATCCCTATCAGCCAGGAAGGATTTCAGTACCTGGTATCTTTACTTTGGATGCTTCTTTAATCCTTCTTCACTAAATGTCATTCTCAGCAAACAAAAGAAGAAGTTCATTAAGAAACCCCTGACAAGAGAATCCATCTGTACCACTCCTCAGTGCTTCTTGAAAAAGGGCGAAAGAAAAATGTAAGTAGGTTGTTTTTCTCTTGAGAGGAGATAAAAGATGCTGCTTATCCAGCTCCATCCTAAAGAATCAATAACTTGTTTTGGTGGCCACGCAGTCATGGTGGGTTTAGTGTCAGTGCTTGTGTACTGGTGAATGGATTAAGATTGCCTCATGTGGTTCCACATGTCAGGTAACAGCAAGCTGAGTTTAAACCACTGGCCTTAAAGCCAGGCTGCTGCCTGTCTGCTTCTGCTTTGGGTTTAACATGTGGGGTGCTAAAGAAGCAGATCCAAAGTGGTAAGGACTGGATGGAACCGACAGAGAATTGGCTTGTGGCGGTTTGGTCTAGCAGCAGTGGTCATAAAACTCAGCATCTCCCACACTGTGGAGTGTCACTGCTGAAGAATCTGTGTTCAGCTGCACTGATGCAATGTGAAGCAGCTCAGATTTGTGCCCCTGCTCTGTGCTGCATCTCACACTAAGGTGTCTTGCTTTCTGATGTGTTTCCTGTAGGAAAACTGCAAAGGAAAATACTGAATGCAAAAAGAAAGTTAAAGGTAAAAATGTCACTAAATCAGAGACTGCTTCACAAAGCTGAACAGCAAGAGACTGACCATCAGCCCAGAAGGACAGAAGAATGAAGATAAAGGCAAAGAGGAAAGGAGAAAAGCATCTCTTATATTCCCTTGTGGGACATGCAAGAAAGTCTCTGCTGCAGTGGCAGCAGAGGATTCCTGAGTGCTGCTCACAGCAGCTGAGGAGCATGCTGGTGCAGCTCAGAAATAGCAGCTGTTTGTGCTGCTCTCACACAGCTTTGTATTGCACCTTGGGAGTGCTGTCAGTCCCTCTTCAGATCACCCCTAATATGTCTGTCAGCCTTCCAGAAGGTTCAGAGGCAGGAAACACACAGAACTTACTGTTAGGCTTGATCCATGCAGCTGTCAAAAGGCTTCTCTGGATACTTGCAGAAACCAAACTAAGCCCAGCTGTAGGTGGAATTAAGCCTTGCCCCTGACTTTCTGCTTCTGTACAATCATTTTGAAACAACCAATACTGTAAGTGTCTGTACACTGGTATGTTTGTACTGTTTCACATTTAAGCCTCAAGACAATAAATAGATGATAAAATATTCTAATACCCAGACCTGGCTCTCATCCTTGACAGACAAGTCTGCAGGCATCACTCTTAAGCCTGGTGTCCAGGCCTCTTTCCACCCCCTCCTCTGCTGCCTCTGTTCTCACTCCACTGTGGTAATGCAGGGAGGGCTTCTCTTCTGCACCTGCAATCCTTCAGCATTGTCTTCTGGCTTGGTCATGCCTAGTCCAGCTTGGAAATGGATCCCAGGTCTGTGTAGCTCATGTACAGCAGAGCTCTGTTCGTGGCTTTTCCCGACGGGGAAGTTGTGTGAGACACTGGCAAAGGCTGTGTCCTGTTTTGCTCATTCCTAAGCAAAGTTGGTTGTGCTTTGCTAGCGGGATGGCATCTCCTGTTTGCCCTATGTAGGCAATGTCTTCAATTCGACATCCATGAGCACTTTTGCCTCTCTTAGTAAAAGTGGAGCTGTACCTTCTGAGGAATAGCAACCTGCTGCTGCAAGATGCTGATGACAGATGTGGTGTGGAACAGGGAGTGGTTTGAGTGAGGAATCTCCAATCTTCACCTCTAAAGACACTGCTCTGTACAGTCGATGTGCTTATTGCAGCAGCGGCAGAGAAGACAGCTTTGGGTCATGAGCAGCTTCGTGCAGTTGTGATTCTGCAGAAGGTGGCACAACTTTCTTTTAAGGGATCTGGCTCTGACCCAAGAGCTTGCCTTTCCTCCATCTCTCTCTCTCAGGCTGGTTTGATTTTAAAGTGATCTCTGACACTAAGCAGTAGCTTATGAAGCCATTTACCCTGTGGCCTTTCTCAGGGTTTGCTCCTCCGCTGTCACCGATCACCTCTGCCTGTAGGTAAGAGCAGCTCCACTCCTGTCCTTCGGCAGCTGCAGCTGGGCTGTTCTTTGTGTCCCACCGATGTCTGGGCAGCAAGGCGGCACTTTGACGGAGTCCCGGCGTCGTGGGGGCGGGAAGGAGCCTCTGGAGATCATCCTCTGCTAGAGCAGGGCCACATTCAGGTGGGTTTGGAATGCATCACCCAGGTGCGTTTCAGACAGCCTCCACCGCCGCTCGGCAGCCTGCTCCGCGCCCTCGGAGTGAAGCATTTTCCCTTGTTCAGGTGGAGCCTGCCGGGTTCCGCTGGCGCTCGCCGCCCCCTGTGCCGCCGAGCAGAGCCTGGCGCCGTCCCCCCGAGGCTCACCCCCTCTGCGGACGAGTCCCTCCCTGCCTCCTCCGGCCCGGGCAGCCCAGGGCACTGCGGTTTGCGGCGGCGCCCACGCCAGCAGCACGCAGCCGGCCCCAAGCGGCCCCGACCGCCACCCCNGGGGGCGGAGGGCTCGGGGTGCAGGCAGGATGTGGAGGCGGAGGGTCAGGGCCTAGGCGAGGCTATGGGGGTCTCAGGTGGGCTGCGCCGTACCCGGGGTGTGGTACAGGGGTCCCGGGCAGGATCTGTGGTGTCCCGGGTGGGGTGCGTGCGGTTCCGAGCGGGGCAGGTGGGCTCCCGGGTGGGCTGCGGGGGGCCAGCCAGGGCGCGAGGGGCACAGCCGTGGCGGCTCCGCAGCTGCCCGGGAGGTGTTTGGGTTCTGAGAGCCCACCCTGACCTCGGGCGGCTCCGCAGCTGCAATCGCAGATGTTGGGGCGCAAAGGGATCCTGGGGGGCTGCCAGCGCTGCTTGGGTGCCACTGCTGCTGGCAGGGATAAATGTGGCTTGTTAGCGGCTGGCAAGGCTGCGCCTGCTGCTGCTGCTGGCAGGGCTTCTTTTCCATCCCACAAAGGGCATTTCAGTGAAGAGACAGGAGCGGGGAAGGGAGCAGCGGTGGAAGCGATGTGCCGGCGTTGGGCTGCGCTCTGGCGAGGGTTAGGGGAGCTGAAGCTGCTCTGCCTTCCCCAGGCTTTCTCCTGTGCAGTGCAGGCTCTGCTGTGCTGTTTGTCTGTTGTCCTACTTCCAGGCAGGCTGGGTAAATTTTGCACTTGCTAAAGGGAATTTAAGTTCGTGGAGTCCTTCTCTGCAGCCTGTGCTGTGTCAGTGTCACTGGCATCGGGGAGGGGGCTCAACGCTGGCACAGCTCCAGGCTGCCCCTGCCAGCCCTCTGAGCTGGGGAGGAGGCATTCGAGGGGTCTGGAACACTTGGGAGGTGAGGGGCTGGAGTGTGGCTGTGAAGGGCATGGGAGCCTGCCTGTGCTTCCCAGATACACGAATCTGCCACAGCTCCTGGCAGGGGCTGGCTGAGCCACGACACCTCTGAGGGCAGCACAGCAGCCACAGAAGTCCTGGCAGTGGGCTAGAAGCTTTCAAACATAAAAACATTTCAAATCCACTCTTTCCTGGGTTTAATAATTTGGTTTCTTCGAGGATAAAGTTCAGAGGTAGAGGAGAAGTTCTGTTCTTTGCCTCGTTTCACTTCGTGTGGATCTGTGCCCCTCAGAAGTTCTCTGCTGGTCTGTGCTGTGTTGTAAGAATGGTACAGACTGGTTTGGGGGCTTTGGAGCTTCATGCTTAAATTACTTCTGTCAGGCATTCACAGACTTCTGTTACTGCTTTCAGGAGTTCTGCCCAGGGTGACTGCTTCATTTCCCTTATGAATGGTGTTTTGTGCTGCCACCTGCATTGCACTGCCTTGCTGCCTTACCCAGGGTGTTGTGGCTGGCTGCAGGTGTCAAGGTGGTCTCAAGTGCTGCTGCTGCTGCTGAGAGCAACAGAAATGACTGCAGGTGAATTTAAACTATTGTGGAAACAACAAGGAATAAGGAAGGACATTACCGTGCAGCCTGGAGAGGAGAAGGCTCCAGGGGAACCTCAGAGCCTTCTCCAGTACCCAAAGGGATCCTGCAGGAAGGCTGCAGAGAGACTTTTCCTGAAGGTGTCTAGAGACAGGCCAAAGGGGAATGGTTTGGAGCTGAGGCAGAGCAGGGTGAGACTGGAGCTGAGGAAGAAGTTGTTCAGTACAAGGGTGGTGAGAGTCTGGCACAGGCTGCCCAGGGAGGCTGTGGCTGCCTCCTGCCTGGGGGTGTTCAAGGCTAGGTTGGATGAGGCCTTGCACAGCTGAGTCTGGCTGAGAGGTGTCCCTGGCCATGGTGGGGAGGTTGGAGCAGATGCTCTCCAAGGTCACTTCCAACCTGGGCTGTTCTAGGACAAGTGGAATCTTCAGAGGAAAGTGACTCTGCTGTCAAGCCACCAGCAGCAGCAGCCCCAGCCTGGATGGCTTTCTGTAGTGCCTCAGTCAGTGCCCCCTGACTGCTTTCCCAGCCCCGAGGAGCAGCTGCCTTGACTGCATGTGTGTGGCACCTCTTGGGCATCTCCAAAAGGCAGTTCAGGAGGAAGGCTGCTGAAGTGGAGGGGTTTGTGTGTGGCAGGTGCAGGTTCGTGGTGGACCCCAGCTCACGTAGTCAGAGCTGTGCTGCAGGAGCTTGCCCTGCTCCTTGTAACGAGCTCCTCTTCCCCTGCCCTCTAATTAGCTGCCAGTTTCTCTGTTGATTTTTTTTTTCCCCTCCTTCAACAGAGGCTTATAAATAAGTGAGGAGCTCTGTAGAAAGGGATAAATATTTAATAGTCTGGGCTGCCTTGGCTGCTAGCAGGCAGTGGCACCTTGCTCTCCTCCCTCACTTGACGTCTGCCGGTTCAGAATTCCTGTTGGTTGGATTCCCCCAGCAGAAGGGAGAAGGTGAAGCCTGTGCTCGTGGGCTGCTCAGAAGTAACTTTTAATGTTTCCCCACTTTGGCTAGACTGAGCCTGGTGTGCTTTTACCATGCCTCAAACTGCTGCACCCGCAGTTCTGGCCTGTGCCAGGAGCTCTGCAGGTCTGACCCTGCAGGCATTTGAAGGCTGCAGGTTGCCAGGGTCGGGGGGAGGGGCTCTGTGCTGAGAGCTCTTCCCAAAGGAGGCAAAGGGAAGGCAGCTGGACCCAAGTGCAGGTAGAGCCTGGTTGGTGCAGCCCCTGGCAGGAGAGGGCAGCTGCTCTGGCCAGCACTGGAGCTGGGGCCTGGGTCCCTCTGTGGCTTTCAGTCAGCTCTTTGTCTTTGTGGTGCTTGTGTGCTCAGAAGGGGATTAAAAATGAATGACCAAATTGAATAGACCTTGACCACAGTGTGAGCAGTGCGAACTGAACCTGACCCAGAGCAGCCCAGCACTTGTTTTGGGATGAGGTAGCTTGGATCTGCTTGGAGCTGCAAAGAGAGAAGCCAAAAATGGTGGTGGAAGATGTAAAGACCTGGAGCCCATGGAAGGCGTGGGAGTGTTAGCTGTGGAAGGAAGAATGAGCAGACAGTGGTCAGGGTAGCAAAAGAAGCTGCAGTACTGAGGAGGCTCTGAGTTAGAGGCTGGAATGAGTACTCTGGGTTGTCTTGGTGACTGTAACCTGCTGGCTGTGCAGTGGGTAGGTGCAGCTTACTCCTGGATAAATGCATCATTTAAACTCCTGGTTTCACCCCAGCCTTGTGTTGCACAGCTCCTTTATATTTACAAGCCAGGGTGGCTTTTGGAAGGACTCTCTGCAGCCATTTGTGATTGCACTTTCTGCCTTCCCCTCGGGCAGCTGCTTTCCCACCCCCCCATCGTGCTGAGGAGCCTTGAATATCCATCAGCCTGCTTCTCTTGTGGCCTTTTGGGGTGACAGCTGCCTGGGACACTGAGCCAGGCTCTCCTCTGGGGCATTAGTGCTGAGGTGGGGTTTGAGAGTGGTCAAGGAGGTCCTTCCCTGCTGGCTGGCACACAGCACAGCTCTGTTTGAGGGCCAGCAGTTACCACCAGCATTCCAGCTGAAATTTTAGCAGTTCTCCCTCCAGCTGCTCTTGGCCCTGGGTACTGCAGTGAGTACCTCTCCCAAGGCACTGTTTTTCCTGTAAGTAGACATGGCAGAAAATAGACTCTCCACTGTCTGGTGATATTTGGTGTTTCAAAGGGGAGAAGGCAGAAGTGGTGGAGTTGGGTGGTTGGTTTGTTCCTCTGCAGCAAACTGCTGTGAAGCAGCTGAGAACTATTGTCTGGTGCAGTTGCTGGTCCTGCTGAGTCAGATACTTCCAGCAGATGTTTGTTCATCCTGTGGTGCTTCAGGACCTAGCCTGACAAACTCACCTGTCACCATCCTGGGTGGGTGCTGAAACTGCTGTGGGGGATGTGGGTGAGTCAAAGCCCTTTCAGAGCTGCTCTGGAGGGTTGGAGCTGTTTCTTCCTTGCCGTGCAGCCTGTGCTGGTGCTGACTGTGCTGGTGGACTCTGGGTGCTTTGGGGGATCCCCAGCAGGGCTGGCCTGGGGCTGGTTTCTGTGAGCCCTGCAGGAGCAGATGGATGTGCTGGCCAGAAGCTGGGAGGCCTTGGGTGATGGTTTTGAGGTCCAGTCCAGGTGGGTTTTTCACTCCTTGTATGTTCACTGAAAGTTCAGGCTTCCATGTTCTCTTTTTCCCTCCTCCAGCTTCATGTTTCCTGTCGGTGGTGGTTTAGGTCCTCCTCAAGGTATGTATGAGCTTAGCACTTGGGGTATGAAGCACATGTGTTAAAATACTTCCAACAGGGCACTGCTGTGCTGCTGCTCAGAGGTGGTTTTCCCTTTGCCTTCGGTACTGCTGAGCTGACCTCCTACCAGAGCTTGCCAGAATGCCAGACTGAAGAGCCAGGGAAATGCATCTCCAGTTGCAGCCTGAATTTGCCTTTAAGATTTTTGTGTTTTCCTGAATGTGGTATTTAACCTCTTTATGCTTCACCTGCCAGCTGTGTGTGCCCATATTGTGTGGGTGTTGCAAGAGCTGGTAAATATTTACAAAGCACAGCAAGACCCTGGGACAAGAGTCACAGCCTGAGTGGAAAGTATTAATACAATAGGAGAGCTTCAGCCTTCAATCACCTTTGTTCTCCTTCCTCTTGCAGTTTCATTAATGGAAAATAAGGAGAGAACTTGTGGGGAATGTGGAGAGTTTCCTCATAAACAGTTTCAGGGACTGGTCTGGGGACTGTTCCTGAGTGTGCCCCCCCCTCCTGCAGTGCTCTCATGTGTGCTGTGCAGTTGTTCACAGTTAGAGTTCTCTCTCAGTGTGCTGGGAACAAAGGTGTGGTAGTGAATGTCTCCCAAGGTGGCCAAGCACAAGGTATGAAGGCACTGAGTCATATCCCACTTGGCTTTCTCCACCAAGCTCCTACTTCCCAGCTTGCTTTGTCCACTTCTGTTGAAGTTTGCCTTTTGCTGCCATCCTCTGTAACCACTCTGCTGCCTGCAGTGGGCTAATTAACCCCCAGACAGGTTATCCAGCCAGATCAGAACATGCAGTTGTCTACTGAGATGATGAATTTAGCTCCCAAGACTTCTCTTCAAAAGCTGCCAGTGTGTAAGGGTTCCCTTTCAGGAGAAATGGGCAATTATCAGCACCAGGCAATCTACTTAATTAATTCTCATTAATTGGAAGTGACCCTTTCAGAAAATCTTCTGGGAAGAAACCCACAGAGAATCCTTAAAGATGCTGGGAGAATTCAGCAGCTTAGCTATCAGGAAGGCCTCAAATATCTCTTCCCTTAGACTGACCAACATCTAAGCTAAGGAGCAGTGGGATGTATTTTTTTATTTTTTTCATTTTCAAATGGTCCAGCAAGACTGAAAGCTGATTTTTATTTGCTGCTGTAGTAAGGAAAAAAACAGAGGAGAGAAAATAAAAGGGGAGAGAAACAAAGGAGGGAGTGAAAAAAGGGAGAAAACCCAGGAGGTTTGAAGTGGGAGCTGACCTTGCTTCCTGTGTCATTGCAGGGATGATCCCTATGCAGCAGCAAGGCTTCCCCATGGTCCCTGTCATGCAGTCCAATATGCCAGGCATGATGGGAATGAATTATGGATCTCAGATGCCCCCTGGACCCATGGCCATGCAGGTGGGTGAGATGAAACATGGATGAAGTGAGAATGTGGCTGAGAAGTGCTGGTCTGCAAGGGGGCAGCTGGCACCGTGGTGCCCTCCCAGCTGAAGGGGGTTGGTGGTCTGTAGGGGGCTGGCAAGTTTGGGAGCACTCTCTGGAGGCAGCTGTGGTGAGCTCAGGACTTCCCCTGAACGTCCCTGGGCTCTGGCTGCAGGGTGAGGGCTTGGCAGGCAGCGCTGGCTGCTGTGCAGCAGAGACGAGGATGCAGGCTGAGCCCAGCAGCAGTGCTATGGAAGGTGCCTCGGGTGTTGGAGCCCCCTCAGAGATGTCCGAACCCAAACCGTGGGTCCGTGGGAGATGCTGTGACCCCCAAGTGTGCGAGCAGCAGGGGCTGTGGACAGAAAGGAAGCAAAAGCAGCAGGCAGAGGCCACCCAGAGTGTGGCTGCTTATGGTGTGGGACGCAGTGAGCAGAGTTCAGAGCTCCCCAGCACAGCTCTGCTGCCCTGCCAGTTGCTGCTCCCTGCTTTGCTTCTGCTGCTGTAGTTTTATGTCCTTGCCGTGGAGGAGGGCATGGTGCAGTACTGTGAGACCTTTACAGGCTGCTGAGAAGTGACCGAGGGCACAGGCTGGTGGGTCAGGGCCAGGTGGCTCCCCTGCGTACCCTTCTGTAACTCAAACGCTGCAGTTAGAGTGACGCTTCCTGACTGCAGGTGGCAATCGCTGACCTCCTTCTGGATTCCTTCTTCTCCGGAGCAAGGCAGCCCCTGGAGTGCTGCCTTCTCCCCCGGGGCAGTTTTCCCTTCTGTCTTGCTTCCTGTGTTGCATTCCTTGCCGTGCTTGCAGCAGCTGTGGCTGTAGCTCCCTCTTGCTGACCCAGGCCTAAGGGTGCCACAGGAGCAGCTGATGTTGTGCTTTCTCTTGCAGTCTTGGGTTTCTGTTTAGCACCAGGTGTGCTTGTGGACAGTCTGCACTTTGCTGAAGTGCAGTGCTGTGGCCTGGCTCTGCAGCCAGAGCTGCTGTGACAAACTGCAGGGACTGCTCTTGCCATCTCCATGCCCTCCCTCCCCACCCCCACCTGTAATTTATTGGATTTGTTTTGTGAAACTTCTCCTAGGCAGATGTCTTTGAGAGCTGCTCTAAAAATAGCAAACAGCTTTTGGTTGTGTCCTGTGTGTCCTGATGCCCAATACAAAGTGAATGGCTAAGGAGGGGAAGGCTTCTCTGTCCCCTGCTCTACCACCAAGCTTTGCTGCTGGACCTGTGGCAGAGTGGAGCTCAGGGAAGGTCTCTGACAGAGGCAGTTTGCCCAGACAGGTCTCCCCTCGACTGTCTGCCTGCCTTGAGCCCCTGCACAAGCTGTGTTTGCAAACTGAGCAGACAGCAACCAGTGTTGGGGGTGCACCTCCAGCAGGGAGTTCAGAAGTACAGAATCACTTAGGACAGGAAACAGAAACGCCCCAGGAGAACCCCAAAGCATGGCCCTGAACCGTGGGTAGCACTGCAGGGTGCCTGCAGCCTTCCTGCTCCTGATGGGGTTGTAAAGATTCGAAGTCTTGATTTCTGTGTTTGAGCAGAAGACCAAAGTGTCTCCTGGAGCCCTCCAGTCCTGCTGACTGCGAGGGAAGAGTGCCACCTGCTGAGTGCCACCTGCCCAGTGCCCAGCACCCGCTGCTGCAGCAGCTCAGCCACTGCTCCTCCAGCCTCTTCGTGAGCTCTACCTCCTTTGCACTTCGGCCACAGCTGGATACTGTCTCCAGTTCTGGGCTCCTCAGCTCAAGCAGCACAGGCACTTGCTGCAGAGATGCTGAGGGGACTGGAACCTCTCTGTGATGAGCAAAGGCTGAGAGAATTGGGGCTGCTTAGTCTGGAGAAGAGCAGCCTGAGGGGGATCTCATCAGTGCTGATCAACACTCCAAGGGCAGCAGGATGGGACCAGGCTTTGTTCAGTGGTGCCCAGTGACAGGACAAGGGGTAATGGGCACAGACTGGAACGGAGGAGATTCCACCTGGACATGAGGAGGAACTTCTTTAATGTGAGGGTGCTGGAGGCCTGGAGCAGGCTGCCCAGAGAGGTGCTGGAGTCTCCATCTGGAGGCCTTCAAGACCCACCTGGATGTGTTCCTGTGTGACCCTCTTTAGGTGACCCTGCCTGGGCAGGGGTTGGACTCAGTGATCTCCAGAGGTCCCTTCCAACCCCTGCCATGCTGTGACTCTGCAGTTGCCATTGGTTTGGATTTTGCTATGAAGTTGTTTTTGTTGTGTTCCAGGGTGGCATGGCCCTGGGGCCGATGCCAGCGCCCGGAATGCCCTACCTGGGGCAGGCTCCTTTCCTGGGAATGCGGCCAGCAGCCCCGCAGTACAGCCCTGAAATGCAGAAGCAGTTTGCAGAGGAACAACAGTATGTGACACTTTGCTGACTCCTGGCAAGTTACTCTTTCTGTGAGGGGAAGTTGTAGTCTGAAGGGCAGCCCCACAGAGCCAAATCTCCAGTCCCTTCAGTGATGAGATCATTCCATTGAAGGGCTTCTGTGAGTTATGAGTGGCTGCCGTACAGCTCTGACAAGTGCAGATGTATGCAGCAAGCCAGATGAATTTGAGGCAGAAAAAAGAGACTTGCCATGAGAATTGTACTCAGAATTTGATTTTATCTCTTTTAAAATTCCTTTTGCTCCAGGAAGAGGTTTGAGCACCAGCAGAAGTTTTTAGAAGAGGAAAGAAAGCGGCGCCAGTTTGAAGAGCAGAAGCAAAAGCTGAGGCTGCTAAGCAGTGTGAAGCCTAAGGTATGTCCTGAATCCTAGCAGGGCACTGCTGTCCTCAGCAGGGTTTGGTGGCTTCTCATGGCAAGCAAGCAGGTGGGGAGCTTAGATGAGACATGAGGTTACATCTGGGAAAGCATCTGGAATAGTCAGTCCTGGGCACACACTTGGTGTGAGCAAAGTCTGCTGCTGAAAGTGAAGTCAGCTCTTGGAAAGCAAACCAGCCTGGCCTGTGAGGTTTGGGAGCAGATTGGGCATCCAGAACAGAAAATGTTTGCCTGCCTGTTTGTTAACTTTGTCCAAAGTTCTGGACACTTGCAGAGAGCTGAGTGAGGTTTGTCTGTTGCTCCTGTGACAGAGCTTTGTCTCCAGGCTGAGGAACTCTGCCGTGGTGTAGCCTGCAAAGCGTTGGTTTTGCGTTCTGCATAGGGCAGCTGTGCGCTTGAGGAGGGCACTGCTGGAGGAGGAAGGGATCCATCCAGCAGCAGGCTCTGCTCACTGCTGTACTGAAGAGGTGTGGATACAGCTGAACTGTTCTGGGTATTTTTCAACACGTGTGCTGTGGTGTTTCAGACAGGTGAAAAAAGCAGGGACGATGCCTTGGAAGCCATCAAAGGGAATCTGGATGGGTTTTCCAGAGACGCTAAGATGCACCCAACGCCGGCAGCCCACCCCAAGAAGCCAGGTTGGTCACTTTCCTCTTCGGGCACCAAACTGCCGCGTTGGAAATGCTCAGCAGGGGGAACTCAGTCCAAGGAGACTTTGGTGTGCTGCAGAAGCGAGAAGGTGACCTGTTTGGAAAAGAAAGGATCACTCTGGCAACTGTTTGCTCGGTCAGGCTGTGAAGGTGAAGCATCAGAGAGCAGCTTTCAGCAACAGACATGAAATCTTTGCAAGAAAGCTGAGAGTGCTGTGCTAGGTGTGCAACAGGACAGAGATTGACAATGTGTTTGTTCTTTTCCAGTCAGAGCATTAATTAATATTTTCCAGAGTGCTTTTGAAGCCCAGAGGTGCTGTACAAGTGCTAAGAATGATCAAAACCTGTAATGACTTCAGGGTGCTGTGCCAGCTCCACTTGTGTGCCACAGCCTGGGCACAGTCAAACCAAAGGTGCCTGCCTTCTCCTCTCAGTGGTTACTGCATTTGTAGCAGGCATTGCTAAGGAGTCACTATTTGTAGCAGTCACTGCTGAGGGTTTCCTGTGGGCTGCACTGTAGTTTGTTCTGTCTCTAGCCTATAAAAAGCTCGTCGGGACAAGCTTTTTCTATATGAAACCTTTAGCTCCACTGTGGGTTTGCTTCTTGACAGTTGTGCAGTTACAGCTGGGTTTTGGCACTTCTGGTGTCTGGATTTGCCCATCCTGTTCAGTTCTGTGCAGTGGGTGACTGTGGAAGGGATCAAGCAGAGCCTGCTCTCAGTGAGCAGGCATTTCTCTGCTGGCTTATCATAGCTCACTGAGCTCCTGAGGACAACACATCCCTTCAGGGCAGAGTGGCCCCCGAGCAGACTGCCCCTGGAGCCCAGTTTGAGATATTGCCTCTTGGTTTGTTTTGACCCAGAATGTTTACAGCAAGTGGAATATTTTCGTAGGCAGTGCTAAGAACCAAGCTGCAAAGTGTCTGCCTCATACAAACCTGGGAGAGAGGATGCTTGGTTGGAAGGGGCTGCTCAGTTCTGCCTCCTGTGTTTAAGGTGCCCACAACCCTTCCTGTCCCTGCCCAGCAGTGCACCCCTGCTGCCTGCCCTCACCTGCTTGTTTTGTGTGCCTCATAGTTGCCCCTTCTCCTGCCTTCCCACCCAGGAACCTTTCTCCTCATCACTTTGCATTGTGTGTTCATTCCATTTTGCAGATCATCCCACACCATCCCATTCTGCTGTGTCTGTCTCCCACTCTGCTTTTCTCGGTGATGAAGAATTTAGTGACTTCATCCAAGGGCCTGTTGAACCCCCCAGAGTGCTGCCTCAAACCACCTCTCAGCCTTTTCAGCCTTTTCATTCTGCCACTGAGGCTGGGCAGCTGCTTTCAGAGAAGGCTGTGGTCCAGCCTCTCCCTCCAGCCCAGGCTCCAGTGATACCCACCCTGCATGGCACATCTGGGCAGGTTCCTTATTTTCCTACCTCTGCATCTTCACCTCATGTCCATAAACCAGGTAACTCTCAAGTATCTTCTTTTTTACCTGTCAGCTTCTGCCACAGAACTGCTCACAGTTTTCACTTGTTGGGATTTGTTCAGTCTAGCTGCAAGAATATACAGGCAGTGAAAAGTAAACCTGCTGATCTGTGGGAAAAGGGGATTTGAGTCCCCTTCTTCCTTCCCTGCAAGTCACACATGGATCCAGAGGTTGCTAAATATGCTTGGGGCTGATTTGAAGTGAATTAAGTCTTGTGTACTAAGCATCTCCTGTAGTCTGTGTAGTAAAGGAGGATCCAGTTGAGGTGGTGGTGTGAAAGGTGACTGCTGTGGGGCACTGGGGTGCTTCCTCTCTGGGGGATTAGATGGGTGTTGGTGAGGTTAAGGTGAAGAACTTTGCAGATGTAAGCAGATCTTGGACATTGCTGCTGCTGGTGCCCAGCTAATTATGCAGCAGTAATCCTAACACAGCAAACAGCTTGATGTGTTCCTTGTGGCTTCCTTGGAGTTGTGTGTGCAAGGTAAGTACAGGGCAGGAGTGCTGGAGCAAGGTGGTGCTGTGGGCTGAGCTGGGACAGGCACTCACCTGCAGAACTCCTCGGGGGTGCCAATAATGCTTCTCCTTTGGAAGTGTGGAGTTGGGATCTGGGTGGTCAATAACAAAATAATTCCTCCTGCTGTTTATTCAGGCTCTTCCTTGGAGGAGAAGGTCTTAAATAATGGCTCAAATGAATCTGAACAAGAGCAAAGCAAACTTAAGGCATCTGAAGTTGGGCACAAAGCTTCGGCTGCCAGCCAAGTTCACCCCAGTCCAACCAGCAGTGACTGGGGTGGTGTAGGTGGACATGAGAGTGATGCCACTGCTGCTGAGGTGCACAAGGCTTCAGAACAAAACATAGCAGTTCAAGAGTGTGGTGAGCAAATCAAACACCTGACAGAACTCCAATCTAATAGGATGCTGCTTGACTGCTAACACTCTGTGCACTAATTCCAAGGGCAATCCTGCATAATTTTGCTCTGAATGTCTGCTTGAATAATGTCTCAGTGCCTCCTGCTCCCTGCTGAAATGTAACAGCTCTGATTTTTGCTCTCAACTTTTTCCATGTGAGTTTAATGCTGAAATCACTTCTAATGTATTTGTCTGATCAGCGCTGCTGGTTGGAAGTGTTCTGTCCTCTTTCAGGGCAGGGAACAAAACCAGATGTGCTCTCTAAAGATTATTTCTCCTCTCACTGAAGGGAACTTTCCACTGAAGATGGTCAATGTCCTGGTGGGCTTGGAGCAAATAAAATCCCGCTAGGTTAAAACTCTTAGCCAGTTGATATTTGCTTCCCAGAAAGTTTGCTGCTTGTTGAGTCTAAAACCATCTGTGCTTTAGGGAGCAGCTTTCCAGAGCTGGACTAGGGGAAAACTTGAAGCAAGCTTTAGTTCCAATTTAGATTATGTTAAGGCTACTGTTGACCATTTGGGTTTGTCTTACTGCAGTCAGAACAGGTGCAAAGTCTCTGGTGCACTTTGCTGAGTGCTCTGATGCTGTACCTGAGGGGCAGATGTGGGTTCCACTGCAGGCAAGGGTCAGGATAGTACCTGCAGGCCTCTGTGTAATCACTGAGCTGGGGGCTGAGAGGAGGCAGAGAAGGGGCAGGAGGCTCCTGGTCTGCACTGATTGAACTTTCTCAAGCAGTTCTTCTTTCCTAGAAGTGCTGTAACTTTTTTATTGATGAACTTATCTGTTCCTCTCCTCAGTCACTGGGTGTGCTGCTGCCAAATGTTTTCTTATCCAATATATTTAAACTCCATTATTGGATGAAGCTAAGTGGGCTGGTTGGGCACTGCTGCTGAGTGGAGGGGTTTGTAATACACAGAATGCTAAAAGGGACTTAGCTCTAAAGGAGATGCAGCACAGCACAGGAGCTGATCACTTCTTTGTAGTTCAGGCAGTTGCAGTCTTGGGTTTTACAAAAGGAAGACAATTCGATGTCTCCAGGCATCCAAAAAGGGTGAGGGGGACTGAGAGGAGCAGGAAACTGTCTTGGTTTAGGAGTGTGAGGCAGAGCAGGTTTCAGTACAGCCTGCAGGTGAAGGTGGTGTGGGAAGCAGTGATGTAGAGCAGGAGGAGTTAGAAATGTTCCCAGCATTGCTGAGGTGCTTTGGGGGATGAGGCAAGGCACTTGTGAGGAGCAGAAGTTTGGTAGCTAAGTGATGATGCTGAGGACCCTTAGTCACCTGCACATTAGCAAAGTTTTGAGTCAGACTCTCCTGTCTGCCAACTGAATCTGACTGAGAACTCCTTCCCCTTCTCATTGTTTGATTGTTAAGGGATGGATTTTATCAAGAGAGTTTGAAGAGTGAGAAGCAAGAATTGATAGGGTGCAGGAATGTATGGGAGAATTGTTGAAGCTGAAGAATTATGAGACTGGAGGAAGTAGCAAATTTGTTTTACTTGGCTGGTGAGATGGAAGGAACTGCTTATATGAAAGTGTGCTTGGAGTTGTGGGATGAGTAGAAATTAGACTGCAGTCAGGAGGGAGTCCTCGTGGAAGAAAGGGAGATGCAAGGGCACTGGGAAAGACAGTGAGATCCACAGTGATGCTGATTTTTGTTAGAGCCCCATCCAAGATGAGGGTAAAATCTGCTTAGAGGGAGGTAACTCCCTGAGACTGAGGGAAGGGAGAAGGGAATGAGCAGTTCAGAAGGGGAGGTGTGCCAGATGACGGTGAAGACTGCTACAGTGGCTTCTGGGGCTGCAGCAGTGGGGCAGGGGATGTGTTCTTGGGAACAGGGGCAAGATCTTGCTGTTGGATTTCCCTGCTGAGGGTGTTCTGCTGGCACACTGTGAGAGGTATGAATTCAGTTACTCCCCAAGCAGCCCTGGCAGCATATGCTAAGGGGAAGACTAAATGGGATATGGCACAGAAGTGAGACAGCCTTGGGCTTCTGTGCAGCTGGAAATGCAGATGGGTGCAGACAAGATGCTCCTGGTTTCATTGTGTGTGTAACTAACTGGTCCTGTTGGAGCACACCTGCCTGCAGTGGCTGCTCCTCCTCTGAGCACAGTGATTCCTCTCTGAAACCTTTGCCTGAAATGCTGAATGGCACTGACCAGCTACAGCCTAGTCTCTAAGGTCTTGACAGTCAGAATTTTTTGTCTTCTAACATCACTGTCTGTGCTTTCTTCCCAAATGGAAAACTTGCAGGAGTTGGAGTCTTCCCTTCACAGGACCCCATCCAGCAAATGATGCCTGCATGGATCTACAACGACAGCTTGGTGCCAGGTGAGTAAGGCAGCGGCAGGGCGAGTGCAGATGTGCTGCCAGCCCCAGCACAGGACCCCTGCCTGGGCTGTGTTGCACAGCTGTGGTGGGTTTGTGTGCACGGGAAGCAAGGGGCTGCTCAGGCATGTTAAATGTGTGATCTGGAGCTGGCAGTCACAGCAGATTGTGCTACCAGAGCTGGCGTGGTGATAACGCTGCTGTCCTGGGTGCTGGGCCTCAGCCTATCTCCTAATTAAGCAGCCTCATTTCTTAAGGCTATTTATCTTCTGTGTGCAAACAGAAAATGAAATGCTGCAGTAAATATTGATTACTCTGAAGTTTAAGTACATGAGGCTGCTGTAACTACCTGTTACAGGGATTGTCCTGCAGCTTCAGCAGAGGCATGTTTGGAAGTGGGGCAGTAGCTCTGATACCAGCTGGTCTGTGAAAACCATCCAATAATGCAGTTCACTGGCTCCCTCTTGACAGAGTTGTATAAGAAGATTTTAGAAACCACCTTGACTCCTGCTGGAATAGACACTGCTAAACTGTATCCCATACTGATGTCTTCTGGATTGCCCAGAGAGACCCTTGGACAGATCTGGGCTCTAGCCAACCGCACCACCCCTGGGAAGCTGACAAAGGAAGAGCTCTACACTGTCCTGGCTATGATAGCAGTCACTCAGGTATGGGCAGCACTCAGGTGAGTGCCAGATTGTGTGCTGCTGGCTGCTAAATACACCACGCTTGCAGGAAAGTGCTGCTCTTGAAGTTCAGAGGAGAAACTCCCCTTGGAACTTCAGTGGGGTTGTAGTTTCATCCTCTACACTGACACTTCAGTTACTCCTTCCCTGAGTGTCAGTTGAGGGTAGCCCTTGGACACAGCCACCAAACACCTCTGTGTGTGTGTCAGCCCTTGGACACAGCCACCAAACACCTCTGTGTGTGTTTGCAGCAGGAAATGCTGTTTGCTTTCCCCCTGGTTTATACACATCTGTTTTCCTCCCTGAGCCCCTTAGTCTGTGAGCATCTAGACCCACTGCTTTTCTCCTGCACCAGTGGAGTGTTCATTTCAGGCTTCCATTCTTTGTCAGCACAGTGTCAGCTCCTTGCAGTTATTTCTGAGTTCCAGCCCTGTATGGAAACTAAGGCAGGAGGCTGCTGAGTGCTGAAGGAGGAAGCTCCCCAGGAAGCACCCTGTGGGGTGGTTGTGTGGGAAGGGTGATGCAGCCACAGCTTTGCTCTCCAGTGCTTACTGGATTGGTTTGCTAAAAGCCAACCATGAATGCTGTCAGGTGCCTCTGCCCACCTTGGCAGGTGCCATCACTGCTGCATAACTCCAGTGGTCAGGGGGCTGAGTTGGATTCACTTGGGCAGTCTCTTGCCAGCCCATTTGGCTTTGCAGGCTTTGCTTGGAGCGTGGCCAGGATGCTGCTCTTCTGTGATCCCAGTGCTGTGGGTGAGACTGCACTGTGCCTTTTGGTGAGCTCTTTGCTCTTCTGCCTTGCAGAGAGGAATACCTGCAGTGAGTCCTGATGTGCTGAACCAGTTTCCAGCTGCTCCTGTTCCCACCCTGAGCGGGTTCCCGATGCCGCTGCCCGCCCCAGTGAGCCAGCAGCCGCTGCTGCCCTCCGCACCGCCTGTCTCCATGCCTCTGATGGCAATGAGCATCACGGCCCCGGCGGGCACAGCTGCAGGGCAGCCTGCAGGAGGCTTCCTGCCACCCTACCCACCTGGCCAGGTCAGCTGGTGCTTCTTGCCTGCCAAACCTCCCTTGTGCTGGGAAGGGAATGAACCTTTGCCAAGACAGGTAGGATTGAAGTAAAACAGCAACAACTGGAGCTGGAACCTGGCACAGACATCTGCAAGTGTGAAGCTGTGCCACCGAGGCTGATCTTTTTTATGGCACTTCTTTGGTTTTTTGAGGCATTGGAAGAGGAACAAAAGTGTTCTCCATTACAAACCAGTTGCATTGAAAGGAGTTTTAGTTATAGGTAGCATTTGGTAGTGCACACCAAGTGGAGTCTGGGGTTAGAGTGCAGGACAGGCTCCATTAGCTGGGAAAACAAGGCAGAGGTTTCAGGAGAAGCTGAGAACTATGAAAACCTTTGGATTACAGCACTGTAAATCATCTGGGGATACATTTTTCTGTTTACAAATATGGATTGTCCCTTTGCAGAATATTTCTTGTGCTTTTGCTCTCTGTTGATTTTAAATGATGAGGTTATTGATACTTGCTGTGTTAAAAGATTTCGTGGCTCTGATCAATGATCTGCTAAAGTGAAAGAGTTGAGTTCCTTATCCACCTGTTCCTCCTGCATGCTGCTTGTTCCCCTCTGCACCCTGTGTGTGTTCTGAGCTGGGTGAGGTGCAGCAGAAGTGGGAACAGTGACCATGCTCACTTGGCATGCTGGTGTTGGAAGCTTTTTTTCTTTTCCTTCCCTTGCCTTTAACTCTTCAGTGGGTTGTGCTGCTCCCACCTGCTCCCTGCTGGGTGACAGTTTGCAAAGAGCTGTGGAGCAATTCACAAATGCTTGTAGGCAGCCTACAACACTTACAAATGTTGTTTGTCATTCAGGTAGTAAAAGCAGAAGATGATGACTTCCAGGAGTTTCAAGATGCTTCCAAGTCTGGCTCCCTGGATGACTCTTTCCCTGACTTCCAAGGGGATGTGGCAGGCTCCTCCAAAGCAGCCAGCACACAGCATCGGAGCAGGTAGCAGATCTTGGAGTGCCTCCTCTGCAGCAGATCTTTGATTTGTACCCTCTCAGCATTTTAGACCTCTCTTAAGAACTGAAATGTTTTCCTCTTCTGTGGGTAGCTTTCTAACCTGTGATGCCCTGGGGTTGGATGACTTCTACTCTTGCTTTTGAAGGTTGTTACACTACAGCCAGGCCTCCTGACTCACAGCTGTGCCATAGGTGGCTGGCAAGGCTTTAGCACTCCAGTCAGCACACTGAGCTAAATTGGGTTTACAAGACATGGAGCAAGCTTTCAAGTGTTGAGATGCTGCACAGGCATTGAAGCTCCTTCACACTGTGCATTCAGGCAAAGCTCCACCTAGAGCTGCTCAGAGCAGCACACTGGGGCAGGGCAGTACTGGGGCTGTGTGCTTCCCTTAAAGGGTGACCCATGGCTGCTGGAGTTAAACCATTTGCTGACATCTCTTTCATTATGCCCTGAATATGGACTCTAGAATTCATGTGAGCAGCATGACCTCACAGTCTGGGATGGCTGAGAACTGCAGTGCACAGGGTGCTTGTTACTTCTGTCCTTTCTCTGGCCACTGCTTTGACTTCTGCTAGCTGACTATAAATCTCAGCTGGAAGCTGGTGCAGCCAGCAGCAGTCCTGCCTTTTTGTCTGGAACACTGTCAGCATCTCCTTCTGGGTTATACCAAAGGGAGTAAACATGGGCCTGGAACTGTCAGAGCAGGTCCAGAGCAGGGCTGTGGAGATGACCTGGGGGCTGGGCATGCTCCAGCAGTTCCATGTCTTTGTGGAGGGAACACCAGAACTGGATGCAACACTTCAGGTGGGGTCTCAGTGGGGCAGAATCCCCTCCCTGTCCTGCTGCTCTCCCTGCTTTGGATGCAGCCCAGCACACAGCTGCCTGCCATGCTGTCAGAGCACATGGCCAGCTCATGGTGACTTCACCAACTGACACACTCAAGTCCTTCTCCTCAAGACTGCTCTCCAGCTTCTACTCATGTGTGGGATTGCCTCAATCTAGGTGCAGGACCTTGTTGAACTTCTTATCATAAGGTTGTCTTGTGCCCACCTCTGCAGCCTGAGTCCCTCTGTCAACTCTTGTGTCTCCTTTGCCCAGTCCCCTTCTCTGCTGGGCAGAGCAGACAGTCACAGTGAGCTGTAATCTAACCGCTTACGGACCTTTACTTACCCGCCCCTGTCCGTAGAGCACAGCTGTTAACCGCTGCAGGGCTCAGCACTGCATGTCTGACAGCAGTGCCGGCTTGCAGTGCTGGGAAACAGAATTCTGTTCCCGGCAGCTGGGAGGTGGTTGCTGCCTGGCTGCAAGCTCCCAGCCCATCATTAGCACTGTGCCAGCCCCAGGTTGGTGTGGTGCTTGTAGGCTGCTGATAAGGAGATTTAAATGGCTCTGGAAAGATTCTTGCTTCTGGCTGAAGAACACCATAGAAATTCATTCAGGTTTTCTGCCTGTCTGGTGCTGAATGACAAAGGGAGGTAAAATGCAGCATTCATATGTAGAAGCTGTTGTGTGCTGTGGAGCTGCCAGGGGCTGATAAGGGGCTTGTGTGGAGGGGAGCAAAGCTCTGTCTCCTGAATCGTGCAGCAGCTGCCGACAGGGTGTCAGGTGGTTAGGGCAGGTCTGCTGTGGGAAGCAGAGTGTGTCTGTGTGCAAAAGGATTTGCTTCTGTAGCTGGGGGACTAAATCCCTCTTTGCTGATTAGATAGCTGCCGACACTGGCTGCTGCCCACCGGCAGGGGGTCCAAGCTGTCCTTCCTGCCTTCCAAACAGGGGTTCCACTTCACTCTCCTCACTTTGGAGCACATCATGTAGTGTGGCATCACAGAACCACAGGTTGGCTTGGCCTGCAAAGGAACTTAAAGCTCATCTAGTCCAGCCCTCTGCAGTCAGCAGGTTGCTCTGAGCCCCAAACAGCCTGACCCTGGAGAGCTTCCAGGGATGGGACATCTCCCACCTGGATCACGACCTCACCAGCCTCAGTGTAAAAAAATCTTCCTTGGATTTAACCTAAATCTCCCTCTTTCAGTTCAAATCATCACCCCCTGTTCCGTCACACCAGACCCTGCCAGAAGTCTGTCCCCACCCTTCTTATAAGCTCCATTAAGTGCTGAAAGGCCACAATGAGGTCCCCCCACTCTGATGCTCAAAATATAATGAAAAGGACATGAGCTGAAAGTGTGGAGCTGGTAAAATCTACAGTTTTAACTCTTCCTTAGATCTAGTTCTGCCAGGGAGAATTGTCCTCCGCAGCTCTGGGCAAATCATCCTTGATCAGCAGGGACTCCTGGGGGTGTCTGTTTGCTCAGGGCCTCCTGGGCTAAGAACTCCTCTGGTGCAAAGGTCTGGAATGTTTTGTTCATGTTAAAGTCAAGAAGAGTGAAAATTCAAATAAAGAAATAGGATTAGATGAAACAAAATGCAGCTTCAGCCATCAGTTACCCAGCTCCTGTGTACATGGAATCCTGGAATGATTGGAAGGGACCTCAGACCTTGTCCTCTCCAACCCCCTGCCATGGGCTGGGACACCTCTCAGGTTGCACACCTCCAGCTCCCTCAGCCTGTCCTCACAGCAGAGCTGCTCCAGCCCTTGGCTCATCTTTGTGGCCTCGTCTGCTCTCACTCCAAGAGCTGTGTCCTCCTTACATGGGCACACCATGCATGGAGGCAGTATTTGAGGTGGGGTCTCACAAGGTGTTAATCAGGTTCTGGGTTTGAGACTCTTCAGGACAGGAGGTTGGGTTTGGTGATTGAGTGGTGGGGCCACAGGAAGAGTTCCTTTAATGCCACCTGGCAGTGTGAATTCCTTGGGGATGGATTCAAGAGCTTTGCTTCTCTCCTTTTGTTTGCAGTGTCCCTCCCTTGCTAGTGCCACTGCCAGGCAGCAAGGCTCTCTCCTCGAGTGACAAGTATGCTGCCTTCCAAGGGATGGCAGCCGAGAAGCCTGCGGACAGCACAGCTGCTTTTGGAGGTAAAGCGAAAGCAATCAGCCCCGGGGCAGCTCGGTGCAGGATTTCCTGCAGCTCGGCTTTGCCGCTGCCCTGAGTGTTTTGAGGCCAGAGCAGCGCTGCCAACACCCCCTCTGTGCTGTGTACTCATCACACCATTTGTTCTCTCCTGCTCACTAGATTCTGGAGACAAGTACAGTGCTTTCCGGGAGCTGGAGCAGCCCTCAGACAGCAAATGCTTGGGTAAGCAGCAGCAGCTTGGCAGCTGCTTTAGCATCTTCTCATTCTGCTCTTTGTAGCGATTCTGTGAGCTGCAGTTTCCACGCCTGCAAGTCTAGAACTGTGGTGCCTCTGCTTCCCTAAGCAACTTACACGAAGTGTCCTGAACAAAATGGTGCAGTATAGGGTTGGAACTATCTAAGAGTTGTGTTTCTGGATGCATGGTATCTCTCCTGGGTGCTCCTGAGTTGTATTGGAAATACTATTCATGGATTCATGGAGTGGGTTGGGTCGGAAGGCATCTTAAAGGTATCCACTTCCAACCCCCCACCATGGGCAGGGACACCTCCACTAGCCCAGGCAGCTTGAGGCCTCATCCAGCCTGGCCTTGAACACCTCCAGGGAGGGGGCAGCCACAGGTTCCCTTGTTGGAACTGAAGTGAGAAGTCATATTCTTAGAAGGCAGAGTAAGATGAAACTGCAACTTTTTAGTATTCTCCTGTCAGGGCAGAATTTAACCTTCTCATGGCCTCTGGTGCTCTGAGGTGAATCTGATCACTTGTTTGGAAATTTGTTTAACTGGGTTTGATTGGGAAGGGAAGCTAGGTGAGATCTGAGGTGCAACATCTGTGCACTTCCAAAAGCAGAGTCTCCCTGAGCAGGACCATCTGTGTCTGACTGCTGTGGTGCCAGTGCTAATCTCATCTTTCTACTCAGATGAGGAGAACATCTCAAACTCTGCTAACCTCCCTATAGCCTCAGTGGCCAGGTAGAGGAGAAACTTGCTCCTGACTGCAGCTCTGCTCTCCTCAGGATTTTGTTTCATGAGTAGAAACCAACCTTAGATTCTAGGAGAAACCTGCTCCTTGTTTTTCCAAGGTGGAATTCTTTGCCTCAAGCATGGAATTTCTACCACTCCTGCGATGTCATGTGAGGGTCTCAAGCTCAGTGCCCCTCCCGGGTGAAACACATGAAGTGCAGTAACATTTTGTCTCTCTGTAGGTGTAAATGTAGCAAATGAGCCTGTTTGCCATTACACAGCTCTGACCACTCTTACTAAACCCTCTCACCAGCTTCCCTTTCCAATGGAGCAGTTTGCAGCCCATCAGTAAGTTTAGTTTGCTGTGGTGTTGTAGTTTTGATCAAGAAATAGCAACTTCATAGATTCACAGACTGGGTTGGGCTGGAAGGGACCTTAAAGCTCACCCAGCCCCAACCCCCTGCCACAGGCAGGGACCCCTCCACCAGCCCAGACTGCTTAAGGCCTCACCCAGCCTGGCCTCGGACACCTCCAGGGCGGGGGCAGCCACAGCCTCCTTGGGCAGCCTGTGCCAGTGTCTCCCCACCCTCCCCACAGGGAATATCTTCCTAATCTCCAATCTAATAACTTGCTGAGTATTTGTGGTGGTGCTGGGCCAAGCTGATTTGGAGGGGAAGGGGAATGGAAGAATCTGGCAGGTACAGTTGTGGCCCTTTGCTACTACTTCCTTTAAGTCTTGCTTCAACAAATATAAAGTATGACACAGCTTAAGGATTAAATTCAATCTTTAATTTCCCATAAACAGATTTTGGTCTGCTTTAGAAACATCAAAACCAGAGCAAAATCTGTTTATTGCACATTTCAGTTCAAATAGTGTAGGTCCCTACTTGCTGGTGAATGGGTTAAGCAACTTGAGATTTTTCTTTGCATTCACAAGAAATTGCTTTATGAAAGAAAAATGAGCAGGAAGAAATGCAGAAAATTAGCACAGCAAAATATTTAATGTAAATGAAATCCAAACATTGTTACCTAATGTTTAATCAGGTTTAAATTGCAGTCCTCACGCAGCACGGTCTGACGTGCAGCAGGCAGATGAGCTGGAGATCTGCACCTCTTAGGATTAATCATGCTCACTTTCATCTGAAAATCTGCCTGCAGGCTGCTGAGCAAACCTGGAGCCAGCCTTAGCAGAGGCTGGAAGGTGCCTGAGCTGCACTGCTCTTGCTGATCACTGAGCAGTGTGGGGTGCTTAGGTGAATCTGGCAGAAGGGAAATACAGATGTAAGTGTTCCAGACCAGCACCCTGGGGTCACCACCTCGTGTTCTTTTCTCTTTGGGTCTCTTCCACCCCTTGGGTTCCTTATTATCCCAGCCGGACAGGCTTGGTGTCTGTCTGCCTTCTTCTCAAGAGTACCTTCAGCCAGCAGGCATGTTGGGTTGGTGAATCTTCAGTTCCCCTCCCAGCTCAGCAGCAGTGTCGCTTTTGTCTCAGCCTGCTGCTGACACCCCAGGGAGGGGGAGAGCTGCTTCTGTAAGCCTGGGTTGGTGTGAGTGACATTCACTGCCTGGGAAAGAGGAGGAGGTGGGAAATAGAACTTAGGTGGGAGCTGAGTGAGACAGCACTGATCACTTCTGCACAGAATCATGGAATGGTAGGGGCTGGAAAGGAGATCATTGAGTCCAACCCCTGCCCAGGCAGGGTCACCTAGAGAGGGTCACACAGGAACACATCCAGACAGGTGTTGAATGTCTCCAGAGATGGAGACTCCAGCACCTCTCTGGGCAGCCTGCTCCAGGCCTCCAGCACCCTCACATTAAAGAAGTTCCTCCTCATGTCCAGGTGGAATCTCCTCTGTTCCAGTCTGTGCCCATTACCCCTTGTCCTGTCACTGGGCACCACTGGACAAAGCCTGGTCCCATCCTGCTGCCACCCACCCTTGGAGTGTTGATCAGCACTGATGAGATCCCCCTCAGGCTGCTCTTCTCCAGACTAAGCAGCCCCAATTCTCTCAGCCTTTGCTCATCACAGAGAGGTTCCAGTCCCCTCAGCATCTCTGCAGCCTTTTGCTGTCCCCTCTGCAGCAAGTGCCTGTGCTGCTTGAGCTGAGGAGCCCAGAACTGGACACAGTATCCAGTTGTGACCTCATCAGGGCAGAGCAGAGAGGGAGGAGAACCTCTCTTGACCTACTTGATGCACCCCTGGATGCCATTGGCCTTTTCGGGCCATGGGCACCCTGCTGTCCACCAGGAAGCTGTTGTTGGTCATGGTGTAGAGTTTGATGTGACCTTGAGCAAAGCCTGAAGTGTTTGAGCTGAGGCCTGTGTGCTTCCCTGCCGCTGGGTTTGCAGCCTGTGTTTATCCCGAGGCCTCCGTTCGAACCCTCTGGCACTGCACGAAATGATTTGCTTGCCTGCACGGTGTGAGCGTGGTGCAGTTGTTGGGTACCGGTGCCTCAGCCTCGTGTTCCCCTGTGTTCGTGCAGGAGATAACCTCGCGGAGCCCAAGCCTGCAGGGGCCGACGATGGCTTCACCGATTTCAAGACCGCCGACAGCGTCTCCCCGCTAGAGCCGCCTGGCAAAGACAAACCCTTCCCCGCAGCCTTCCCTCCGCTGCCCTCTCAGCCCAAGCAGCAAGCACAAGCGAAGACCTCTTTGAATTTAGCGGACTTGGATCTCTTCTCCTCCCCCGCGGAGGGCAAGCAGCCCTCCTTTGCCCCCGCCCTCAGCGCACCCAAGGCAGGCTCCTTCCCTGCGCCGCCCGCAGCCGGCAGGAGCTGCAGCCTGGCCGAGGACTTCGGAGAGTTCAGCCTCTTCGGGGACTTCTCTAACTGCGCCACTGCCGGCGGGCAGGACGATTTTGCAGACTTTATGGCGTTCAACAGCAGCGGTGGATTCGCTGAGCAAAAGGCAGACGACAAGTACAGTGCACTCAAGCTGGAGGCTGCCCCTGCCCCTCAGCCTGCCTCCTCTGGCAGCGCGGCCAAGGGCGGGCAGAGCTCTGCCACCGCTTCGACGCCCACCAAGTATGACATCTTCAAACAGCTGTCGCTGGAGGGCTCCGGAGCAGGCTTTGAGGAGGCCAGGGACAGCACCACCCTTTCTTCAGTGAAGAGCGACGATGACTTTGCTGACTTTCACTCTAACAAGTTTTCCTCCACCTGCAACAGTGTGGACAAGTCCTTGGTGGATAAAGTGGCGGCTTTCAAGCAGGCCAAAGAAGACTCTGGCTCAGTGAAGTCCCTGGATCTGCCTTCCATCGGCGGCAGCAGCGTCGGCAAGGAGGACTCTGAAGATGCCCTGTCTGTTCAGTTTGACATGAAACTGGCTGATGTGGGAGGAGATCTTAAGCATGTCATGTCTGATAGCTCTTTGGATTTGCCAACTGTTAGTGGCCAGCATCCGCCAGCAGCAGGTGAGGAACTGGTTAGATTGCTCTGGTAACACCGGTGGTGGAGGTGTCAGTGTTCTCCCGCGTGCCACACTACAGTATTATGCACTAGTTGTCGGGGGGACAGGCTGCCAGCCCCGTGCCCCCGCTAGCCAACAGCCCCTGGCAGGGCAGCATTTACTCTTTGTCTTAGCAGACTATAAATAGATTGAAGAGTCTGACCCGCAGACCAGTTTCCCTTTGAGAGCTGACAGCTTGGTACAGCTGGTACCTGGAAGGGGCAGTGGCAAACATTGCAGTGCAAACATTGGCATTGTCCTGCTGTTAGCAAGAGGAACAGCAGAGTCCCACTGCAGGCTCCTGGGCTCAACAAAGGCTTTGGCTCCAGGATTTAACCCACTCTGTGCTTCTGGAAGGGGAGGCAAAGCACTAATTAGTGCTGTTAATGAGGAGCTCCCTCATCACCAACACCAGTGTACTTCTGTTATGGGGGGCTGCAGGACTCTGCAGGACTGCAGGCAGTGCTGCACAGGCTGCTTAGAGTCCCTGTGCAGAGGGCCCTTGGCTGCTGCCTCTTGGACCTCACGTTAAAACCGTGGGGCTTTGATTTGACCCTCACCAGGTTTTCCCCTCCTTTAATTTCCTTTTATGAAGGCCCCCCTGAGTGCCAGCCTTGCCACCTCCCACCACATCTCATCAACCCAGTTTCCCAAGTGTCCTGCTCTTTTCTTGCCATGTGGACGTCAGGACCTAAGGTGGAGTTGGATGTTCTGTGCCCGTCAGTAGCACAGCAACCACCACGCCTGTGCTGTAGGACAAGGGTGAGGCTGTCAGAGGCAGGGGGGGAGATGCAGACTGTCCCCCAGCTGGTACTGCAAGGACTGGTTCTTGCCATGTGAAGTGTTTATTCCTTTCTCTGCAGATGTGGGTAGAGGAAATCCCCAGTGCTGTCCTTGTGCATTCTGTGGTGTTTTTAAGTAGGGGAGAGGCTTCAGCTGGCAGCGTTGCCGTGGAAGTTGCTCTGTAACAGGGTACAAAATATCAGGAATAATTTATTAGCAAAGACATTTAATTTTCATATTACTGCTTGGTGAGACTCCAAGTGGAATGAGCTGTCAAAACCGTAGCACCTACAGTGTCCTCTGGAATGTTTACTTTGCTTTTCAAGGCACTTTTTTCCTAGTATTTTTCTAGCCTCTTCTGGTGGTAGTTTGACTTCTGTAGCCCTTCTGCAGGACCTGAGCTTCTGCCACAGAAATCACTCATTACTAATTGCCCTCTGTGGCAGGAAAGACTTTTCTGGTTCCTTTAAAGGGGTCAGCTCATCGTGTGCTCGTTGTTAGACTTTTGAACTCTGCAGTATTAATTACAAGCTGATTTTACTGACCTGCCAGCAGCCTGCACTCTCCTCCGGTGCCAGGCTGGGTGCTCTCCACAGGGAGTCTGGACCCCGGAGCAGAGCCTGCTCTTACCAACCCTTCTGTGCTCACCTGCTCCTCGCCCTGTCCTCGGTGCACTTTGAGCTCTGCGCTGCTGAGGTTCAAGTCCCTTTGGGTTCCTTTCCTTTGGGTTGTTTTCCAGTTTCCATGCCAAGCAGATGACTTTTTTTCTACCTTCTCTGAGCTGTCAATCTAATGTCAAAAAGGGACAGTATCCCTTTGCCACCCTGGCTGCTGAGAAATGGGGGACAAGTCATTGGGAGCCTTCTGTTTGCCAGCCCTGGCACTCCTGGTGAGGCAGCAGAGGTGCTGCGGTTTGATCTCTGGCGGCGTGCAGAGCTCTTCATCCTTCGGCTGCATTTACCTGGTGTAGCTTCCAGGTACAGGCCAGGTAGGTTGTTGACCCTGGGAGTTAGGAGGAAACCAGTGAGCTGCTTCCCCCAGAACAGCCTTTGGTCCCTGAGGGAAGGAAGGTTTTCAGTTCTGCTCTCTGCAGAGGGGATACTGTCTCTTTAAACTTGTGTGTGGAAGGACAATTACACTAACATTGCCTGATTTCTCTTGCCTTTACTTTGTATAACCCTTTGAGCACTGGCTGCATGCTGTTAGTTTCAACCAGGCTGCTTCTTTTCAACCAAATTTCTGTTTCCCTACACGAGGAAGCATTTTAATTAGCACCTCATCGTGGTAGATGAACCTAATTTGCCCCACGTCCTGCCGAAGGCTGCAGCAGTGTACCCAGCCTGGGTATCCTCAAAGGGTTATCCATCTGCTGCCCTGGCACAGCTGTAAAGAACCTTTTTCCTTTGGCATTATTTGAGATCTCTGTATATTTTAATCAACTTCCAAGTTTTTTGCTGCTTTTCTAATGTCTGATTTCAACTAAACATTTCCTGTGTGAATGTGCCTTCTCAGATCTGCTTTGGTATCTCTCTCCTGCTGACCTGCATGCTTGGTTCTGGTAACGCCCTCGAGCTCCTGTGTATCACTATCTTTTGTGATCTGTAAGTCCTGCTGTGTTAATAAATATTATCTTGGCACATTTGGAAGGCCTGGGGATGTGTGTGATTTGTTGAAAACCAGCCAGTGAGTCCTGAAAACCGCAAAGTTTAAAGCCATAGTATCCCCTCAGCCGGCGGTGCCGGGCTCCTGCAGAGCAGCAGCTGGGTGAGCTTCTTTCTCCTCTTCCAAGGCTCTGACCTCCCTCCCTGACTGCTTCCCAAACTTTACATAGCAGGCTAAATGATGTTTGTTTTTTCTTTCAAAGCAGCAGTTTTGGTGAGGGGTTGAATAGAGGCACTGTGTGGATGGCAGGCTCGTGTCTCTGAGCTGGCTTTGAGGGTGCAGCAGTCGCTCAGGCTCCAGGCAGCAACAACATTTCTGTCCTGTTGTCTCATCTGCATTTCCCTACTGCCAGCCCAGGCTGTGATGCTCCTTTATGAAGGGGACCAGGTGGGAAATGAGCTGCTGGCCAGGCTGTGATGAGTAGCTGCCCATTAAACAATGTTCTGGTGTTTATTTGGCTGATCCAGAGGGAGTTAATCGGTGCCCCACAGTAAGGGCTCTGCTTCCTTTCTCTCTCTGGGAGCTGCAGCCTTACTCTATTGAAGCTTTTCGGCATGAATGACAGCTGCAGATCTGTGTCTTGTAATTCTGTCACTTTGATTTCCCCCAAATCCTGGACCACTGTCATTTTGGGGTTAAGATCAAATTAGCAGACAAAGTAAAAAGCTAAAATGAATTGATGTGGAGTGGAAGTGTTTCACAGCACAGGCTGGGGCTGGGTAGTTCCTTGGCACGAGAGCAAAAATTAAAATATCTTTCTTCTTTACACCAATCTTGAGAGATTTTGAAAGAAAAACAACCAAACCAACACCCTTCTGCCATGCTGGAGAGCCAGGAAGTCATCCCTAGCCCTAAAGCTGTTTAAACTGAGGGCTTGGACATCACCTGAGAGCCTTGATTGTGCAGAGCTCTGCTGTTAGCGTTTCTGCAGCTAATCAGAGCTGGAGGAGGGAGAGCAGTGGGCAGGAGGCTCCTTACTGCCTTTGTGTCCAGGCTGGACAGCAGGTTCACAACTTGCCCTCCTGTAGGATCATTCTGGAAGCAGAATTGCTCACCAGCAGTTGTTTATCCCGGGAAGACCTCTAAGAGCAGAGGAGGCTGTGGAGATGTTTTCTGAATGCTGTCCGAGCTGAGCCAGGGGGCACAGAGCTGCCCTGGGCAGGATGAGCAGAGCCATCTCTCTGCTTCCAGTGCAAGCTGGCAGGGCCTTTGTCCTGCTGTGAAATGTTGTTAATCACGATAATTAAAAAATCATTAGTGAAATCTGTAATTCCTGAAGGTTTGAAGGCCTTTCTCTGCTTTTCTGTTCCTTTTAATTTATCTCCAGTCAGCGTTGCTGATGGCTTCCACTTTAGCAGTGCCTGGCATTGCCATTCTTCAGCTAAAGTCAATTGGAGTCCCTCCCATACCATTAAGGGCAGCTGAGGAGTGGGCTGTAGATGTGTCTGATTGCTGATGGGCATGGGACAGGCAGCAGCAGGCTCTGCAAGCCTCTGTCTTCCAGTTTCCTCTCTGCCTTTATCCTGCCCCACTGGAAGCAGGGAGGGAGTGGTGTCAGACCTCCTCCAGCCTCTGGGCTTCTTGCTCAGGCTGCTGGTGATGTTCCAGAGCAACAGCTCTGGCTTTGGTGTGTTGCTGCTCCTCCAGGAGGAAGAGAAGGAGCTACCACCAGCATCACCTGAGAGCCAGGGAAGCACCCAGGAGTTGTATCCATTGAGCACAGTTTGCTGTAAACTGAAATCTAAAGCCGTGGAGGTGCTGTGCTGGTTGGAGTCACCACAGCCCTGATCCTCCCCTCCCTTGGCTCTTTCAGTTGCCCTCAGAGTCTCACTGATGCTGTCAGGAGTTTCCCTTCAATGATTAAACTGTTGACATTGAAGGCTCCAGCTTGTAAATTGCCTCCAGCCATAACTTAATTCTTGCTAGCTCAAATAAATCGTTGTAGTTGGCTGAGATGAAGGATGTGAAGTTCTCCTGGAGATGAGATAACACAGGGAAGCAGTTTGAGCTGCATTTCATCCTCTGGCAGTGCTCTTCTCTCCTTGGCAGCTCTCCCTTTGCTGCGTGGCTGTCCCTGGGTGGGCATCAGGCAGGTTGGATTTGGGAGTTTGAAGTAGAGGGGAAGTAAGGAGTAAATACTTCAAACCTTTGTGTTGTGGAGAAAGACAAACTGGGTCTCGTTTGCAAAGCTGTTGGAGTCGTTCTAGCTCCAGTGTGGCACTGGGAAGGTCTCTTTGGCCACTCTTGGTCTACCGGAAAATATTTTTAAGGGAAAAAAAAGCATGGCTGTGTGATACTTGGATGGGTCTGACCTTGCTGTCACACAGACACACACCCTTCCTAGCCCCCCTGCCCCTCCGTGCCTTGGGACTCTCTCTCCAGTGTTTAACCTGGGCTGTGTGGTGGCTCCAGCAGTCCAGGTGCTGTGGCTTTGGCTCTGGCAGGAGGAAGAGCTTTGAGATTTCCATAACAAAACTAAACCCCAGTCTCTTGTGTCAGCTCTGCAAGACACTCCAGCAGGGCTGCAGAGATGCCCAAGGAGCTCTGCTTTGTACTGGCCTATTTCACTGCAGCCTGTGGGCACATCTCCTGTGGGCTTCCTAAGCATGCTCCGCTCTGTGCTCTCCAGAGAAGCTAACAGCAAATCACTTCTACCCTTGCACAAAGGGACTCTGGCCCCAGCCCACAGCATCTGCCCACAATTGTGGTGGATTTAGTCTTGGCTCTCTTTTTTTTTTTGAGTAAAAAGTGATGCTCTGATCAGGTCTGTTTGCACCAGGAGTGTCCTGCAGCAGGCAGTGGAGGTAGCTCTGTGGCATCTGTCCTCACCAAGTGCCATGCTCAGTCAGAAGTGATGAATGTTCTTCCCCTCTCACTTAATCATCTCCTTTTGGAAAAAAAGAAAACCCAAACACAGTCTTGATACACAAACATCTGGTTAAATTTTGGACTGGGGAGACTGAGACTGGAGCTGAGGAAGAAGTTCTTGACAGTGAGGGTGGGGAGACACTGGCACAGGGAGGCTGTGGATGCCCCCTCCCTGGAGGTGTTCAGCACTAGGCTGGATGAGGCTTTAAGCGGCCTGGGCTGGTGGGATGTGCCCCTGCCCCTGGCAGGGAGTTGGAACTGGATGAGCTTTAGGGTCCCTTTACAACATCAGAGCCCAGAGCTGCAGCCTGGGGACTGGAGCCTTTTCTCCATGGCATTCACATGTGGGCTCTAAGGAGAAGGCTGCTGGAGGAGCAGTTCTTAGCACTGCTGAACAAAACAACCTTTTTGCCACTAACCCAGATGCCCACATCAGGGTCAGCCAAGGCAGTGCTGCTCACATGTAAACTGCTGCTTTGCTCATTAGTCTGGTGGCACAGCTGCTCTGCTGCCCACCGTGGGGGCAGCTCCTCTCTTCCTGCAGCAAATCTGCCGAGAGCTCACAGCAGCCTTCAGCTGTGTGCAGCAGGGCAGGGGTTAGGATTTTTGCTTCCTCCAGTCAAGACCAGCTCACTTCTGGCAAATGTTCCTGTGCAGCACAGTGCATGGCACAGCAAGACCTTGGGGTTCTGAGACTGTGCCAGGGGAGGGTTAGGTTGGAGATTAGGGAAAATTTCTTTGCTGCCAGAGTGGTCAGGGATTGGCACAGGCTGCCCAGGGAGGTGGTGGAGTCCCCATCCCTGGAGGGGTTCAAGAAAGGTGTGCCCGTGGGAGTTGGGGACAGAGTTTAGTGTCCGTGGTGGTGCTGGAATGAGGGTTGGACAGGGTGATCCTGGAGGCCTTTTCCAACCCAAACAGTTCTGTGATTATGTGACAAGAGGCCTTGAGCAGCCTGGGCTGGTGGAGGTGTCCCTGCCCATGGCAGGGGGCTGAGGCTCCATGGTCTTCAAGGTCCCTTCCAACCCAACCCATTCTGTGATTCTAAGACTCCCAGGAAAGTTTACTCACCAGAGAAACCCTTTTGTAACTATATGTAAAGAACTGAACCATTCCCTTTCAGCTCAGCTCTTACACCAGTGCAAGGGGCTTGGAGTCTGCATGGATCCACAGGGGGAATCTTCACTCTTAGCTTGTGAATAATTCAGATATTGTTCTGCCTTCCCTGCCATGGCCTATTGATTGCAGGCCAAGCATGGGGAGCTCCAGCTTCCCACCAGAGCCTGATGCAGGTTCTGCCTGCCCCTGAGCCAGGGGGAGAGCAGGAGGGGCCCTGCCCTGCTCCTTTGGGAAGTGTCCTCAGCCAGCTCCAACTCGTAGCTGTTAGAACTCATCCAGAGTGGAAGGTGCAGATCTGCACAGCAGGGTCCTGGCTCTGTCTGCGTTTCCTGCTGCACACTGAGGCAATGGCAGTGCTGAAACCTTTGCTGGGCTCTAGAGTCAACGCAAGTGAAAGGAAAAGAGGTTGCTTAGTGCCCCGTGGTGTTCTCAGGCTCGCAGGATTAATTACAGCTGGCTGACGTTTTGGAGGTGGTTCTGGCACTCTCTTCAGTGCTACTGAAGCTTTCATTTACTCCCTTAAACACAACTGTACGTTGAGCACAAGGTGTGGTGTCCTGTGATAAATCACTGCTCCTTGCAAGTCAGCTCCTTTTCACCTTCTTCCCTTCAGTCTGGCCACCAGCAGGTGATTTCATCTCTGCTCTGTTTACCCTCCTGTGAACTGCTTGCTCTACAGACTCAGCATTGGAGTGCTGCTTTGAAATCTTGCCTGGGGTGTGCAGGGTGCTAAGGCTTGTTGTGCAGAGGCTGTGGTCTGCAAATGCAGCAGCTGCAGGAAGCCAGTCCCACAGGCAGGTCTGTGCCTCCCCCACCCACTGCAGGGGGCTCACTGCAGTGGCATCACAGGACACGGTGGTGTCTGTCTGTCAGGCTTCTCATTAGCTGGGCTGTGGGTCCTGCCTGGAAAGCAGCCTGGAGCACTGCATGCTCTGCCCTTCCTGTACAGGAGCAGATGAAGGCAGAGACCTTTGGTCAGAGTGGCTTCATCCTCAGGCTGGGGTGCTCAGACAGTAAAGAGGGCAGCTGGGATGCCAGCTTGCTCCCACCCTGGCTCTGCTAGAGCCCTGCTGCTGCATGCCAGTCAGCTCAGCCCATCGTGTTTACCAGAGCCTCAGCTAAGAGAATCTCTTCCCTACTTTGGGTTTTGCTTACCTCAAGCCTCTTCGACCCCAGGCACCCAGTAGCAGCTGAATGTCTAATGCAAAGTGACACTTGTTAATGCTGGAAAACAAATGCCAAGCACAGAGGAGCAGGGCTGGGGCTCTGTGAGCTGTAATGCAACCCAGGTAGCCCCTGGCACTCTCTGCCTTCAGTCTGGATCAGGCTCAGGCTGAACGTGAAAGATCAGTGGAGTGAGTGGCAGACAAAGCCCAGCAGCCCCTGGCCATGGTGCAGGCTCTGGTGCTGGCTGTCATGCAGGGGAGCAGGCTAGGTGCCATGCCTGCTGGTGGCACTGAGGAGAACCCCTTGGCACAGAGGATTGGGTGAGTAGCAATGTTTGGAGCATTCTGCAGGTTTTCTCTAGGTTGAAGTGAGCACCTAGGCTGTAAGTGCTGACCCAACACCTCCAGAGTATTCCTGGCATTCCTGAGAGCTGGAAGTTTGGGGAGCCATCTCTGTGGCACTGTGGTGCCTGTGAGCAGTGACCAGGGTGGCAGTTCTCAGATACTTCTTGCAGCACATTGTTACAGGTGGCCCCTGCCAAAGCATGGGCAGGAACCTGAAGTGTTTGATGCTTTTCTCAGAGGGGATGCAGCAGTCAGCCCTGTGCTGCGTGGCTGTTTGCTGAGGGGGGGATGGATGAGCTGCTAATGTTTACCTGTGAGCGTGGGTTCTGCAGCCAGCATCAGGGCACTCAGCTGCTGATGGGTGCAGGCTGCACTGCCTGGAAACAGTTCCTGTTGCTTCAGTGTTTCTTCACTCCTGCAGTGGGATGGTGACTTCCAGCTTCAAATACAGGAGAATATTCAAAAGTCAAGGCTTACATTCATTAAATTTGGTTGTTTTGCTGTTAAATGCAGATTCTCTTTGTGCAAGCTCTGGCTTAAGCCTCGCTGAGCCAGCTCAGTGTGTTTGTTCTTGCCCTTCGTTAGGGCTCCGAGCGAGTTGCTCTTGGCCGTGCGCAGTGTGGAGAGGTGGATGTTGGCACTTCAGCTTCTAATTGTAGGGGTTTGTTTTTCTCAGATACAGATGACTTAAAATGTGCCCCATTTGGAAGCTATAACAGTGGGTCTGCAGTCAGCAGCCTGGCAAGCTATGACTGGTCTGACAGAGAAGACATTCAGCAGGGCAAGAAGCTCTCCTCCTTTGTGCAGCCCTCGGGAAGTGGATCCTCTACAGCTACTTCTGTCCTTCAGAAGAAGGAGACCTTGTTTGGCAGCTCGGAAAACATTACCATGACAACAGTTTCCAAAGTGACAACCTTTGCTAGTGAGGATGCTTTGCAGGATGTTTCCTTTGCAGCGTTTGCAAACTTTAAAGACTCTGGCCCAGCAGGTCCTGGTGAGGATGACTCTGGAGGCTTTGGGGACTTCGCAAGCCCTTTGGCAGTGGCAGAGGACGCAGCGGCAGCCCATGCCAGGCAGGAGGCAGATCCCCTTGCCAGAGGCCTCCCTTCTGACCTGCAAAGAGAGTCCACAGATGACTTTGGAGAGTTCCAAAGCGAAAAGCCAAAAATCAGCAAGTTTGACTTCTTGGTGGCAACCTCCCAAGGCAAGGTGAAGTCCAGCGAGGAAATGATCAGGAGTGAGCTGGCCACCTTTGACCTGTCTGTGCAAGGTAAGGCTGCCCAGGGCGGAGGGAGCCTGCTCTGCTTGTGCCTGCCACGGGCTGGGCTTGCTCGTCCGATGATGAATTAGCCAGTGGGGATTGCTCCAGAAGCTCCTGGAAACAAGCTGAGTCTTCTCACAACTGATTTCTGTTGTGTTTGGAGCACAAGAGAAAACCCAAAGCCTGTACCAAAAGGTGGTGAGAAGTGAGGAGCTGGGGAGAGCTGCAGCAGCCCAGAGGAAGTTTCCTCTCTGCTGCAATAGCAGTGCTTCCCTTGCTGTCCTGCTCACTTTGATGCCTTTAGGACTGCAAGGCTGACTCAGTTATGTCCTTGCTTCTTAGGGTCTCACAAGAGGAGCCTGAGCCTGGGTGACCGAGAGCTCAGCCGCTCCTCACCGCTGCCTGTGCCCGAGCAGCCCTTCAGGGACCGCTCCAACACCCTCAGCGAGAGGCCTGCGCTGCCTGTCATCAGGGACAAGTACAGAGACCTGACCGGGGAGGTCGAGGTGAGAGCAGAGGGCAAAGGCTCATCAGGCTGCTGGGGCCCACCCCCTGGGACCGTAGCTGTTTGGGTCCAGGGGGTGAGTCCAAACTGGCCTCTGGGTGAGGTCAGGAGTTGTGGTCAGAAACTCTCCTAAAGGAGGTTTCTTCTCTCCTGTGCTTAGTCTTGTGAAGCGGGGGGAAGTGCTCTCCTGTGGTTAGTCTTGGGGGTGTTGCTGCTGGCTGCGAGGCAGGCAGAGGCACCTGACTGCAGTCTGAGCTTGTAACTGGACATTAGTTACAACTTCAGTCTAATCCCAGATTGGCTCTGAGACCGTTGGCTTTGGGAAATGGATTAGCATTTTTGGCTGTGGTGGTTGTTGTCCTTGGTCATCCTGAGAAGAGATGAGAAAAGGTCTCGGGTGAAATTCTGCTAATCCCCATGCCAGCAGCTGTGTCAAGAGTGGGCAGGTGTAGTGCCAATTTGTACCCATTCAGTGCATTCTTCCTTTTGAAAGTGGTTCAAAGAAATCAGATTTTAGAACTCAGGTACAAATTTCCCAGCAACCAAATATTAGAGCTCAGGTGCAAAGAGAATGTTGACAGAATGGGGGGAGATGAGGAGCAGATCTGTTAAAGGTAGCTGAGCTGCAGACAGGCTCTCAGAATTCTGCCCTGGCCCTGTCGTGGCAGGAGAAGGGGAAGTGTGTGCAGGAGCAGCTTGGCAGGCTGCTAGGCCAGCTCATCCCAACTCTATCACCTAGAACTGTTGGAGCAGGTGATCCTTGCGGTCCCTTCCAGCGTGGCACTGGGATTCTATGGTTCTCTGCTTTTCTTTCCAACAGGAAAGTGAGAGGTATGCCTACGAATGGCAAAGGTGCTTGGAGAGTGCCCTGCAGGTAGGTGTGTAGCCTCTTCCACAGCCTCCCTCTCCTGCTGAAGGCACCAGAGCACACAGGCACAGCCCCAGGGGATTACAGCTTCTGACCCCAAAGCTGCCAGGCAGCAGGAGCAGTGCCTGCTCCGTTAAGATCCTGCACTAATCTCCCTGGCAGCTGTGATTAGTTTGCCTTTTGCCTACATCACCAAGTTAATGTGGAGTTCCTGTGTTCTGGGTGCCCAGCAAGGCATGTTCTGGGCACTGGTATCAGCATCTGGCCCTTCAGCCCTTCCTCAGAACCAGGGCTGGTTACTGTGCTGTGCAGAGGGCATCAAGTGCCTGGCTGTGGCTCTCAGTTGCTTCACAGCTAGGTTTGTTTTCCTTCACATTTCTGTTTCACATCTGAGTTGTAGCCAAACCCCTGAGTGTTGTCGTTAACCTCAGTCAGTAGTGCCTGCTCCTCACTGGGATTTTGCTAATGGGAGTGCTTGGGGGATGCCTGAAGGTGTCAGATGTTCTCCTGCTCCCCTTGGTCTGCTCATAGTTACAGCAGGAGCAGCTAAACCCACGCTGGAGCATGGCAATTACTTCTAAATCTGCCTCCTGTGTGACAGTTTCTGTTGGAGACAGCCTGGTTGTGCTGTGCCCCTTACAACTAAGGGAGGTGGTGCCACCATTTGATGCCATCCATTCCCCCAGGTCATAAGGAAAGCAAACGACACCTTGAACGGGATCAGCAGCTCCTCGGTCTGCACCGAAGTGATCCAGTCTGCCCAGGGCATGGAGTACCTGCTGGGTAGGTTGGACTGCACCAGCTGACAGAGGACTGACAGGGACTCTGTCTTTCCAAAATGGAATTGTGCTTTAGCTGCAGATTTCCCCTGCAATGAGCAGCTTTGTGCTCAGGGAATGTAACTGCTGCGTGGAATGGCTGCCCCTGGCACCTTCCCTCTGCCCTGCCTGCTCTGGGCTGCTTCTGAGTCCAAGCTGCAGGAAGCTGGGAATGCTCTGCAGTCCTCCGCTGTGTTCTGTGTCCCCAGGGGTTGTGGAAGTCTACAGGGTGACCAAGAGAGTCGAGCTGGGCATCAAAGCAACAGCTGTCTGCAGTGAGAAGCTCCAGCAGCTGCTGAAGGACATCGACAAGGTCTGGAACAACCTCATCAGCTTCATGTCCCTCGCGGCTTTGACGGTAAGGCCTGGGCTCAGTGCTCACAGCTGGGCGTGCAGGGACCCCACAGCTGGGCGTGCAGGGAGCTGGAGGTGTTCAGTCTGGAGAAGAGAAGACTGCAGGGTGCTCTGGGGCTGCCCAGCTTAAGGAAGGTCCAGGGTGTTTGCTTGGAATGGCTAAGTGCAGCTCATTGGCATTCCCTGCCAAACAGCAGGAACAGAAAATCAGTCCCTTTTTACCCCCCTCTCAGGCACTGCAGAGCTCTGCAGGGCAGGCAGTGGTGGCAGCAGCTCCTGGTGCTGGCCCATCCTGCACAGAGCCTGGCAGAATAGGAAATTGATCCTTCCAGTATTTCACTGCCTGGCAGATGGAGCTGATAGACTGGGAGTCATCTCTGAACTCTGCCATTGTTGATAGGAACAATTTAAAAAGCTATCAGGGTTCTCTCCTTTAAGCAAGTGGATTAAAATTTAGCTCTTAAAGTGCTTTTCCTGGGAAGATTACAGGGATTACCTCAAAGTCCACAGCTTGGCCACTGTTCTCCCAGCTGCAGTGGTCCAGAGCAATTTCAAACAGATGAGGAGCTGTGGATAGTGACATCTGCACAGGCTCTGGAGTTACCTGAGGCACAGGGACTCCTGCGCCTCTCCAAACTCTCCCTCTCTGTTTCTGTTCTCCACCCGGGCCTGTGGGAGGTTTGAAACCCATCTCTGGTTGAACCCCTCCAGGGATGAGGGCTGCAGTAGGCAGTCCCTGGTGTTGCAGTGCTGGATCCCAAGCGATGCAAAGTGCCAATTAAGTGGAGTGGCGTAGCTCCGAGGCCATGCTGGGAAAGGTTAATTTCATCTCTGAAAGGATTTTGTCACAAGGGAATTTTATGCCCAGCCTTGTGGCTTTTTGCTGCAGATTCCAGGCTGACCTTCTCCCGTGCTTCACTCTTGTGTTTGGTAAACAAATATTAGAGTGCCTTTATTAATTAGATTGATCTACTTACAGATACAGGGTGGTGGGTTTGTCTCTCGGGATTCCAACTGTTCTGCAGCCAGAGGGGAGAGGGAGCAGGACCAGCACAGCTGGAGTCTGGAGTCAGAGTGCCCAAGGCCTGGGCTCACACCTTGGGGGAAGTCTCTTGCCTTGCCAGGGGCTGGTTTCATTTGCTCTGCTCTCTCCAGGCACAGCTTCAGCAGTCTGAGATCACTTGAGCAAAGTTTGCAGTTGTTGTCGGTCTGGGGGCTGAAACTTAGAGACTGTGCAGTGGGGAAGGAGCTGCATCCAGGCAGTCCTCATCTGCAGGTCTATTCATGGTCACAGAATGGGTCGGGTTGGAAGGGACTTTTAAAGACCATCCACTGCCAACCCCCTGCCAAGGACAGGGACACCTCCACCAGCCCAGGCTGCTCAAGGCCTCATCCAGCCTGGCCTCAAACGCCTCCAGGGAGGGGACATCCACAGCCTCCCTGGGCAGCCTGTGCCAGTGTTTGCCCACCCTCACTGTCAAGAACTTCTTAGTTCAGCTGTGTGGTGCTGAGGGCAGGGTTTAGCCCCAGCCTTGGCAGGGCTAGGGAATGGGTTCGTTAATTAGTTAATTAGGTGCTAGGTTGGACTCAGTGGTCTCAGAGGTCTTTTCCAGCCTGGCTGATTCTGTGATTCTGTGACTGGTTGGACTCAAGGATCTGAAAGAGCTTTTCCAAACGAAATGATTCTGTGATTTCCCCAGTGTTTGCCTGTCTCTGACCTGGTCAGTGTGTAGCTGGTGCCCTTCCTTTCTCCATGAGTTGGTTAACCTTCCTATCCCACTTTGCTCTGCTGTGCCCCATGCCAGCTGCTCCTGGCTCCCTGGTTGGACTTGATGCTCTTGGAGGCCTTTTCCAACCCAAACAATTCTGTGGTTCTGAAAAAACACCAAAGGAATCACCTCCATCTCTTTTGATCAGGGAGGAACAGGGGGTTCAGGACAGTGAACAGTGATGCAGACATCACTTTGGTGCTCAGGACTGAGAGCAGAGCTGGCCCAGGCCTCTCTGCCTGCAGCTGCACACCCACTGCCTGCACCCCACTGCTTATCTCCCTGCAGCGTCGCACTGGCACCCAGCAGCTGCCGCCAGGGCTCCTGCTCACCAATGCCTCCTTCTTTTGATGTGGGAAGGTGGAACTGGAGAATTCTTCCCTTTGTAGTCGAAGCCTCTTTTTTCCAGAGCTGGAGTGTTATAAATGAGTGCTGCTGGGGATTGCAGAGCAGGGTTACAAGTACATGCTAACGGCTTTGATTAAATCGCAGCTCCGCTGGGAAATGCAGAAGGTCCTCCCTGCCAGGCAGCTGCTGCCATGGCTCTGGGCAGCCACCACAGCTCTGGGCAACCACCACAGCCAGCAGCTTGGCTGTGCTCAGGCACTGGCAGTACTTGCACTGACTGTCTTGTTTCTTTAGCCAGATGAAAACTCCCTGGATTTCTCCTCTTGTATGCTGCGTCCAGGGATTAAGAATGCCCAAGACCTTGCCTGTGGAGTGTGCCTGCTGAATGTGGACTCCAGGAGCAAAGTAAGGATGGTGAGCCCCTGGTGTTCAACTCTGGTTTCATTTACAGCTTGCACTTTCCTTTAGGCCTTGGGTGTATTTCAGTAAGAGCTCATGGCTCTAATTTGGATCTGGAAGTGGCCAAGGCAAAATATGACCTAGAGGTGGGAATGAAGCGATCCACATAAAGCTGGTGAAGGGTCTGGAGAACAAGTCCTGGCGAGGAGCAGCTGAGGGAGCTGGGGGTGTTCAGTCTGGAGAAGAGGAGGCTGAGGGCAGACCTCATTGCTCTCTGCAGCTCCTTGAAAGGAAGTTGCAGTGAGGTGGGGTTGGGCTCTTCTCCCTCAGGTGCTAGAAGGAGAGGAAATGGCCTGAAATTGTGCCTGGGGAGGCTTAGGTTGGAGCAGAGGAAAAATTTCTTTGCTGCCAGAGTGGTCAGGGATTGGCACAGATTGCCCAGGGAGGTGATGGAGTCCTCACCCCTGGAGCTGTTCAGAAATGTGTGGCCATGGCATTTCAGGGACCCCTCCCACCAGCCCAGGCTGCTCAAGATCTCATCCAGCCTGGCCTTGAACACCTCCAGGAGGGGGCAAATCTATGATTCTCTGATTCAGTGGGCTTGGGCTGTGCCACAGGTCTGCACCAAGAGGTGAAATGTTCATAGTGGGGAATAAACTGAGCCCCTAGGGCCCACCAGGTGCATGTTTGTTAAAATAAACATCTTGGAGTGACTTTTCCTTGTGAGCTGCATTCCCGAGGACCACCAGGAAGGGGCTGCTGCAGTTAGAAGCTGGGAGGGACCCCAGGCTCAGAGCAAAGGACAGGCAAGCCCTCGGCGTGTGGGCAGCCTGCTGACTTTGTGGTTTCAACATTATTGCAGAATGAAGAGAAACCTGTGGAAGAGCTTCCTAGAAAAGTAGGACTCTGTCAACCCCTGTGCTCTGTAGATCATTCTTGGTTGGGTGTGGAAGGCTGAAGTGCTGAGGTGCTTTCAGCTGTCATCCTCAACTGTACCAATCATGAATCCTTCTCTCCTAAGTCATTTCTTGTGACTGTAACACTCGATCTGATCAACTAACATGCTCCAGAGCCTCCCCTTTGTCTTGTCTGCATGCTCGTACCTGTGAATAGCTTCTGGGTTTGTGCTGCTCCTGTCGTGTGGTGGAAACTCCCTGCCCCGAGTTTCTGACTCAGTAGCTGTGTGTCTGCTGCAGGAGGTGGGGGGGAGCTGTAGGGTTGGGGTTTGGGTTTTTTTTTTTTTTTGCTACAAATATTGACTTTTGGCTGTTTGTAGAAGGCTGTGGCATTTTTAGAAGTCTCTGCAGGAAATCCAGGGGGTGGGGAACAGGGTTAGAATATTTGTTTTAAATCGGTAGCTGTGAAGCTTTGGAAAGTATCTCCTAGCAACAGAGAGGCAGACGTGCGGAGCTGGTTCTGGCTCGGGCAGCTCCTCTTGTAGAGCAGAATCAATTAACAGCAGCAAGTCCATCAAACTCAGCTGCAAATCAACACCTCACCTGCACCTGCCCAGAGCACAGCACTGGGAAACAAATGCAGTGGCTGCTTCCTGGCTGGCAGAACAGGCTTTGGCCTTGTGTGGGCATTGAGCAGAGCTGGAAGGGGCATGACCCGAGGTGAGTCGGACGAGGCAGGAGGCTGACCCCATGGCCCCTGGGCACGGGGTGTGACAGGCCAGGAGGGGGCCATGTGTGATGGATGAGCTTTTGTCCACCTGCAAGCACTCTGCAGGCTCAGAGATTGCTTTTAAGGAGGTGATTTGTTCAGAGTGGGAGGGAACTGCTGTGCCACTCTGGGCTGATACCTGTGCTGTAGCCACAATCTGCTCCAGTTCCTAGATCCTGGAGTGGGTGAGGCTGTCACATTTATTTTGGAGGGGACTGCCACATTTATTTCCTGTTGTTTCAGGCCTTTAATTCAGAAACAGATAACTTCAAGCTGGCATATGGAGGGCACCAGTACCACGCGAGCTGTGCGAATTTCTGGATCAACTGTGTGGAGCCAAAGCCTCCAGGTCTCATTTTGCCAGACCTGCTCTGAGAGCTGTTTCACTGAAGATGGAGAATTGGGTCTGGTGGTGCAGGACACTTGGGGTAAATGTGTGGTGGGTGTGTGAAAGGCTGTGTCTGGGTTTCTGCAGCGGAATGGTTACAGCCACAGGCACAGGCACCTGCCCACGAAGAAGTTCACTTGCAAAGGGCCAGCATGTCAGAAATAACCAGACAAAAACATACTGTGGCAAAAAGCAATGCAGCATTTCAGCCTTTCCCAGGATGAAAGAGGGTCCCAGTCTGTAACAAGGCAGCCTGCTCACTGAGGGCGTACATCTGCAGGGGAGGGCAGAGCTTCCAGGGAATGCCCAGGTGCTGGGCTGATGTGTGTGGAAGTGACCACTGGAATGTTGAAGTGCATTTGCAAACAGATCCTTTCTGTCATCCTTTCACTCTGTGGACTCTCAATATTTGCTGCTGTAGTGTTGCTGTGCATGAGCCACAGCAACCTGCCAGCAAACTGAATTCTTGACTGTGAAGGAATGGGGCTGCAGAGCTGCTCTCTGTTGATGCTTGAGCTCCTCTGCTGGAGTTCATCCTGAGTTCCTGCGCAGTGCTGGGGGACAGGACTGGGGAAAACTGTTGACTGTTTTTCCCCACACTGTCTGAATTCTTCAGCACAGGCAGGTGTGGTCTTGGCTGTAAATATGGACAAACTCCTTCCTCAGCCTGGTCCTGAGCTGCCGGAATGATTTGCTCTCACCTGACCTCGGGCTCCACTGCCACAGCAGCTCTGCTCCTGCGTGCATCCACCCAGAGATTTCCTTTTCTGGACACAAATGTGCTTTCCTGCTGCTACCTGCATTCAGCTGTTGCTCTGACTCAGAGCTGGCAGGACAAGGTGGCCCCCAGCTCCTGCTGCAGGGGGTGTGGATCAGCAGCTGGTGACTGCTTTTTGAAGCAGGGTGTCCTGCATCGACGTCAAATGGCTTATGGCAGCCCCCTGCTGTGCTGTCACCAGTGCCCCTCAGACACCTGCAGTCCCTGATTCTTAGATCTGACAGCAGGCAGCTGGAGTGCTGGGGACAGAGCTGTGACCTGCTAGGAGACTCAGGATGTCATAGGAGACTCTCCTCACTCCGGAGTGGGGTGTGTGTGTGTGTCAGGTACAACCTGCTGCTTCCCTCTTGGACTTCACTGCTCCAGGAAATCTGCCTTCTCTCCATGTCCCAACAGCTTCCCCAGCTTACTCTCACCTCCACTGTGAGCAGCTGACGCTGACTGGTGGTGATTTGCTGGAGTAGAAACTACAACGAGGAGAAGTGATGCTGTGTGTTTGAAAAAGGGGGGAAGAGGCTTAGTTAGACTGAACTGTTAATTACACCCAGTGAAAGAATCTTGGCTAGCAGGAGTCCTGGGTGTCTGGCCCCTTATTTACACAAATTAAAGCAAATCTTCCTGCTGCCTGAAATTAGCTCATTCATACAACAAGCAACTGGTGCCTGCAGTGGCAGGCTGGAGCTGACCCAGGTGTGACAGTGACTGGCTGCCTTCTGTGGCCCAGTAATTAGCAAAGTAAGGGCAGTCACTCATTGCCTGCTCTCTGCTTCCTTTGCTAGGTGTGAAATAGTTCCCGCAGTGAGCACCACAGCCTCTGGCCATGCACTGCTTGCTGTCGTCATCTGGGGCTGCTGTGCCCATTGCCAGTGCAGCTTTTCTCACCGGGCTTTGGGGTCTGCTGGGCACAGCCACCAGTGCTGGCTTTTGCCTCCTGAGCTACAGCAGCAGGGAAGTGTTGGCTGCCTCATGCTGCTGCTAGCTAGGGCCCCTCCGGAGCGCTCAGGAGCACCAGGCTGACGCAAACGCTGCTGCCTCTCAGCTGCTATCTTGGGAAGAGTTTATTGTTAGCCTGGGCTCCCACCACAGCTCCTCAACACTCAGCTCGAGAGGGCTTTATTTTTATCTAATTAAAAGCAAATGCCACACATCACATCAGAGGTCACAATGTGAAACTTAAAGCACCCAGGATTTCAGAAGGGCTCCCAGCCCGGCTGCCACCAGAGCCTTCGCAGCGATGTGTTCGTGAAGCAGCTGAGCTCTCCCGCAGGAACCCAGCATGGATGGCTCTCGGCCCATAAAAGGCAGGAATTGGCAGTGATGACTGCAGCAGAGCTCCCTGAGCTGTGGCACTCCTGCTCCCTGCAGAAGGGAGAGCAGCAGCCTGTGCGTGTGGTGGGCACTGGACACCTTGGCCTGGTGGGAGCAGAGCGCAGGGACCCTGGCAGAAGGCGGCGCCCAGGGAAGATCAGCTCACTTCCATCTCCTCCTCGCTCCAGTGACTCACTGTGGCGTTCGGCAGCATCTCAGCTGCGTGGCTGCCAGCCCCGGCCCGGGGTTGGGCACTCAGTCTCCAAGGTTACAGTTGCTGCCTGCAGTGCTCTGTGCCAGGGCCACCTGCCCCTGCGCGCAGCCTGCTGCACAGCATAGCTTTGGCCTTGCTGCTGCTGGGTTCCAGCACTCCTGCTGCTTGTGGCTTTTGCTGGAAAAGGGAAGTGAGGCTTGGCTGGGTGTTTTGATGTGTTTCTGAGCTGCCTTGGGGCTACCCGTGGCAGGTGATTTTTCTATCTATTTCTGTGCATTTGGAATTCTGAGAGATTCTCTGCCTGCTTATTTAATGCAGCAATGCCTTTCCCCAGTGGTGTTCCTGATGCTGCTCTGCTGTCCTTGTGTGCTGTGGGTTTTTTCCTGGAGGGTAGGAGCTCTGAGGATCTTCAGCCCCTTCCCCTGCCCATCCTTCACCATGCGTTGGTTCCAGTTTCTCCCTAAGCTTGCTGCCCCAAACTGGAGGTTATTTGTGGTGTGGGAATTATGCTCTGCATTTGACCATTCCTCTGGCTTTTCCCCCTGGCAGCAGCTTCTCTTCCCCTGGGTTGGTTTGGAGCAGCTCCTGCAGCCTCTATGGAGTGGTAGTGAAATTCAACCTGAGGTTGAGAAGCTGCTCAGGAAAACCCAAGGAGTGCTCCAACTTCTAGTTAGCTACACATCAAATTAATTAAACCTGAAACAGAAGCTGCTTTTGCAATAGAAGCTGCTACTGTACAAACTACTCCTTTGGTTTTGCTCCCTGGACCTGTATTTAATTCCAGTCCTCAAGGTTCAAGTAGAAATGGCATCATTTTATGAAGAGAAGTGGTGGGAAACCTTCCCCTTCTATTGTGATTCTTTATTTGCCCCCTGGGCAGATTGTATTTCTCTTCTGGAAGTGGTTTTGCTGTAGTAGTTGATGCTAGTTTGGTATGTGCAATGCTGGAGTCACTGCTGATACTCCAGTCCTGTGAGCAGTGTTGCTAATGGACTTCAGTGCATCCTTTGCCCCCTAACTCTTGCAATGATTCATAAATCCTGTGCTGAGATTCAAACCTTGTGTTCAATAAAAAGCTCTGATCAGCCTCTGGAGTGGCTTGTGCCAGGGTGCAGCTAGAAGAAAATGCTTTTGCTGCTTGGCTCAGGTGGGGCTTCAGAAGCTAAGAATTCTGAAACAGCTCAATTGATTGCCTGCCTGTTGTGGTGAGGCTCAGGAGCTGCAGGGCACTGGGTGGGCTGTGAACAGGGTGAGACACTGGCACAGGTTGCCCAGAGAGGCTGTGGATGCTCCCTGCCTGGAGGTGTTCCAGACCAGGTCGGATGAGGCCTTGAGCAGCCTGGGCTAGTGGAGATGTTCCTGCCCATGGCAGGGGGGTTGAGACTGGATGATCTTCAAGGTCCCTTCCAACCCATTCCACAATGCCACGATGAGCCCAGTGATGGGAACAGGTCATGGTGTCTTTGCCCAGCCCAAGGGCCAGCTTGGGTCAAAGCCATGCTCAGTCTCACACCATGTTCTTGCTGGCAGGGGAACCACAGCAGCACAGCTCTGGAGAGGAACCCAGCAGAGGTTTTTGTTTAATCTTTATTGATTTTATTTTTTTCCACAAGTATAGAATCTGATTTCACTCAGATGCTACTGCAGCAGCCAGCAGCCTGTGTGCTCCTCCTTCAGAGATGCAACAGAGGACACAAAGGTCTCCTTGAAGAACAGACTTGCCTTGCTCTCCTGGGGGGGGGTGGTGGGTGGGGGTGTTCAGTTAGGCTTCAACCAAACCAGTCCCTGCCCCTCTGCAGGGAGAGGAAGGATGTCCAGGAGGCAGCAGTGAAGGGCTTCTCCCATGCCCCGAGGCTGGAGCACTTCTCATCACGCAGGGCAAGGCAGAGCTGTCCTGGAGCAGGAGGTTGAAGGGATGGCAGCTTTGTGGGAACAGCTCTGGAATGCAGCAGCACCTTGGGGACATCATGGAGTGATCCAAAAATGGGCTAAGGCAGATCACGACCATACCTAGAGCTAAGGGACCAAGCAGATTTCATCTGCACCCAGTGCCCTGCCTGAGTGGCAGCAGGCACAGCCCCAGCACCTCAGCAGGGAGCATGCACACAGCTCCCCAGCCTGTTCCTCGGCTGGCCCGTGTGGGGAGGCTTCACCTCTTGCTTCTGTCTCAAGCCACCGTTTTGGACAAGCCCTCTGGATACTTTCCACCCACAGCCACCACCGGTGGTGCTAAATGGGCAGTCAGTCTGCAGTGTCTGTCAGTCAGACAGTAGGACAGTGACACCAGGTGTCAGTGTGCTCTGGGACTGCTGCCCTGGCATGGAATGAGGGAAATAAAAGAGAAGATCTTGTGTTTATTGGAGCTGAATCACTCAGCCGGGCCTGGTGGCTGACAGGCACTGCCTGGCTTCTCTTGGCTTTGTTGGGTTTACTTTTGGGGGTTTTTTTGTCTGTTTTTTTTCTTCACTTTGAATACAGGTTAGGAGCTGACTAAGGACCTCACACACTATATACTGAGAGTCACTACAGCTGTTAAAGAAAACACCAGCACTAGCACCACGCCCCTGCACTCCTGCCCTGCCTGGCCCGTGGGCAAACCCAGTGCCAGGAGGCTGGAGCTCGCTCCGTGCTGGCACCGCTCCCTAAGCCACTACAGATTTGTGCATGGAAGCAAAGCAGCGAGGAGCAGGCAGACACCCAGGGCAGGCCACACCGCGCATTGCTTAGCGGCGCTGCCAGCGCCTCCCAGGCCTGGTGCCTGGGACACTACAACTGAGGAAGGGAGGCTCTAGGAAAGGAATCGACTCATGAGAAGACTTCATTCAGCTGAATCAGAGAAGGGCAGATGGGGGAATCCCCGCAGAGAGAAACGCTTGGGAGGGGACTGTTGGCCTTGCAGGTCGGTGAGGTGAGAAGTAGTCGCGGTTCTGCTGTATGGCACAGAACCAAGGTCGGCTGTAGGAGGAGAAGGGGACGGCTGCAGTCTGGTCGGCTCAGACCAGCACCTCCCTCCCAGTGTGCTTCCTGCCTGCAGTCCCCTTAAATTCCCCAGTAAGGCATCAGGGGTCTGCGCTCTCTCTCGTAGAGGTCTGGGATGATGCCGTACGGTGTCTGCACCATTTTAACCGTGGTCTTCCCAAAGAGCTTCCTCTCGTAGTCTATCAGTTGCCGCCAGAAGCCCACGTTGGGGCGTATCACGGGGCGCCGCGATTTCACCCAGTTGTAGGCCTCAAAGAGGGTCACCTTGTGGTACTTCATCAGGTAGGCGATGCAGAGTGTGGCCGACCTGCTGACGCCGGCGGCACAGTGCACTAAGGTGGCGCCGTGCTTCCGCGCCACGCTGTGGATCTTGTCGGCCACGCTGTCGAAGTACAGGGAGATGGGGGCGTTGGGCATGTCAGCCAAAGGCACTTTCACGTACTCAAACTGGGGCCAGTTGAAGTTGGGGATCTCGATGGTGGCATTGATGATGCAGGTGATGCCCCGGGACAGGAGCAGGTGCCGGTTGGAGGCGACGCTGCCCCGGCTCAGGTACAGCGAAGGGGTGATCTGGGCGATGCCCCCGAGGGCACCTTCGGAAAGCACTCGTGGAGCCATCAGAGTTCTCGGGAGGGAGTTGTGGCTTCTGGAGGTCATGGAGGATCTTGGCACTCACGCTTCCATTATGGGAAGGGATCCAATGGGATCTTCAGCCAAGGGAAGGATTGTCTGGCCTGGGGGTGCTGGGACAGAAAGAGCTTCCTCCACCTGGTCACTGCAAAACACAAGCAATGCCACGTGTGAGCGGGGCAGCTGCGCCGTGCCACCACCCCTGTGCAAGGGAACAGGGAAACCCAACTTGCCCTGCTAAGGCCTGGGCAGCCTCTGACTGGCAAAGCTCTGTGGGGCAAGGTGGTGCTGGCTTTGCACAGTGCTTATTGACATGGGGCCCCCAAGCAGTGCCTGGACAGATCCTAACCAAAAAGTCTCCCAGTCAAATTAGCTCCAATTACTCGTCGAGGGCTTAGGCAGCCTGCCCGTGGGCCCTGAGAGCAGCTCACCCAGATCAGCACGTGGAGGATTAGCTACACCTCCTCCATGCTAAAAAGCAGCATCTTCACAGCTGGCCAGAGTCCAAAGGGATGGTGAGAAACAGCTTACCAGGACTGGGTGCAGATGGCAGCCTCGGAGCTTGCCCTGCCTGCTGCCCAGAGCCACCCTTCTCCTTTCTTAGGTAGGGGCAGGGCCGGGCCAGCGCACAGGCAGCAAGCTGCCCATTAGCGAGGCAGTGAGTCATGGCCACCCAGCTCAGCCATCGGCCCCCAGCCAGCCTGGGCAAGTGTGGAAAGAGTGACCTGGTTCTGTCAGAGCTGCCACTGAGACCGAGGCGGCACCTGGGACAAGGGAGGCTCTTTTCCTGCTCCCTGAATCACTGCCTCACGCTGTGGGCAAAGGCTTCACCTGCCTGAGCCACACATCCTGGCTGGATCCTCTCTTCTCTTCTCCCTGCTCCTCTAGGACTCCTCTGCGAGCAAGGGGCTGAATCCCACAGCATTAACAATTTGCCAGTTCCTTTCAGCTGTGGATTCTTCAGCTACAGATGGGGCGTGGGAGAGGCTTTGGTCAGCACTGGCAGGAGAGTCCCTGCTCTGCCCAAGTAGGTCTGAGCCCACCAAAGCGTCCTGAGTGGAGGGGAGCTGGAGGATGCTCAGCATCTCAGGTGTGGGGGTGTCTATTCCTCCAGCAGTTAACGCCAGATCAAGGAGTCCTCAAAGGGCTGAGAGATCCCAGCTGGAGCTTCCCCAGCCCTGACACCAGAATGCAGCGATTTGCCTGCATCCTGTGCCCCAGGACACACTGGCAGGCCCCAACAGCAGCTGATAAAGCTGCCAGTGGATTTTTGGCATGGCCTCATGGTATGGTAACCTAATGAGCACAGCATGGTCTCCTCTGTGGCTTGTTCCCTCCTGGCAACTACTTGAGCAGCTCCTGAACCCATGGGCCCAAAGTGATGGTGCTGCAGCTTGAGTTCATGCCCCAACAAGAAGTTTTGCTGCAGCTGCGCACACTCAGCTTCCCCTGCAGACATGCAGCTGGAGCAGCAAGGGAAAGCACAGAGGCAGAGGGGAAAAGTGCTTGGAGCAGGGGCAAGCCCTGCTCTGGAAGAGCTATTCCTGACAACACAGAGGACTCAGGCACTTACACTTGGTAGCAAACTCCTGTCCAGATCAGCACCGGGTGCAGGGGAGCTGTGGGCTGCTGAAGCTGGGCTGTCTCATACAGTGTGTCCAGCACTGAACTGGGGAGAGAAGAGAGGATGGGGTTTGTGAGACCCAAAGGAGACACCAAGCAGCCCCTTCTGATCAGGTATGATAAAGTCACGCAGTGGAGGTGGCTGTCCAAGAACTAGCAGGGAGGTCACCAGTGTCCCTGCCCACCCCCCCAGGGGAAGGCACTGGCTGCTGACATCATAATGCCACCAATCTCTGCCAGCACAGCATTCAGTCACAGCAGGCCCAGAGGAATCTGAGGCTGGCACTGAAGTCATGGCTTTAAAAAAAAAAAAAAAAAAAAAGAGTTAAAATAGTTGAAGGAATTAATTTGCTCCAAGTTCTCCTTTAGCATCTACCAAGGCACTCACTCGGTCCCAGGCAGCTGGTGCAGGTCTGCGTTTCATCTGCCTGTGCCCAAAGCAAGCCCCTGGGAGCCCCTCTGCAAGGGCTGTGCTGCCCGGGGCACTGCTGGAATTCCAGGGACAAACGGGAAGAGTGGGGATGGGAGCTGCTGTGCTTGGCAGGTCTCGATGCTCGGGCAGGCTGCATGGCACAGTGGCTGGCCAAGGAGGCTGGCACAGTCGTGGTGCTGGGCTGCTAGGCAGCAGGGCGGGCCGGGAGGCTTCGGCAGGCACTGGGGAGCTGAGACAAGCTGTCTGGAGGCCAAAGGACAAACCCAAACGAGATTTTAAATGCCACACCTCCAGCGAGGGCTGGGAAACCTTCGAGGAGGGTGACCTGCAAATGCGTAGCAGGAGAGGCGCTGGGTGCTGCTGCAGCGCCTTGCTCTGCTCACCCACCGAGACCCGCCTGGCACCTCTGGGAGCTGGGCAGCAGCATGCCTGCCTTACCACACAGACCAAGGCACCCAAAGCTCAACCCCAGCGAGGCTGTGCCGTGCTGCTGGGGGCTGAGCTCATGCCACATGCACACTATACTGCGCTCCTCGGGGCAGTTTGGGAAGGGCTTTGCTACTTTCCATAATGCGATTCCTGCTGGCAGGCAGCGACTTATCCTGGCATTTGCATGTGACAGGCCGGGCTGGCTCTGCCAACTCTGCCGCCGCCGGGCTGGCAGCAAATCGCCCGCGCAGCGCAGCCGCCCTAGGAAGAGAGGGGCAGCGCAGGGGAGGCGCCAGGCTGTGCCACCTCTGCTTGCTGCGGGCAGCAGCGGGGGCGCGGGGTGGCTTTGGAGCCCGGGCGGGCAGGCAGCCGGGTGCCCGCAGTGCCATGTCCCGGTTACCTTCCCGGGGCTCCACTCGGCTAGCGGCGGGCAGCGCTGCCTCGGCTGGTAGCAGCACAGATCCCATCCAGGAGGGGTTAACGCTTCGGAAAGGAGCTTATTACATAAGCGAGGGGTGAGGCTGCGGTGCCGCCAGCCCCGAGCCCTGCAGCCCAGGCCCCGGCAGCGGCTGGGGAAAGGCTGCGAGAGAGCAGCAGGTGCCAGCGTCCCTCCCGCGGTCACAGCTCTCGCAGCAGGAGCAGGCTGGGATGCCACCGACTGCGACACGTCTCAGGCATGTGACAAAGCCACGCTCCTCCTGCTCACACATAGCAGCCTGAGCAGCTGCTGGCTTGCAGGGAGCCTGGAAATGAAAAGGGCCTCGTCTGCCGCGGAAGGCAGAGGCTGCCTGCTGGGTGCGGTGTCTTGGATGACGATGAGGAGGCATCAGCAGCCCTGCAGGTGCAAGCCCTCCTCTGTCTGCACCTTCTCCTAACCCTCCTGCCTGGCCCCAGCCAGCTTCACAGACTGACAGAATCACAGAATGGGTCGGGTTGGAAGGGACCCTAAAGCTCATCCAGTTCCAACCCCCTGCCATGGGCAGGGACACCTCCACCAGCCCAGGATGCTCAAAGCCTCATCCAGCCTGGCCCTGAACACCCCCAGAGACAGGGCATCCACAGCCTCCCTGGGCAACCTGTGCCAGTGTCTCCCCAACCCCACTCTATAAAGAATTTCTTCCCAACCTCCAGCTGCCCTCTGCCAGCTCAAATCTGTTGCCCCTCATCCTGTCACTACAAGCCCTTCTAAGCAGTCCCTCCCCAGGTTTCTTGTAGCCCCTTCAGATAGTGGAAGGCTGCTCTAAGGTCTTTCTACAGCCTTCTTTTCTCCAGGCTGAGCAGCCCCAAAGACAGAGGCTCACTTAAAGTCTGCTCTTGCACTCTTGTCCAACTCCCTATGCCTTTCTCAACCTTTGCTTTCCCCTGCCCTGTCCCTGCTGTAACCTAACACTGCTGCTCTTCACGCGTTGTACTGGGGCAGAGAGAGAGAAGAGTGAAAAGGCTCTGCTTGGCCCTTGCTGGGCGCAGAGAAATTAGAGAAAAATAGCTGAGGAGGGAATGAAGCACACACAGAGCCCAGCCCTGTGCCACCTGCATGGGACAGTGCCAAAACAGGCATGGGGAGAGCTGCTGGCAGCGGGTCCAGCTCTGCCTCATGGAGTGACTGCACAGACAGGGATGGCTGCACCCCTGCAGCCAGTGGGCACCATTTCATGTGACAATGACCCTCACCTCTCCTCCCATTTCTTCCTGGCTTGAGTTTCTGAGCTGGTGCGTGGGCTGGGGTGGTCACACGAGCCTGAAGCCAGGGTCCCTGGGGACACTTGTCCCCACATGTCACCCTGCAGAGGAGCTGTGGGTGCTCCCCAGCATGCTGCACCCAGGCTGCGAGATGATGATGGGAGAGATGTCACAGGCTGAGGAGACAGAGCCAGGGCTGGCTCTAAAGCAGCAGCCAAAAGCCACCTTCCAAAGGGAAGTGTTTGTGGCCTCCTGCAAAGGGCTGAAATGCCCAGTGGGTGCAGCATGGTCCTTTGGGCAGAGACTGGTGCTGGGCTGCCAGCAACCAGGGATTCCTGCCACTGCCTCCTCGTTTGCAGAGCTGCCCCCAGTTAACACACAACTGATCTTGTAACAGCCCTGAGCCAGGGCAAGCCCTTTCTAGGCTCTGCCTTGGGCTCCCCCATGCACAGAGACAGTTGCAGCCACCTGCTCATCCTGCTAGGAAGGCTGAGACCTCCTAGGGTGACAGGGGGTCCCTGGCCCCGATGACACAGGGGTGGGACTGGTGCAGCATCCTCAGCAGATTGGTTGGTTCTGCATAATTAGGAGTGGGGGAAATGAGAAGGTAATTACAGCCTGGAGATGACTCTGGTCTTCCAAGCCTCCAGCTCCTTTCCACACAGTACTTGGCCAGCAGGGTACTGAGTGCAGGTCTGCAGCAAGGTGACACTTCTCCAGCTCCTGCCATGGCCAGAACCTCATCCTGCACCCACCAGAGAGCACTCCACTGCTCTCTGCCATGCTGCTCATTTGGGCACCACATGAGGTTCTGCTGTACCTTGAGGCTAAGCTGCATGGTTCACGTGCAGCTGGGTCAGCTTGGAGAAGGGCAATGCCTTCTGGTAGCTGCTGCCAAGGCAGGCTGGTGGTTGGGGCCCGCAGAGGGCTGACCAGTTTGCTACTGGTTGATACCCAGTGCACAGGTTTCCTGGCACCAGAGCAGCTCCTCCCCAGACAAGAGGGTTTCAGAAGCAACACAACACCTCTGATCTCTGGGTCTGTGTAGCAGGTGCTCCAGTCCCTCAGGTTGCTGCTGGCAATGCTTATGGCTCTGTTCTTCCAAATCCTGCCATAGCTGGGGTTTGTTTCCTGCTTTCATCCCTAGGAATGTGGTCCTGCTAACGAGGGCTGAAATTCCCACAGGAAAGCATTCCTGGCTGCTCCTAAGAAAGACTTGAGAGCACCTCTGAAAGCTGAGAAGGCAAACAGGCAGATGTTGGCTCAGCAGGCTGTGACCTCCAGGGCAGGAGGGAGAGCCTTGCTTCTTGGTCTGTACACAACGAGGTGGCAGGTCTGAGCTTCTGCTTCCTTATCCTGCTGCTGCTGGGTACTTTTCTGATCCTTGGGTTGGATTCTTTTAAGGGCTCCTCTGGGGTGAGAGCAGAGGCTGTGGCTCCTTCCTGAGGGACTCAAGTAGGACTTTTGGTTGGTGGTGGATTGGATGTCAGTGACGTGGCAGCGTGGCTGGTACCTGGCAGCGGTGAAGGCATGTCCCAGGCCCTCTGCCTCTGGGCCATGTGAAGCTCTGCAGCTGTGTGGCTGAGCAGCCAGCTCAGGGGTGTGGGGGGATGGCTGGTCCTGCTCTGGCCCTGCTGCTGCTGGCTGGGTGCCCCTGGCTCTCTGGCAGCCCTTCTGCTCCTCCTGCCCTAATGCTGCCTGGAGGACCGTGGCTGAGCAGGGCATCCTCAGAGCGGTGCAGAGGGCAAGGCCTGGGAGGTGCTCAGCAAGTTTAGTGAATGGGGAGGATGAGGGCAGCTGATCAGAGCCCAGCACCCCTGGTTTCACTCCCAAAGCACCATCTGTGGCTGGAAGCAGGCTTTGTGCCGGCCGTGTGGAATGCTGGTACTGAAGTGAGCCTTCTCCCCCCTCCCCGAGAGGGAAAGTTATTCATTCATTTGGGAGATGACAAATGCTCCCTAATGCTGCAGTGAGGAGCAGAGTCAATACTGCAGGCACTGAAGGAAGGAAGGAGCCTGCTCAGGGCTCTTCCTAGCCAAGCTGAACAGCAAATTGCTTCAGAAATGGTCTTGGAGGACAGCATCTCAGATAAATGTCAGTGGAGAGCACGAACGCAGCCATGCTCAGGGTCAGGCCTTGCCTGTGCACAGCCCTTGGCAGTGTGAAGCGAGCTCAAGGCCAGGGGTGCTGCGGCAGTGACCACAGCTCAGTGCCTGCTCTGCTGGGGTCTTTGCCTGCCTGCCTTTGGCTGTGGTGGATGTGCTCCTAGAGCTGTCACAGGCTGCTCTTGGTGTGTGGTGCACAGCCACCAGCACATCCTCACAATGGAAGGGACCAGCAGTTTGGGTTTGAAGCAGAACAGAAGGAAGGGGAAGCAGGAGGGGATAGTTCAGGCTGTGCCCAAGCCCTGATTGATTCCTGCTTGCAGCCTGCATTACTCTCTTAGGCGAGCAGAGGCTGGAAGCTGTCAGATGCTAAACCAAGATACTCCTCTGTCTGCCCCGGCTCTGGCAGGCCTGGCTGCTCCCCAGCACCAGCTCTGCCGGGGTTCCCACGCTGGCAGGAGCACACTGGGGTCACTTCCCAGAGGTTTCCTGGTGCATTCCAGCCTCGACTTCCCTGCACAGGAGAAGCTGACAGGGAACAGCTGCAAAGGCTCCCAGGCTCCACAACCCCAGATCTATCAGGTTCAGCCCACAGCACAGTGTCTGCTTTCTCCCAGTGCAGCCCTGCCTCCTCCATACACCTGGACTGGGGCTGCTCCCACGACCTGAGCCAGCTCCACAGGCTGCAGGGCTGATGAGCCCTCAGCAGCCTGTCCCAGCCTGCTGTGACGCTGCCTTTGGAGGGGTGACAGCAGACAGTCCTGCGCCACAGCTCATCTCCTTCCGCGGGCACCTGGCTTGCCAGGTGCTCTGGGCGGGCCTGGGGAAGGCCAGGACTTGGCAAGCCTCACCCAGCTGCTTTCTGCAGCCCAGAAGCCACATCCTCACTCCTGCAGTCGGTCCCTGCTTGTGCTGCAGGCACAGCAATCAGCCCCGGTCTGTGACCAGGCAGCTGAGGTTAATACACTGAACAGGCTCAAGAGGGGTTAACAAGCGACCGCAGAAGGCATGGGTAGCATTGCAAACGTTTCCAGACCATCAGGGCATGCCTTATGGTTGGCAACTCCTAAATCAGCCCAGCTGACGAGCTCCTGAGTGTCTAGCACTGCTCTGCCAGCCTCAGCCCCTCCTCACGCCGTCAGCCAAAGCCTGGCTCCCTGAGCTGCTGCTGTCCCAGCACCAAAGGAGCAGAAAAAAACAGGAGTACGGAGGGCTCTGTCAGGATGCTGCTTGGCACATGGGCCAGGCTGCCTGCATGCCTCTGCCAGGCAGGGGAGGGCAGCTCCAACGACTCTTCACGCATGCTGCCACTATCTCCTCCTCGGCGAGGCAGCAGAGCCTGCCCACAGGCACCTTACCCACTCCCTGCCACGCAGCCACCCCCATCTCACTGCTCTGGAGTGGGAAGAGGCAGAGCTGCTTCTTCTCTGTTTGACAGCTGGATCCTGCCAGCTGCGAGCCAAAGCTCTCGCCACGGGGAGAGCTGCTGGCAGGGAGGGAGCCAGCCGGGGAGCGGCTGCAGCACGCCGGCGTTTTATCAGTTCCTCCATGATAGGGTATCGGCCGCTCTGCTCTGGGCACAGCTTCCCACGGAAAGCTTTTAGGCAAGGAAACAACCCTCCTGTCCCTGGGAGGCAACGGCTGTCCCTGCGGAGCTGCCGGCTCCAGCACCGGCTGGCAGCAGGGGCAGGGCGCTCAGCCCCGGGCCCCACCTTGTGCGGCTGCCCGCAGCTTACCCGGTCTGGTGGGGTGCAGGAAACGCTCCCTGAAACCAGAACTAAGCCTTGAGGAGGCATGAAGAGGATGCCACAGTTATGTGCAGCCTCGTTCCGCAGTCTGCTGAACACCAAGGGCTGGTTTTGAACCCCAAGTGGAGATACCATCTGTTCTGAAGCACTACAGCTCATTCCAGTGCCCGCTGATGGCATCTGGATTGCAGGTGGAGTTCAGAAAAGCTGCCCTGCTCCATCCCCTGCTCCCTGCGTCTGAGATGACCCTGGAGGGACACAGATGGAGTCAAAGCACAGGGACCTGGTGCGCTCTCTTGTGTGTGATCCTGCTGGGAGCAGAGCAGCTCAGCTGCCACCACAGGGCTTATCCAGGTCTGTGCTGGGGTTGTGCCTCTTGCTTACGTGGCAGCAGTTCTGGGCTCTGCCCTGTCCTTGCCAGCCCACCTCAAACCCCATAAAATCGAAGGCAGCTGCAAATTAACTGCAACGTGCCCTGGAAGCTGTCTGGTGCTTCCAGTCTGACACTCACCCGGACCTTTCCAGGGGCACTGCCAACTGATGCATCCTCTGAATGCAGACCTGCTTATCCAGGAGGTCTCAGAGGCTGGCACCCCCAGTAAACCAGTGACATACCCCCCCCACTGGAGGAATCCAGGCTGACAGGAGCTGCTTATGCCTTCCCAAGCCAGGCAGTGGTTCAGCACCGGGCAGTAAAAGCAGGAAGCAAGAGCTGAAGGGAGAGCAGCAAGAAAGCAGGATGAGAAGGGGCTGCTCGGCTCAGCAGCAGCTGTAAGGAATGAGGTCACCTTCTGAGCACATTGATGGGGTTGCTTAGGGTAACAGGGAGGGAGGCCAATTTTAATCAATTAGTTGGAAATCAAGTTTCCAGGCCGGAGCAAAAGGCTTCCCGTGCAGGCGGCACAGGGCAGGCACCCGCTGTGGGCAGCTGCTCCAGGCATGGGGAATGGGATTGCCCTCAGCAGCAGCAGCACTGGGGACATCCAAACGCCCTCTGTGACCTGGGACTCCTGTCCCCTGAGCTCTGCTGGGCCTCTCACCGAGGGGAAGGGACCCATGGCTACCCTCTGTGTTGTGGGGTGGCTGGAACAGGGCAGATTGGGACTAGAGATCATGAAGAAATTCTTGACAGTGAGAGTGGGCAGACACTGGCACAGGTTGCCCAGGGAAGCTCTGGATGCTCCCTGGAGCTGTTCAATGCCAGGCTGGATGAGGCCTTGAGCGGCCTGGGCTGGTGGAGGTGTCCCTGCCTGTGGTAGGGGCTTGGAGCTGGATGAGCTTTAAGGTCCCTTCCAACCCAACCCAACCTAGTCTGTGATTCCATGTAGCCAGAGGAAGAAATTACATCTCAGCAGCCCAGGCACCCCAACCTGCCCAGCTGTGGGGCACCAGGGAGCATGGCAGCACCTGTTGAGCCTTGCTACTGGGAAATTAAAATCTGCCTGAGTTTTGTTATTTCTTTTTCAAGTGGGGAGTAGCCCTATGAGACTGTGCCATGAGCTGGTGCTAGGGAGTGCTCTGCAGGCACCATCGTGGCTGGGGCAGCCCCCTAGAGCCTTGCCCAAGGCAGGCTGGGCATTGTGTTTGCCTTCCACTTTGAGGCCTCATTTCCAAGCAGCTGTTCAGAGATTTCTCAGCTATTTCCAAATGCCAGAGCTGAATCTGCTAGATGTTGCCATTTGATTCCATTGTGGTCACTCAAGATGTCACTCTTTGAAGCAATAAATTAGTGCTGGTTGTGTACCTGGAGAGGGAAGGAGCTGCTGGGAGAAGCTCCTGCCCCTGCTTTGAGGAATCACAGAAAGCAGGGGCAGGAGTGTTACCCTGGAAGTTAGGTCCTGCTGTGGTGGCAGAAAGCATGGAAGGTTTCTCTGCTGCACTGGTGTGTGGTGAGAGCAAAGCTGCCCCCAGTACCCACTGCTGCACTGGTGTGTGGTAGCAAAGCTGCTTGTCTTGCCCAGATACTTTTTCCCCACTCCTCATCCCTGAGTTCTGCCTGGATGTGCAGCTGTGCCACGTGGATGGCTCCCTGAAACAAAGTTGGTGCCAAGCTCTCGACACCGAGGTCGGTTTGAGGCTTTCTTGTGCCGGCTCCGGCATCTCTCCCCTCCCTCCCGCGGCCCAGTGTAGACAGACACACCCCTGGGATGTTTCCCCACACCCCTCGTACGTTCCTCACTGGAGCAGCAGCAGCTCTCTGCCTTCCCAGCTGGGATCAGGTATTGAGTTAAGCCCTGCGAATTTCAGTACTGCCCTGACCAACAAGGAAGTGGTGCCAGAGCCTGGAGCAGACCCCACAGAGCAGCGAGGGCATGGATGAAATCCCTGGGATTTCGCTTTTCCCTCTGGAGGAAGGCTAGGATGTGCATGCCCCCGTCTAGGAGCCCCCCGGGCAGCAAGGACAGGCATAGCTGCACCTTCACCCCTTCTAGGCAGAGACCCCTTCAGACCTGCGGCATTCCTGCTCCCCCCTGCCGCTCGCCAGGGTCACGTTAGCCAAGGCACGGTAGCAGCAGATCGCTGCCGGTGGAGAACGGCACAGGAACGGCAGAGGAATCCTCCCCAGGCTGGCAGACTCTGGTTGCCATTGCTCGGGATCCGGAGTGCTACAGAGCCTGTCCCAGCCGCGGGGAGGGCGGCACACAGCGAGGCGGATGGAGCGGCCTGGAGGAGGAACCCTCTGGCTGGCAGAGCAGGGGCGGCAGAGCCGGCGTGTCCTAGGGGAAGCAGTGCTCCGCCGGTTCCGCCGTTCCTGTGCCGCGGCGCTAGGGGTAAACCGAACTGAGGAGTCGGCATCAGGACTGTCAGCACCGGGCGCCTCGGAGGGGAAGCCTCATCTGCTGCCCACCGAACAGGTTACAAGCCTGCCCAGCCCCGCCGCAGCCCGAGGCCGCTCACAGATCGCTGCCCGGCGCAGCTGCCCCGGCAAGGGCCAGGCACACGGCGGCTGCCTCAGCCCCGGGGGTGCCAAAGGCGGTGGGCAGCAGCCAGGGAACGCCGCCCCGCTCCGGCACTGCCACGGGCGCGGCGTGGGCTGAGCCTTGTTTCCACATCGAGGAAACAGCCGAGCACTGCGCGGGGCTCCGCTGCTGCGGACCGAAGCGAATCCCTCTCCAGCCAGGGGCTCCACCACTCGTGAGAGGGTTTCTGGTGGAGATGCCCTGGTGGGTTGACCCGTCCCACCACAGCCAGCACCAGCAGGGCTGGGCTCGATGATCTCAGAGGTCTTTTCCAAGCCGAACCAGCCCACGCTCCCCAGCTCCAGATGCACAGGACTGCCCCGACCCTAGCAATGACCGCGGTGAGCGCCCCCGGGGGCGCTGATCCGTTCGCCGCTTGGTGTGGCGAGGGGCACACCCCCGCGGGTAGGGCGCCCAAAGGCTGGATCAGATAATCCATGAGGTCCCTTCCAGCCTGGCACTGACTCCGTGCCGGGGGCAGGCGGCGCTGCCAAGTCCGGACGGGCAGACCCGAGGCCGCGCTGAGGAGCTGGGCGGGGGTCTCCCGAGCAGGGCCCCCAGGAGAAGGGCACTTTGGAGCGGCGAGCCGTGAATACGGCGGGAGCGGCGCTACAGCAACGGCGAAACGCAGCCCCGGCCCCCCCGCGCCCGCCCCGGCTCTTACCATGGCTCCGCGACCGCAGCTCCGCACTCCCTCCCGGGGCGGCGGCGAGGCAGGACTTTTATCGGGGCTCCGTCTCTCCGGGGCTGCCACCTGACCGCGGCGCTGCCGGGGCCGCCCTCCGCCCGCCGAGCCGCCGTTACCAGGCTACGGCGGGGCCCGGCCCGCCCGGCTCTGCCCCGGGGCGGAGGCAGCTGACGGCCGGCCCGACCTTAAAGGGGCCGCGGCCCGACGAGGACCTCTGGGGACCTGACGTTGTGTGGGTGTATGAGGGCAAATGGGGGTCCCTATAGGGACATGGCAGCATGTGCCGATGTGGAGGGGACCCTGTGTGTGTGGAGACAAGTGGGGATCCCAGTGGGGACGTGGTGATGTGCGGGGACAAGTGGAGGGCCCTGTAGGGGTGGGAGCAAGCAGGAGTCCCTGTTGGGACATGGCAGTATGTGAGGACAAGTAGGGGTCCCTACGGGGATCAGGTCAAGTGAGGGTCGCAGTGGGGACACGGTGGTGTGCGAGGACAAGTGAAGGTCCCTATGAGGCCATGACACAGTGTGTGGGTACAGGCGGAGGTCCCTGTGGAGACACAACAGGGGCCCGAGGGAGATGTGGCCAGTTCCATGGTGGGGTGGGGTCCCTGTTAGGGATGGGGCATGTTATGTTCCCACGGGGACTCTGATAGTGTGTGGGGACAAGCGGAGGTCCCTTCGGGAATGAGGATGTGCCAGAGCCCCTGTGGGGACCGCTGAGTGCCCAGCGAGGAGGTAGACAGCCCTAGGAGAGAGAGCTGAGTCTGTGCTTTGTGAATTCAGGACATGCCCAAACCACAGCCTCTGCTTTGTCCTTTCTCCTCCCTCCTCTGAGAACCACAGTAAAGGAAGGAGGGTGGCCAGAGGGTCCCCTTGTTCCCACGGCTGGCCCCTTGTCAGGGGCAGGGTCCCCACGGAGGGATCGCATGGGCAGGGGCATCCGAGTCTGACTTCGTCTGGAAACTGTCAGGCTAAGGTGAAAGGAAGGGTCTGCTCCCACCACACAGGGATGGGACAAGGCTGCCCGGCACTGGGGAGAGGAGGAGGAAGGCAGCCCCCAGGTTAACCCCGCGGCTGCTGGAGCAAAGCGCTGGAGCCAGGTCCTGCCTTTGTTCGGTTCCTGCCTTTGTTGTCGCACGTTCGGACCGAAATAGCTAAAAGAACCCCAGTGGGAAGCTTCCTCTGCCCCGAGCCCTCCGGTCCGTGTCTCCCTTCAGCAGGTTTCATGACTCAGCAGCCCAGATGGAACCATCCCTCACAGCCCTCAGCACCAAATCTGTTTATCACTCCAGAGGCTGTTTTGCAGGAGGCTCTTCCCCACAGCCCTGCCTCTCCCGCCAAGGCTCTCGTCACTGCGCGCAGGGGTGGGCGAGCAGCAAAAATAGACAAATTAAGAAAACCTCAAAAGGCCAAAAAAATGAAAATGTAAGCTCGGCTCTGTGAGCTCAAGGCTTGCTTTGCCTCCTCGTTGCATCAGCTCTGCTCCTCTCTGCTGCCTTCCTTGGAGCTGCACCCTCTCAGGGCAGAAGCAAACCCCTGGGCGAGCTCAGCTCTGCTGAGACAGTGAGAGGCAGCTGAACCTCCTGAGATGCCCGCTCAGGAGCTGGGACCATGCCCTTGGCTTGGGGCTCAGAGTCCTCACAGTGCAAGCTTGGGGTGGTGTTGTCCATGGGCAGCGTAGGGAAGGATGAGGATGGCTTTTTGGGAGGCAACCTCAGCAAAGTTTCCTCCCCAAGCACCTAACCCCCCCCCATCTCCTCTTTTCTGACTGTCATTAGGTGAGGCTCTTGCCAAGCCCTAGGCCACTTGTCCTCTATGACTCTTTACTCACACAACAGTGGGTGGATGTTTGACATTCTGCTGTAACTTCTGCTTTTAACCTTCGCCCTGCCAGGAGCTCTGTGTGTTTCTAGCGTGTGTTAGAGGATGCAGAGAGGGAACCCAGGAGGCCTTTGACCCAAGGAGGCAGCAAAAACTGTGGGTACAGGAGCTGAAGGGAGCAGTTGGCTCCTGCCCACACTCAGCCCCTGGCTTTGAGAAGAGCAGGGAAGGAAGGACCTGGAGGTGCCTGCTGGGTGCTGCCGAGAGGCTGAGGTGCTGCAGCCCTCTGCAAAGAGCCATTTCAGCCAGAATGGATGTGCAGAGGGGCAGGTGGGGCCAGGAGAGTTTGGTATGGAGGAGAGGGACGTGTCAGGCAAAAAATGCTTTCTTAGACACCTGTTGCCCTCTGCCCTGGCATGGGGAGCAGCAGTGCCTCCGTGAGACCCTCCGCGGCAGAGGGAGGCAGCCTGTGGTCCCATCAAGCTCTGCCCAGGTTGTGCGGAGTGCTAGCAGCTCTCCTGTAAGGCAGACTTCATGCTGTGGGCAGGTTTGCCCTCACACTTCCCACAGGATGCATCTCTTGAAAGGGATACAAAGACTGTGCTGGGGCAAAGATGCTTGAAGCAAGACCAGACTCTCTCAGCGACGCCCCATGGTGCCTTTAGGAGTGATGGCACTGGAGGGGCTCAAACTCATCCTACCCCAGCCCGGCCTTGCAAATCCCACGCCTGGTGTGCTGGGGTGAGCTGGGCAAGATACAGTCCTGGGCACATTCCTGAAGGGCGAGTCCAGCCCGCGGTCCATTAGCTGGTCATTAGGGCTATTAGCTTAATCACCGGGTGTTTTCCTGCCACCTCTGTGATCAGCTGTGAGGGTCAGGCTGCTCAGTGGGGAGCAGGTGGCTGCCTTCAGCACGGCCGTGGCACTCGTGTGCGGGGATCCGCCACCATCCATCCATCCATCCATCCATCCATCCATCCATCCATCCTCCCTCTCCAGTTTCCATGGCTACATCAGAGTTTACTCTTCTCCGCCCTCGGCCGCCTGCATGGGCGTGATGCAAAAAAAGGTTCCTGCGTGATGCAGAAAGCCCAGGGCCGTGGGACCTCCTGGGTTTTACGTCCCAGGGCATCAAACCACAGAGCAACAGGCACTGACCAGCCCAGCAGCACTCGCAGCCCAGCCCAGCGGCACCTTTGAGGGGCTCAGGAGAGCTGTGGCAGTTCTGGGGTGTTGCCTGCTCCTGCCGACAGCAGCAGGGACCCGGGGGAGGCAGCGAGTGACCTTCTCTGGGTAAATGCAGGCGCGGAGCCGTCGGCAGCCTCTCGGTCGATGCGAGGTGACAGCGCGGAGCAGAGATCCCTGAGCAGGCGCTCAGGCTGTGCCTCGCTAATGCGGGAAAACAAAACCCGAGCTCTGGGTCACTGCCTGCCATTCAAGTGGCCGAATGTGGGTCACCGGAGGCCTCTCGGGCGGCGGTGGGGGGGGTATGTCACGACACAGCCCATTTCGGGTTGCTTTTCATCCACATGAGGAGCAGAGGACGTCTCGCATCCCAGCCCACTGCCAAGCTCCCCAGGCCGGAGGGGATTTTGGCCGAGGGGCTCCCGGGCCGGGTGCAGGGTGTGTGACTGCAAAGCCACGGGAGCGCTGAGTCACAGCCCGGTGCGGGAAGTGCTTCCATAGCCCAGGTGTGTTTGGGCTGCGAGGAGCCACCCGTGCCAGAGGCTTAGTCACTGCTGGGCAATCCTCACACCTGCCCCCAGCAGCCCTGCTGTCACCCCTCTGCCTGGCTGCCCTGCGTGGAGGGAAGCGTTGGACCCCCGAGGCCAGCGGTGCCTCTGCTGTGCCACCCGATGGGCCGTAGCTGACTGTGAGCTCTCCAGGGCTGTGAGCAGCAGCTCCACTCCGTGCTGGTTGCACTGGCGGGGGGGGGGCTTTCCTGTTGCCTTGAGCCCCTCGTTAGCAGGGGAGCAGAGATGGTGGGGTGCAGGAACCCCATGGTGTGGGCTGTGTTTCAGCAGCTCCTGTGGCAAGACAGAGGGCAGGAAGGGGTGCAGGGGTGCCACTGGGGCTCAGGAGGGTGAGGTGAGCTTCCACCGTGCCCTGGCACTCTGAGTCACGGAGCTGTGAGCCACGTGCCATGGCCTGTGTGTGCCATGGTGTGTGTGCCTCCAGCCTGGGCAACTGCCAGTGCTTTGTGTCCTTCCCTGACCCTCTCCCTGTGCCCCAGGGACAGGCTCTGTGGCCAGGTGGGGAGGCAAGGGCTGATGGCCTGGCTTGGCCTGGAAGTTCAGCCTCCCCAGAGGTGCCCACTGCTCCTTACACCTCTACTACAGTAGGTCCTTCTTTCCTCCCCATCAAAGCCATGTGTCACCAGCTGCCTCCTGGGCAGCCAAGCCCAGGCCAAAGCATCATGGGTGGAAAAGCATTTGGGTGGAAGGGACCTTTCGGGGTCATGCAGCCCAGCCCCCTGCAGTCAGCAGGGCCATCTGCAGCTCAGACCCCCGAAAAACCTGACCTGGAATGTTCCAGAGGGGGTCTCTGCCCCATCACAAGGCCCTCAGACATCTCCGTGAGCCCAGCCTTGTGTACCCCCTGCAGAGCCTGCCCCAGGAGCACCACTCCGAGCTCCCCATCACGGTCAGGGCTGGGGAGTGCTGGTGCCTGCAGGAGCTGGTTCACGGAACACTGACTGCAGTCAGGCTTGGCAACAGAAATCAGATGTCAGATGCATAGAAAGGTCAGGGGATGCCAGACTGCTTTCTCAGGTGTAAAAGGTGATCCTTGTGATGGAGCAGCTGCTGCCTGACAGCTCTGGTGCCATGGGGACCCAAGACAGAGGGCACCCTGTGTGCTCTGAGCTCATGCTTGACCCCACGTCTGGGTTTCTCATGCTTTCTCCAACTCTGTTGTTGCCTGTTGTGTTCCCACATGGTCCTGACCCAGGCCCATGCCAACACCAGGCTGGCATGTGTGGTCTGGGCTGCGGTTTCTCTGTGGATGGATGTTGAGCTCTGTGGGGAGCAGCCAGGCCAGGATGGAGGCATAGCAGGACAGCGGCATGGCAGGATGGGACCTCACAGCATGAGGTGCTGGTGGTGCCACTCCCTATCCCCCTGCATCAGCTCCAGTTGACATGAGTGGGGTGTAAACAGACACACATCTGCTTCCCCTGTGTCACTCTCTCACTCTCTGACGGCTGCTGATGGTTCTTCCCGGGAGGCTGCGGAACCAGTTTGTTGGCGGAGCAGAGGGATGGCTCTGGGGCGTCGCCAGGTGCCTTGCACTTTTCCCTTTTTTGGTGCCACACTGGCCAGGAGGGCAGCTCGGGTGTTCCTTTAAGCACAGCTGAGTGCCCGGTGCTCCAGCATCGCTGCTGTTGGTCTCCAGCAGGAGGAGGTTTAGGTTTCACTGGCCCCACCGGACGGGAATTCGAGCAGCCACTAAAACCAGGGCTGCTCGTGCCAGCCTCATCGGCCTGACCTGCTCTGCCCTGCTCCGCTGTGGGGCGTGGGGCAGCCCCCGGGATGTGCTCCTGGCAGCCGCCACCCCCGGATGAGTGCCCAGCGGCCCGGGTGCGAGAGCTGCTGTGTGACGGCAGCGGTGAGACCTGGACCCGCCCCAGCTCGCTGCGATGCTCTCCGCGGCCGGCGAGGAGCAGAGCCCCGAGGAGGACTCAGCGCTCGCACAGCTCCTGCCGCTGGTGACTAAGCCTGCGCTGGGGTGGAGCAGCAGCAGCCTCCCCTCATCGCCCCTGCCCTGCCTAATGAACTCTGCGGGTCCCCTGCCGTCACACGCACCCGAAACGGCCCCCTCCTGCCCGGCACAGCCTTGTTCCGTGTTTTAGCTCCCACGGTCATCTGAGTCTCTAACAGAGCCAGCTGCAGCCCTTCGCTGGGAGCCTGCCGACTGCTGACCAGGCCTGGAGCTGCGGAGCTGTGTGTGCCAGGCCATGTAGCAGCCCCCCAGAACCCTTCCCCCAGAGGCATGGGCTTGCCTTTTTCTCTCTTTCTAGAACTTTGTATCGTTCTCCCCTGCCTGCGCTGGCACTGGTCCCAAAGCAGGCTCTGCTCGGACCTGGATGAGCCTCAAGGTCCTTCCCAACCCAGACCTCTCTGTCAGTCTATGAGTAAGTGTGGGCCTCTTTAGCAGCAAAGTTCTTAAAAGAGGTGTGTGGGCTCTTAGCCCTCTCTTTGTACAGCACAGTCATGATGGGTTGGTTTGGGGTGTCTGAAAAGCACTTTGTGGGGTTTCTTTTCACTGGCAGCAGAAGGACACCCCACCCCCCCCCTGCCGTGTGCAGCTTCCCAAGCCACTGCCCGTGCACAGAACCACAGAATCAGAACCACGGAATGGTGGAGGTTGCAAGGGACCTCTGCAGGTGGTCGAGTCCACTCCTCCTGCCAGAGCAGGCTCACCTAAAGCTCATCGCATAGGAGCTGGCAGCCGGCAGAGGATCTGTCCCATGGCAGGGGCGGGAGCCACCATCCTGCCCCTGCCATCCTGCTTGGCTGCCTTCCTATTCTGGCATCCCGGTTAAAAATAACCCCTGGCAGTGAATGGGGTTCTGATTCCCCTCTGCCGCTGCACAGGAGAGCTGTGTTGTAAATAGAAAGGCATATCCATGGCAACCCCAACTTTTCATTATTGTTAATTACTTGCAGAGTGCCAGAGCCGCGCATGGCGCTTCCCGGCGCGGATAAAGATAGCAGCCCCTGCTCAGAGCCTCTCACACGACAGCGAGGAGCAGCCAGCTCCTGGGAGACTGCAGCTGGCTCCGGCAGGCAGTGACGGAGACATTTTGTGAGGAGTCAGAAAGGAGCTGGGATTTAAAGGAGGAGGGACTGGCAAGGCAGCCAGGAGCTCGGGGGCAGCTTTTCTCCCCAAAACACCTTCCCCAGTGCTGGGAAATGGCACAGAGCAGGGAGGAGTGGGACAAAAGTCACAGGGAGAGGAACTGTCCTGTGCCCACGCACTGGCTCTCCTCTCTGGTTAATGGTGATGGAGAGAGCGTGGAGGGGAGGGGAGGGCAGTGGTGCTTGTCACCGAAGGGGCAGGGGTCTGTTGGTGCTGGCTGCAGCCCTCCTGCCCTGCAGGAGCCTCCTGCTCTGTTTTAAAACCAGTGCAGCTGAGCTCACTTCTGAGTGGATGAGCTTGGCCTCAGCTGGCACCATCTGAGTGGCTTTTGCTTCTCTGTTCATTGGGGTTTATGTTATTGGAAGAGGTTTGAAAGCTCTAGGGCAAAGAGGTCCCTGTCCTACCTCCCCACATCACCCAGCCTGGCTCCAGCCAGTTCCAGATGGTTACATTTGTACTCCAGATCCTGCCTCTGGTGTGCCTCTGGCTGCTGACCACTTGCCCCTTCTCATGCCCTGGTGTGAGCAGCTGTGGGATGGTTGTGCCTTGGTGGTCTCTGCATGGCCAGGGCTAGTCTCCAAGTGCCTCCCACAGCCCCAGGTCCCCATCTTCTCCCCGAGCTTGGCACAGGCACAGATGAAGCTTTTCAACCCAACGGCCTTCTCCTGAGGTGGCCTTCCTGGCCTGGGCTCTGCAGGAGGTGGTGTTGGAGCCTGACAATCAATCAGCAGCAGGAGCAGCAGAGAGGTGCTGGCCCTGGCACAGGCATTCCCTGCCTGGGACATGTGAAAGGGGAAAACCCTTTTTTTTTATACTTGAAGCATCCCAGCCCTGCCTCTTCACTGCCTCCTGCTCTCTTACTGTGCAAAAATGCCTTTGCTGGTTCCCTTCCTGGGCAGCTGAAGGCTCACAGTTGTCGCCCTTCCAGAGATCTTTTCCTCCTAACATTTTCCAGATGGCCAAATTGGTTAGCACTGCCTAAAGCTGGGTAGTTGTGTGCCTGGTCAAAGCAGGTCACCCTCAGTCCTGGCTGTGTCCCTGTGGGGCAAAGGAAGACCACTGGGGTTTGCTGGGTGGGGACAGTGCTGACCTCAGGATGGTCACAGCAGCTCCTGGTGTGCCTGTGCCACCTTCTGCTTTTCTGTACGAGCCACAGCGCAGGAGGCTGGGCCAGAGGAAGGTGGTTTGGCTGTTTAATGGCAAAAGACAACTGGGAAAAACATTCCCAAGGATTCACCACTTACTTTGTCCCTTCCCTGGGCATTCCCAGTCTCTCCAGTCGCAGTTTCTACACTTTAACTCCAAGGTGTGGTTTATGGCTGCTGCTTTTCTCTACCTAGTAACATGTCCCAGGTAATTTGGTGGTCACATCCATGCAGCTGCTGCTCTTGTGCCCAGGAACTGGTGGATGCAGATGCAGGCAGCTGTGTGGGAGCTCAAGAAGGTGGACAGGGGGTTGGTTTGAGTCATTTTGATTTTTATTACAAACCAAAATACTTCACATCCAACGGCACTCCAGGTACACAGGAGAAAACCACCCCCAAAGCCAAACACCTGAAACAGGCATTGGTACGGCTGCAGCTCACTTAGGCTTGCTCAGATGGTGTCCCACATGCCACTGCCCTGGCTGCTGGGTCACAGGGCACTCCACACCTCAGCACTGCAAGCTGCTGGATGAAGAGTTTACTGTGCAGAGAAGCAGGCCAAGCTGCCTCTGGGAAAAGCCATCCTCACTTGCTCCAGCACCCCAGGGCTCTGCTGGGAAGCTCCTCCATGGCCTGGCCAGGCTGGCAGGGAGCTGTGTGCAGGAGCTTGTTGCACCTCTCCTGGCTTTGTTGGTCAGCTGGCAGGGTCCATCACTGCCACAAGCTGAGAGAGTAAGGCCCTAGGAAAAGGGCAGGAAGGGCTGATTCATGGAATGGTTTTGAGCTGGAAGAGACCTTGAGGATCCTCTTCCACCCCCCCGGCACTGGCAGGGATGCCCTGCACTACACCAGGCTGCTCCTGGCCTGCTGTGTGCTGTAGGCAGTTTATGGTGCTCTCAGGTTGTTATTTTTGGGTGATGACAGAGGGGTTCTGAGCACCTCTCTGTGTTCTGAAGGGCTGTAAGCTCCAGCAGCCTCTCCAGTGAGCTGCAGCAAGGAAACCTTAACCTGGGGGATTTTATATAACTTGACAATCACAACTCAAGTAGGGAGCAGCTGAAGCTGATTGGTCTGTGCAGTGCTCTCATGCTGTGATATGTGCTAATACCACATAAAAGGAACAACCGTTGAGGAGCTTCCCTGCAATGTCCTTTCCCATCCTTTATCACAATTAAGTCAAAAGGACTGGACCACTGCAAGCTCTATTTTTACACCTTGGGGCATGTGCTGTCTCCTCTGAAAGCTGCCAGGGCTTTAGGAAGGGAGCACAAGGGAGGGGCCTGCATTTTCTATCCCCCTGCTTGCACAAAGCCAACCTGTGCCTGTGGCCCTGCGCTGCTCCCCTGCTCTGTCCCTGCCAGGATCCAAGCGCTGTGGCTCTCCTCTGGCTCAGAGGAGTGGGAGCTGAGAGACCATTCCCGTCCCAGCTCACAGCACAGCTGCTGCTTCCCAGCACCACGTGGCCCTGGAATTCTGCCCAGGGCAGTGTCAAGCAGCACTCAGCAGGGACCCAGACCAGAGGACGTCACCGCTCAGACGACCGAACCAAGCTCCCTACTTGTTTGCACCAAACCCCACAACCCTGAAAGCTTTTAAAGGCAAGGACCTGTCCTTCCTTCAGCACCGAGCCCCTGGCGGCGCCGGCAGCGCCCCCCGGGCTGCAGCCTGCCTCTGCCTGTGCTCAGGCCTTGGTGATGTAGCCCTCCCTGATCAGGAAGTCGTAGATCTTCCTGGTCTTGTTCACATCGATCTTGATGAGCGCTCGAGCCTGTGCCAGTCTCAGGCCTCCCTGTTTGTTGCACTCGTTCACCAAAGCAGCTTTGTACTCTAAATAGGCTCCAGGGACCAGCCTCACCATCTGACAGAGCTGCAAGGCAAGAGGGGAAAGTTAATCAACAGCAGCATTGCTCACACTCCTGCACTCCACAGCCTCTGCTGGGGCTAACACTGTGAATATTCTTCTGCAAACACTTAGATGTGTTGTGAGGTTTTCAGCGAGTCACAGAGCAGTTTGGGTTGGAAAAGGTCTCCAAGAGCAGCAAGCCCAGCTGCCACCCAGCACCACCAAGGCCACCAAACCACGTCCCACAGTGCCATGGGCACACATTTCTGAACACCTCCAGAGATGGGGACTCCACCACCTCCCCAGGCAGCCTGTGCCAATCCCTGACCACTCTTGCAGCAAAGAATTTTTTCCAGATCTCCAACCTAGCCCTCCCCTGGCACAATTTCAAGCCATTTCCTCTCCTTCTATCACCTGAGACTAAGGAGAAAAGCCCAACCCCAGCTCACTGCAACTCCCTTTCAGGGAGCTGTAGAGAGCAATGAGGGGATGGGAGAGGCAGGCAGCAATTGCAGGATGAGCTGTTCCCATCCACAGGTAGGGAAGGGGAGGAGCTTGTTGGCTGCTGCCCTTAAAAAAAACACATTCCTGACTGAAAAATAAACTAGGAGGATGAAAGCAAGCTCCGGGCTCACAGGAGTGTAACCATGAGTGTGCTGTGTGGGCGTTGTTCTTTACAAACCAAGGGAAGCAGACATGCCAGAGACTTGCAAGCTGCAATTGGGCATGCTGGCCAGCAGCCAGGCAGGGCAGCTGGCTGCTAATCCCCTGCAGGCTGAGCCTCTAACGCCTTGCTACAAAAGCAGCTCTGCACAGGCCTGGTCCCTGTGGAAGCTGTGCAGGCAGGCAGCAGTCTCTGGCAGTTGGGAAGGGGTCGCTGTCAGAAGCCCCCCGAGCTCTGCCGTTCGGCTTCCAAAGCCCAGCTGCCTTCTAGACAGGAGAGCTGTGCTGCTCCCCGTGGAGCTGGCTCCCTCCTCCTTCTAATGAGGAAATGCTTTAATGATTGTTCCTCATTGATAGGAAATTGCAGAATTCAGAGGAGCTCAGACTTTGTGTCTCAGCTGAGGAGCAAATCAGATTCCCTGTGCAGGCTGCTGTCTCGTCACAGTTATTTATGGTCTGAACACAGCCACGAACGCCATGGTCCACGGTGGGGCTGTGAGCTGATTGCCAATGCTGCCATGGCCAGTCAAGGGGAAACAGCTTCCACACAGAGGGACAGGGCTGGAAGCCATCTGTGTTTCACAGGCACTGAGCTCTGCCTTGTGGAAAATCGAAGGGCAGATCCTGGTTTACATTTCAAAGAGGCAGAATCTGGCATTTCAGTGGTTTCCCGGCACTGCCTTTCCCCCAGCTAGAGCCTAACTGCAGAAGAAACTGAGCCATGATTGCACAGCAGCTCCTCACTGCACTGCTCACCTCTCCTGGGGCTGCTGTCACAGGCTGCAGCCCTACTCCTGTCTGCTCTGCTGACCTCCCCTGCTCCGGACTGCTGTAAGTGGCTGTGCAAGAGCACAAACTGCAGTGCCAGGCTGAGCTAACGACCCAGGGCTTGAAGCCAGAGTCCATTCTCTGCCATACATCTGTACAAAAAGCTTGGGCTGCGCACTGCAAAAAGCAGAAATATGGGCAAGGCCTGCAAAGAACAATAGCCTGGCATCACCTGCATGGCTCACAGCAGTGCCCCAGCAGAAACCACCCACGGCTGGTGGAGGCTTGGCCTGGGGCTGTCTGTGACACTGAGAAGCTCCAATACTCAGTGCTGTGTCCAGTGAAGCCCTTGATGGAATCCTCTGGCTCTTACAACCCCGCACAGCCCTGCTGCTCAGCCTGTGCTCAAAGAACACCCCCTGAGAAACTACCTCCTCTGCTCACCTCACAGCAAGAGAGGAGGCTCTGTGCTGGAGGCCCTGCTCTGGAGGCTGCAACAGCTCCTTGTGATGCTCACGGCACCAGAGTGGATGGGGCACCCCTGTGCTCTGCAGACCAAGCTTTCTCAGCTCTCTTCCCCTGCCCTTCCTCACCTCCTTCTCCTTCTCGTTGAGCTTCTCGGTGCCGGGCAGCCCGGTGAGGTTCAGCGGCGGAGCACTGCGCCTGCCTGCGGAGAGCAGAAACAGAACTGGAGAGCTCCGAGCTGCTGGGGCTGCTCCTGGGGTGGCAGCATAGGGGCAAGGAAATCCCAGTGGTGCCAGCCCAGTACCACCCCAGTGCTTATCCCACACATGGTAAAGGGATGAGGTCCTGGGAAATCTGCAGCCCCACCTGCCCCAAGGACTGTGCTGGCAGCTGGGCCCCCTGCCAGGGGCCTGCTTCTGCAGCTGGGGACTCTCTGTCTCCCCCATGCATCTGTAGGAAGCAGATGGGAGCCTGGCTGGGTGAGGGGGGCCTGAGCAGAGGGAACTGCAAGGCTAGAAAGATGCTGGAGCTATGTCTGTGGCAGGTGCAGAGGAAATGATTTGCCAACACTGCTCCTCTGGCCTGGAAGGAGCCTGCCATGATGGGACAGGACAAAACTGGATTTGAGTCTTTTACAAAGCGAGGAAACAAGAGACACACAAACTACACCAAAAAAACACAGCGAGGCTGCAAAGCCTAGGTCTGGAAGTCTGGGGTCAAGTTAAGCAAGGTTAATTTCCCCCTTGCATATTCAGCATGAGGCAGCCTTTAATTACAGCCACGTGGCAGCCTGGGCAGCACCCCTGCCCTGCCTGGCATGCAGGCTGCTTGCTAATTAGCAGCTCCATGGGGTTTTGGTAATACCTGATGCTGGAGGTAAACACTGCCTGCTACCATGGCTCAGGGCAAAACAATTCCTGCTCCACTGGGTCTGACAGAAAAGGAGTCTGATTCTTCAGCTGGGGGTCCTGCCCCCATTCCATGGCTCTGGGTGACCAGCACCAGACACACATCTTACCCTTCAGCAGCCATGCTTAGAGCAGAGTGCAGTGACTCACTGCTGGGGGCTCTGACCCACATTTCTCCTGGCAGAAACGGGAGGATACCCAGACTCAGTGCTCACCTCAAGGAGCTTTGTGCTAGTGGTTTATTAGCATCCACATCAAAACTGGGTGTAGAGACAGAGCTGGGAGCCAGTTTGCCTTGGCAACACTTAGCAGCTCTGTAGTAAAACTCGATCCTAGTCTGACTGACTGGATGCCACCCTGTGACCTCACCCCTCCAGATGGCATTTATACAAGTGTTGCTCACAAGGGCCTTGACTGACCTCTGGGTCTGTTCCTAGTGGGCACTGAAAGGAGGAGTCCTCTTGGGGGAAAACTCAGAAATGGTGATTAGAAAATTAAAGAATATAAAAGTGTATCAACTGAAAAGGAAAACTGAAGCTGCCCAGACAGCCTGCACCATCTCATTCTGCTACTCTGGAATGCTGCAGTCACTGCCTGCTTCTCAGCCAAGTGGATTTTGGTGTGGTGCCCTCCCAGACCTTATGTCAGGCTGCTGCTGCTGTGCTAAGTGCTACAGAGCCTCATTAAACACCTAGATTAACTTTAGATCTTAAAGACAGAGCTTTGTTCTCACGAGGAATTCTCTTCTTTCCTGCCTTGCTAACAAGCTTTAGGATGGGTTCTTGCACCTGCAGTCAGAGAAATCCAGAAACTGAGCAAAACTCCTACAGCATTAGAGGGTGGAAGGAGCTGCAGAGTGAGGCAATGCTGAGTTAAGCAGTGCTGAGCCTCGAGCACTCGGGCAGAAGAGGCTCTGTGCCTTGGCTGCCAGGGTGATGGCAGTGATGCTTTGCAGCCCATCAGCTAACACTCACCTGAATTGGAAGGCACTGGCACCGTGGGACTCAGGCCGGAATCACTGAAAAGAAAAGACATTTTCAGATTGCTTCTGTGCCCTGACAAAAACCACTGCAAATATTGGCCCTGGAACAACCTCTGCCCAACTTCTGCTAACTACAGAACCCAGGCACTGAGCTGCACTCAGCAGCATTCCTGAATATTTAGCAGTCCCAGACTGAAGGCCACGTCTGAAACCTGCCTCAGCTCCGAGGGGAGGGACACAATGAGCAGCTCAGAGTGGACTGCCTGGGGAAATGCAAACACCTCAGCCCCTGTGGCACACAGGAAGTGCTTCCCGAGTGGCAGCTTTGCTCCTTCAGGCTGACTCCACAGTAATGATGCTGCTACATTCCAAGTGTCATCTGTGCCCTCATTAAGAGCCATCAAGACCTCATTTCCCTCCATGGCTTTATTAACAGCAGTTAAATCCCTGAAATATGAACTGGAGAAAACAGATTGTGAGACCTTACTGGTCACCAGCCTGCACTTCCCCAGCACTGCTGCTGCCACCTCTGCTCTCCTGACCCTCTGGGACTCTTCCTGCTGCACGAACAGGGAATGCTTCTGTTGTTGTCATAGCGTGGGTTGGAAGGGACCTTCTTTGGATATTAGGAACAATTTCTTTGCTGCAAGCATGGTCAGGGATTAGAACAGGCTGCCCAGGGAGGTGGTGGAGTCCCCTCTCTTGGAGGTGCTCAAGAAGGGTGCAGATGTGGTGCTTCAGGATCTAGTTTAGTGGTGGTGGTAGCAGCTGGGGTAAGGTTGGACTCCACGAGCTTAAAGGTCTTTTCCAACCTTAATGATTCCGTGGTTCTGTGACCTTAAAGCTCATCCAGTTCCTACCCCTTGCCATGGACAGGGACACCTCCACCAGCTCAGGCTGCTCAAGGCCTCATCCAGCCTGGCTTTGAACATCTCCAGGCAGGGGGCATCCACAGCCTCCCTGGGCAGCCTGCGCCAGTGTCTCCCCACCCTCCCTGGAAAGAATTTCTTCCCAGTACTCTGAGTAGTCTAAATCTGCCCTTTTCCAGTTACCACACAACAAGGAGTTTGCTGCAGCTGCCTGCAGCACAGGTGTGTGCCCCAGACTCCTGCTGTCCCCCTACATGTCAGCCTGTCTGCTGAGCCACTGCTGGCAGGCACTGCTGTCCTGGATGTACTGCAGCACTTCGGAGAGCATCGTCCGCTTCAGCCGCTCCTCCTCTCGCGTCTTCTTCAGCTGGTCGTAGGTCCTGGCACCTGCAGGGAGCACAGAGCCAGAGAATGGCTCGGCTTGGAAGAGGCCTCAGAAGGTCGCCTGGTCCAACCCCCATGCAGTAAGCAGGGACATCCTCGACTAAACCAGGTTGTCCAGAGCCCTGCTGAGCCTCACCACCTCCCTGGGCAGCACAAGGACAGAGGCCATGTCCCCAGCCACTGCCCTGCTCAGCACCCCCAGACTGCTGTTCTTCTCCATCAGGAAATGGGAAGCTGTTCCCTAGCTCTGGAGCAGGCTCTGCTATTCTCCCTCCTGACAGCTACTTGGCATCACAGGGGTTAGATTACAGCCTGCACCCCTCCCCCCCATTTCAGGCCCAAGCCAAACACAAAAGACTTCCAGGATCCCATTCCAGGCTAAAGCAGGCTGGTTCCTTTATGCAGAGGTCTGAAGCCTCTCTCCAGGTACCACACTTGTTGACAGGCAGCAGAAGTGGCCAGAGATGAAGCCCTGTAGACCACTGTGCCACGCCACAGATCTATTATCCTGAACCCTGTGCAGAGCTCTGCTCGGCAGTGCGGGCTCCAGGGGCACAGCTGGACCCAGGCACTGCTGCCAAAGCCTTGCTCGTGTGCACAGCCAGGCAAGGTGCTTTAGGAGTCCAGAGCCTTTTTGATTCAGCACATCCTGCAAGCTGGGAATTCATCCTTCCCCAGCTTGATGAATGGGAAGGGGCTGAATAATGCCCCAGGTACTCACTGCAGAAGTTGGTGATGCCTGCAGCTCTGTACTCCTGCAGCCGCTTTATCTCTCTGCGCAGCTCAAACTCCACTGTTTGACCCCAGAAGGGAAATCCAGAAAACAAGGGAGGGTCAGGGGGGTGGCAGTGAACTGTCCTGCACCAAGAACATTGCTGCTGCACACTTGCCAACAGTTTGCTGTGAACACACAGAGCCAGAGACAGGGTTAAGCTCCCTGCCTACGTCTCTATCTGATCTCGGACAGGCTGTGCCTAGCACTCCTTGAGCAGAGATTTCAGCTGCTGGCACTTGTGTGCTCAGAGGTTATTTCAGCCTCAGGCTTTGGCAGTTTGTCTGCCATACCCTGGACAAGGCAAATAACATAGTGCAGGATTTCAGGAAGGCATTCCAGTAGGTCTGAAATTCTCCCCATCCTGGCTCCTTACAGCACCTCTGAACTCCGATTTTCATGAGTGGACCTTCCTGATTTTTTCCTTGCAGACAACCCTTTCCCATCAGTCAGGGAGATGAGTTCCCACCTGCCTTTTGCTCAGAGGTGTCTAAGTGCCTGCAGCATTTCTCAGCTGGCTCCCAGGCCTTGCTCAGCTCTGCAGTGAGCAGGGTTGCTGGGCTTAGGTTTGTTTACTCATCCTTCTCAGAGGACCTGGGCACTGCAGGGGCTCGGTGCCAGGCTAACTGGAGGGCTTGGCTGATGCTGCAACAACAAAATCAAGTTCCAGGGCTAGGCACTCACGTGTGGCACTGTAGATCTGCAGGATCATACTTTTGGTATTTCAGGCAGGCTGCCCTGGAAATACAGTGGCAGCTCAGGGAGTGTTTTGCTGCCTCTAATGAGCAGCAGTGCCCCAGTGTAGTCACAGCTGAAGCAGCAGGTAGTGACTCCACTGCTGCTATGGTCATGCATAAAGACCTGCGATGATCTGGTGATGGAACAGAGCCTCTCCCTCTGAGGTAAGGACACGATGACAGTGCCACTCTGTAATTACCTGCACGCACAACAGCCTCACGTGGATCTTTCAAAGAATTCACAGCTTGCTGCCAGCTCCTGAGCTCTCAATGCAGACACTTCAGGGCCTTTGTCCATTCAGTGACAGAGACCCCAGAATAGAGATTGGCCTTGGTCACAGACTCGCAGAATGGGTTGGGTTGGAAGGGACCCTAAAGCTCACCCAGTGCCAGCTCCCTGCCATAGGCAGGGACACCTCCACCAGCCCAGGCTGCCCAAGGCCTCCAGCCTGGCCTTGAACACCTCCAGGCAGGGGGCATCCACAGCCTCCCTGGGCAACCTGTGCCAGTGTCTCCCCACCCTCACCGCACAGAATTTCCTCCTAATCTCCAATACTGAAAAGCTCTGCTGGTAGCACATGACCAGGATGTTCAGTCAGCTGAGACATCAAACAGGGAACTCAGATGCAATTCAGTGGAAGAAAACATTTGCTGCTCATTTAAATAAACCAAACCACAAATGTGTTTGGGTTTTCTGAGGTAGGTAGATGGGGGAGGAGAAAAACAACCTCCTGCCCTTCAACAGTGGCATGTATTAGGGAAGACTGTAGGATGCCCACGAGTCAGCAATGAGCCCTTGTGGCCAAGAAGGCCAATGGCATCCTGGGGTGCATCAAGAAGAGTGCATCAAGTAGGTCAAGGGAGGTTCTCCTCCCACTCTGCTCTGCCCTGATGAGGTCACAACTGGATACTGTGTCCAGTTCTGGGCTCCTCAGCTCAAGCAGCACAGGCACTTGCTGCAGAGGGGACAGCAAAAGGCTGCAGAGATGCTGAGGGGACTGGAACCTCTCTGTGATGAGCAAAGGCTGAGAGAATTGGGGCTGCTTAGTCTGGAGAAGAGCAGCCTGAGGGGGATCTCATCAGTGCTGATCAACACTCCAAGGGTGGGTGGCAGCAGGATGGGACCAGGCTTTGTTCAGTGGTGCCCAGTGACAGGACAAGGGGTAATGGGCACAGACTGGAACAGAGGAGATTCCACCTGGACATGAGGAGGAACTTCTTTAATGTGAGGGTGCTGGAGGCCTGGAGCAGGCTGCCCAGAGAGGTGCTGGAGTCTCCATCTCTGGAGGCCTTCAAGACCCACCTGGATGTGTTCCTGTGTGACCTGCCCTGGGCAGGGGTTGGGCTGGACGATCTCCAGAGGTCCCTTCCAACCCTACCAGTCTGTGTCTGTGTGCAGCCCTGCCCCAGGCAGAGGGCAGCCCCCAGCTGCCCCCAGTACTCACGGGCATGGCTCTCGATGAACTTGTCGTGCTCCAGGGGCCCCAGGATGTGTGCGAAGCGCCGCATGGCCTCGTGCAGCTCCTGCAGCTCCCGCGGGTAGCGCCGCTCCAGGACTGCAGGCAGACAGGCACAGCCCTCAGCAGCCTGCCCTGCCACCTGCCCTGCCACCTGCAGTGCCCCCCAGCCGGGCACACACTGCTGGCACTGCTACAAGTTGCTGAGAGAAAGCAAGGAAAGCATCCAGCACTGAAAGCTCTGCAAGCCCCCAGGGTGACACTTCCCTGTGGTGTGACCCTTCCCAGAAGGGGCAGATGCTCTGAGGCCAGGATGTCATCTGCACCCTTCTCCTGAAGTGCTTCTGAAGAGCAACGACTGCACCACCGAGCTGGGGGGACTTGGAGCCAGCTGGCTGGGAGCAGCTGGGGCAGGAAATGTGCTGGAATTCAGACCCCCTGAATTTGGTCCAGCATGACCAAACCACAGTGATGCACAGGGGACAGAGCATGGCAAGTTCCAGGTGCTGAGCAGAGCCAGCTCCCAGCTATGCAGCCACACTTGATACTCACTCTGAAACTTCCTGAGGTTGATGAGGCCATGGTCTCTTATAATCCTGCAACGAGAGCAAACTGCAGTTAATGAGAAGCACTAAGTGCTGTGGCACCTCAGAAATAACAAAGGCTTCAGAAGACTCTTTGATATGGACCATCAGAGGGCTCTAGAGCTAAACACACATGAAATTTCCAGGACCCTGGAGCTGCCCAGCTGAGAGAGAAGCTGCAGTGATGCAGGGTGGCTTTAATCAGGGGGAATTTTGGGTGGTGCTATGCACCACTCCAGCTCTGACAGCAGCAAGCACAAAGGGAGCCAACTTCAGAGGTTTGAAACTGCTTCTTTAGGCACAAGGCCTTATAACTTGTCCTTCTGGAACTGGAGGTCCAGGAACATCTCCTGATGCATGGTCTCCAGCTCCAGACAAGTGTCCCTCTGCCAGCACAGGGGCAGAGGTGCACTGTAAATCATCCCCTGGCAGCAGAGGAGGAGATTTTTCTGTGGCACTCCAGAGTTTAGAAAGAGGAAAACGATTTAGGGTCCTCATCCCCTTGAGATGCTCCTGCCAGGACCAGGGGAACGAGCAGAGTGAAAAGGCAGGTGAGAGATTTGCAGTGCATGACAAATCCATATGTCAGAGGCTGAGCAAGTGCCAGGCAGCCATGGCCCGAGGTGGCTCCACCAGCACCCAACCCTTGGGGCACTCGGAGAGCCCAGGGGGCTGGGCAAGGGCAGCCTGGAAGTTGCTCTGGAAGTATAGAGTTTAGAACCCACTCCTGCCCCAGGCAGAGGAGCCTTTCTGAACCTGACATCAGCAGTGAATTTGGAAGGAGTGAAGGTTGGCAAAGCACTCCAAGATCATCGAATCCAACCAGCAACCCAACAGCACCACAGCCACCAAGCCCTGACCCATGTGCCATGGCCACAGGCTTCCTGAACACCTCCAGGGATGGGGACTCCACCACCTCCCTGGGCAGCCTGTGCCAATCCCTGACCACTCTTGCAGCACAGGAATTTTTCCTCACCTGCAACCTAACCCTCCCCTGGCACAACCTGAGGCCAGTTCCTCTCCTTCCCTCACTTCAGAGAAAGGAGAAGAGGCCAATCCCCACCTCACTCCAAGCTCCTTTCAGGCAGAAGGAAGCAGAAGAAACTGAAACAGTGTGAGGGCAGCCAGCCCCAGCTGCAGGGCCAGGGCCCAGGGAAAAGAGGCAGTGACATGAGAGCATTTCCCAGACTTTCCTCCCATCCTGCTGCAGGTTACCAACATGAGAGGGTTCAGGAGCTGAGCTGGCAGCAGTTCTCCTGCTGGGCTGGGCTGGGCTTTATCATCGTGGAGGTGACACCACAGAAATGTGTTTATTTAGGAGTTACACAGAGCAGCTCCTACCTGTCCTGCAGCAGGACTGTGCTGCAGGAGAGGGAGAAGGACTGGAAGAGTCTCACCCCAGATTCTGAATTCCTCCAGCAGGGAGTAATGCAGCAAGAGATCATTTTAAATATTGAACAAAGCGTTTGAAAGTTCTAATAAAATTGAATTTAATGAACAGATTGAGTCATTCTAGAGAGCTGTCAACTGAGCTGAATACATTATTCAAATTCAGCTCAGCAGTGCAGTTACCTCTGTGACACACTCTGCAAAGCTAACTCAGGGAGCACTAAGAATTCAAAACAGTGATGCACACATTTCAGTGGGGAGTGGGGGTCGAGCCATTAGTCACAGGCTGGCAGCTTTTTTTTCCCCTAAAGCAGAAAAAGAACCATCTGCAGTCCAGCAGCAGTGCACTGGGGAAGGAAAGAGCAGAGGTTGGCCTCTCTCTTCTGTGTCCTGGCCCTGGCCCTGGGACTGGCTGCCCTCACAGGTTCAGTTTCTCTTTCTGCTTCCTTCTGCCCAAAGGAGGTTGGAGTGCAGGGGGTGTTGGCCTCCTTTCCCTAGTCTCAGGTGACAGGACAAGAGGAAATGGCCTCAAGTTGCACCGGGGTGGGGGGGGTTAGGCTGGAGATGAGAAAAAATTTCTTTGCTGCCAGAGTGGTCAGGGACTGGCACAGGCTGCCCAGGGAGGGGGTGGAGTCCCCATCCCTGGAGGGGTTCAGAAATGTGTGGCCACAGCACTTGGGGACAGGGGTTGGTGGCTGTGGGGGTGCTGGGTCAGTGGTTGGACTCAGTGATCTTGGAGGCCTCTTCCAACCCAAACAGTTCTGTGGTTCTCCTTCTATGGGTTCAAGGCCTGCCTGGTGTGCTGGAGCCTCAGTTACTTGTGTCTGGCCTTGGGGGGCAGATGAAGAGCACTCTGCAGCACCTCCTCACACTATCCATGGCTCCTGCTGAGGCTTTGAGGGAGAGTTGTGGTGTGCAGAGCTCCTCTGCCCAACCAACAGCCGCCAGGGGCTGTTAACCTCTGCTTTCTGGGCTGGTACCACTGCTAAAGCCCCAGGCCTGACCTTCTCAGTGCTCAGCAGGAGCAGCACCAGCTGAGGTGGAGCCTGTCATGCAAATGTGACAGCAGGTCTCCAGGCATGGGAATGGTCTGAAGGATGCTAGAGGAAATCAGTGATGGTTAGCAGCAGGACAGCACTGGGGACCAAAGCATGGTAGAGGAGCAAAGGAACAGAATTACTGCTTCAGAACTCACTTTTTCCTTCTCTGTCTTTCCTTTAACCTGGAGTGGTAGATATCTACCACTGCAATCTTCAGAGCTGCAAAGGAAGGATACAAAACATGACAGAGCACAACATCATCACTGCGGGAGGCTCATTTGCAAGCCTTTGTGTTTGCAGGAGGCTGCAAAGGTCACTGCAAAGGTCGCTGCAAACCCAACTCTCCTCTTTTAAAAGCGCTGTGGCAGCTTTAGAGGGGCAGAAACTCCCTGGGGGCTGTCTGCAGACTGCCCCTGCTACCTGCAGAGCCTTTCTTTGCTCCTCCCAGACATTGCTGCCTGTAACCGTGGACCTGGGCAGATCCTGCCAACTCTTCTCCTCTCCCTTCTTGGACTGTTTTACTATCAGCACTTTTTTGCTCTTCAGAGATGCAGTTTGGAAGGATTTCTTCTCCTGAAGAGCAAATGTGTGAGGCTGAAGGACTCGAGGGTCATCTGGACTAAGGCAGCTGCTGCTGCCCCCAGCCACCAGGTTAACAACCTCGGGTAAACTCCTGAAAGAAAAGCTGAGGAGACACCAATCCCCTCCCCCTCTTCACTAACTCAGGCAGGAGTTCTGGGTCCTTAGCTAAGCACAGAGCTGCCTCCTTTCTTGGGTGGCTTTTTAGCCTCTCTGACCACTTCAGTTTGCTCTGAAGGGGCTGCAGGGACAGCAAAGTGCCCTCATGGCCATGGAGGCCAATGGTATCCTGGGGGACATTCAGAGGAGTGTGGCCAGTAGGTCAGGGAAATTCTTCTCCCCCCTTACTCTGCCCTGGTGAGACCACATCTGGAGTGTTGTGTCCAGTTCTGGGCTCCCCAGTTCAAGAGGGACAGTGGAGGGACACTGGAGAGAGTCCAGTGGAGGCTGTGAGGATGCTGCAGGGCCTGAACATGTCTGATGAGGAGAGGCTGAGAGCCCTGGGGCTGGTCAGCCTGGAGGGGAGAATGCTGAGAGGGGACCTGATCAATGCTCACAAATACCTGCAGAGTGGGAGGCAGGAAGGGGCAAGGCTCTTCCCACAGGTGCCCTGGGACAGCACAAGGGCCAATGCCCTTGGATCATCTTTGTGGCTCTCCTCTGGGCTCACTCCAACAGCTCTGTGCCCTTCTTGTGAATGAAATGTTACTGACATCTGAGATGTGACAAAGTGCTGGAGCCTGTGCAAGCCGTGGGCAATGGTTTTGTGTTTTGAAGCCCTCTGCCAGCTCAGCTGACAGCTTATTTGCTGGGCTTTGTGTGGGCAGAACTTAATAAGTACCTGCAGAAACTGCACTGGAGAACTTCTATAAATATCAGAAGTAATTCTGCACCTAAACCACTGCACTTGGATGTGTTCACCTGAGCACACAGCATTCTGAAAGAGATTATCATCAGCTGGGGAGGGGAAGGAACATCTCTGAGCAAAACCGGAGGGGGAAAAAAGAGAGCTCCTGCTCAGGCAGAGAGTGGCTGTGTGCTGCCCCCCGTGGCCTCACCCACAGCCCAGTGCCAACTGTGGAGGGCATGAAAAACTCACACTGCTGTGCTGTGCCATGCTGCATGGGAATGAGACAAGAGATGCTGGGAGAATGGAAATGATTTGCCTCTGCTCCTCCCCACAGATCACCCTCGGGAGGCAGCGGCTTGCACTGGTGAGCTCAGATAACCCAAGGTGGCAGCTGTGCCACGCTGGGCAGGGATCAGCTCCTCTGAGATGGTCAGAGCAGCCTTGAAGGATCCAGTGATGGGCAGAAATTCAAGGTCCCTTTCTTCACTCCAAAACAATACTCCAAATATTTAGGTTTCTCAAGAGTGTGTCCAAAAGGAGCTTCTTTGCTTTCTGTTCCTCTGCAGCCTCATCTGCTCTGCAACAACTCCTCTGAAGGCTCATGAGTGAGACCTTTGTTTCATGCCAGCTAACCTGCTTGGCATGCAAGGCCCGAGTCAAGGGAAGAATGCAAACCAGTCACAGCCAACAGGCTGCCTGCTACAATCCAAGTCCCCCCTCCCTAGGGAAAGCAGGACCCCAGGCAAGCAGAGGCTCAGCAACCTCCCCAGAGGAACAGAGCCCAGGTCACACCTAGAGGGACACTGCCACCTGTCTCACAGCGAATTGCCACTGCAGGCAGCAGAGCTGCAGGCTCCTGCCACCTGCTTCCAGACCTGCGGTTTCAGCAATTGCTTGCTGGTGTTAGAAGTGAAGAATCATTTACATGAGAAGGGGAGAAAAAGCTGGGGAAAAGGCTGAATTACCCAGGCTGTGATTCTGGCTGATGAAAACTTGTAATTCGTGAAATTAAGCAGCTCCAGCACTGCTTGTTCCTTTTGATCTGCCCATTAGGCTTTGTTTAACTGTGCTGCAGCTCTGAGCACAGCACAGCACAGCGAGCTGCTCGTTGAGGTCTGAGACCTCTCACAGCAGCCCCAGCACCTCACCCACAGCAGGGAGTGGCTGGCCAAGGTCTGTGCCCTCCTGAGCAGAGCCAGGAGCTGGTGAGCCAACAGGCAGAGCTTGCTGTGCCCCTGGGACTTTTCCCACCTTGTATTACACTTCACTTCGTTCTTGCGGGAGTGTGGAGACAGGGCAGGGAAAATGCAGTGACACTGGGGAAAGGAGCCCAGCAGCTCAGATCTGCAACTCTTCACAAAGTTACTCTAACATCACTTAAAGCAGAGCAGTGTAGAGGTGAGGGGAGAAGGGGGAACGGCAGCATCCAAGACTCCTGTTGTGTGCAGTCCAAGTGTTCCCTGCAGCCCTCACCTGGGGCTTGGGAAACAAAAGGAAGAGAGGGAGGCCACAGGCCTGGTGCTGGTGGGTGTGTTCTCAGAGTCCAGCCTGAGTAAGTTTCAGAAAATGGAATATAAAAGTGGCCTTCAGAAATTAACCTTGAACCTAACAGGGTTAATGTACAGCTGAGGAGTTTTATCACATACCTGAGGCTTAATCTATGCTGCAGGACCCCCCTGGGCTTTCTCCAGGCTCTGAAATGTGTTAACCCTTGGTTTACATCTTTACCTTCAGGAAAAGGTTTGCTGTTTGGCCAGCAGAATTGTGTCTCCTGCAGCTGTGGAAGCAGCAGCCACAGTGAGGTCAGTGCAGGGAGCCTGCCAGTGGGCAGGGCTGGGGTGCAGAGGCACTGCTGGAGCTGCTGCTGGGAGCACTGGGACAGGCACCCTTGGGAGAGGTCAGGAGAACCTGGGCCTGCAGGGCTGCCTCACAACCTTCCTGTCTGCTAACCAGACAGCACAAAGGTTTCTTAAATCATCCTAAGGGCCATCCCTCCCTTCAGACCCAAATGCTGAGCCACTTTCTGCAAGATGAACTCCTACAATTAGGTTGCAAAACGCTGTGAAGACAGCTCTGAGACAGGGAGGGAGTGGCTCTGAGAAGGGAAGATCTAATTCCAAAGGTTTTGAGAAAAGAGTTCTTCCTCCCCCCAGACACTCATGGAAGGGCAAACCAGCTGGCTGCAGCCTGGGACTTCACTTCTCAGAGCACTCCCTGTCCCCTGGGCAGAGGCTGGGCAGCTGTGGGGAGGCAGATGCCAGAGCTCCTGAGCTCAGAGGGCTGCAGCAGCTCAGCCTCACTGTCAGGGCTGGCAAGGCTGGAACAGGATTTGTCTGTCTGCAAGACTCCAGCTCAGAGCTGCCTGACACAGATGGCACAACTCTGAGGCACAAACAGTACTTTTCAGCACTGTGTACTTGCAAATGTGGGCAAAAGCAGCATCTTTTCTTCTCTGGGGAGCAGAACAGCAAGCTTTAGTAACTCCTGGTGTTCCTTGGGGCTGTTAAAGCAGCTATGTGCACAGAGGCTCAGCAGCAGGGACCAGACTCACACAACAGCCATCCCCTTCACAATCAGCAGTTGTCACTTGCAGCTGATGCTGCCACAGCTCTGTTTGATGCATGAAAAGCCACAGAGGCTCCTGAGCAGGAGGTTCAGTGTGCTGCACACAGTCCTGAACTACACCTCCTTGCTACCTGTTAACACCCACCCTGAGAGCAGATCTCCTGAAGAACAGGGGTTAGAAGAGACTGATCTGAGAAACTGGACACAGCAGGGGACAGGGGGGCAGCAACAGAGCTCCTCTGTGGAATCAGAACCAAAGCTGTACCTTGCCATGATGCTCACAAATGTTAATGCAGATGGGAAGAGCAATGTTCAGCTGGGGAAGGGAAGTAACATTAAGACAGAGCTGCTGGAGCATGTCCAGAGAAGGGCAATAGAGCTGGTGAGGGGTGTGGAGAACAGGGCTGGTGAGGAGCAGCTGAGGGAGCTGGGGGAGTGCAGTGTGGAGAAGAGGAGGCTGAGGGGAGACAACTCTGCAACTACTTGGAAGGTTACAGTGAGGTGGGGATTGGTCTCTTCTCCCTGGTATCAGGTGACAGAGAGGAAATGGCCTGAAATTGTGCCAGGAGAGGGTTAGGTTGGAGATGAGGAAAAATTTCTTTGCTGTCAGAGTGTTCAGGGATTGGTACAGGCTGCCCAGGGAGGTGGTGAAGTCTCCATCCCTGGAGGTGCTCAAGAAACCTGTGGCCATGGCACTTGGGGATGTGGTTTGGTGGCCATGGGGGTGCTGGGTTGGTGTTGGACTCAATGATCTTGGAGGCCTTTTCCAACCCAAACCATTCTGTGGCTCTGTTCTGGTTTTCAATAAGCCTGCAGGCCTGGTTGTTCAGACACTGCAGTTCTGCTGCCTGCCTCCAGCCAAATCCTGCTCTCAGGGCATCTGCCCTACCTCACTAACGCTTCTGTAGGACGCATCACTTCTGCCTCTCCTGAAGACATGCCTGCTCCTGGTGGAGACTGTTTGACTTCAGTCACATTCTACTCCACAACTGGCCCATTTCAGTGGTGAGTGAAGTGCATGATCCTCCCAGTGCCATTTAAGAGCTTTTAAAAGAGACCTGAAAGTGAGGCCCACAGAAACATGGGTGTTTAAATCCCAGCACACAGAAGTGAGATCATTAACAACCCGTGTCCACTTTGTAAAGAGGGTGTAGAGAAAAGAGAGCCAAGGAAGTGCTGTGTAGGCCACTCTGGTGGTGTACAAAAATCTGGGACTCACCATGCAAGATGTCAGAATCATCCTCTACAAAATCAATATCTCTCAAATCCCATTCAGCATAGTTGTCAAACTCCTGTGGAGGTGATTTAGAAAAGGTCACTAACTAGCAGGAAAGAGCTGGTGTCAAGTTTCAGCACATGCAGAGGCACTGAGAGCAGAGAGTGACCCACACACAGCTCCGCAAGGCTCCAGCCCTCAGCAACAGACAGGGAGTGTGTAGCATGCGGCCTGGCTGGGACTGGGGCAGCACAATGGCAACTCACCAGGCAATCCCCACGACTCCCACGCTGGAGTCTGCTCCAGCCTACAAACCCAGCAGGCCCCTATAGAACTGAATCCATCAGCCCATGGGCAGGAGCTTGTTTTGCAACAGCCCCTGGGCCCACAGCCAGCACCACTCCACACAACGGCCCTGCAGGGCTTCCAGGACCTCTGGAGCAGGCTCCTGTGTGCTTCCCTAAGGCAAATGAAGCAGAAGCTTGCTGGAGCTGCCCCCTGTGGCTGAGCATCCAATTCACAGCATCCAGCCACTCGGGCAAGGGCCATTCACCACTGGACATCTGGTGGCAGCAGCCTTGCAGCCCCTGCAGACAAGAGCCAGGGACTCTGCCTGCCCCAGCTCTGCAAGCCCCTCTCTAATTAACCCCTGGGTTCATCACTCCCTTCCGTGTCCTTCACAGGAGGAGCAAAGGCCCACAGGCAGGGGCAAGAGTGTGAGAGTGCTGAGCCTGCAGCCAGCAGCACACTGAAGCTGATGGCAGAGGAGAGGAGGAGAGGCTCTTACCTCCACGAAGTCAGCTCTGGCTGGCATGTACCCAGCCATGTCCCTGGAGAGCAGCGAATCAAAAGTTGGCCGGGGAGGGTCATCAGCAGCTGCAAAAAAATCAAAGGGTTTTCAGGTGTATTGTAGGGCCTGGGGTTTGTTCAGAGCTCTGTAGGCAGGTGTTTCTGGGGGAGAGGTGAGGCAGCAATTAGCTGAAGAAAAACAGCCTGAGTGGGCTTTTACCCAGCCCTGTACTCAGAGCAGGACTGAGTTCATCCAGAGAAAAAAGCAGGAGTCTGAGCTCCCCATAGCATTCTCCAAAGTCAAACACAGAAATTCAAGGTAATAAATAGGTTATAAAATGTGAACTCCACATTGCCCAGCTCAGCATGCCCCTGGTAAACCTTTGCAGATCTCCTGGCCTCATCCTACAGGTTCCTTTAGTTAACAGCAACAGAGGTGTAAAATCTGCCTGCTTCTGGGTGCTGTTCAGAGAGCTCCAGTTAGAGCTCCACAGCTCTGGAGTTTTACAGCTCAGTGTTTTACAGACAGTCATGGACTGAGGCTCACAACACTTGTGAAGGAGCTGAGCATTACAAGTCCCAGGCTACAGATAAAGCAAGCTGAGGTGCAGAGAATTTGTCTTGGCTCAGGTCACATAAAACAAATCAGTGCCAGCCAGGGACAGAACCACAACTGTCCAGTTCCTCCTGCTTTAGCTCTAAGCATTTCAGTCTGAAATATAAACCTCCTGACCCCACACAACCCTTTCACCCAGCTGTCCTGGGGGGATTTGTGCTGCAAGAGCTGCTAGACAGGAGGAATTCTAAGGAGGGGAAATTGGAAGTTTGTTAAATTGATGGAATTCAGCATCCACTTTCTACAAGCTGGTTTTAAAGACAGAGTGAAATCAGCCTGATTTAGAGGGAATGATTCTAGAACCAATCACAGCAGCAGCTGGCACACAGTGGATCATCAGATGAACTGGTTTAGAGGTAGAAATCCCTTCTCAGTTGACAGAGGGTCTGGACAAGAGCCCCAGGCTGAGAGCTCACAGTGGTGTCTGGCACGAGGGATGTGCTGTGCCAGTGTGCCATGTGTGAGGCAGCTCTGAGGTGCTGTGTCCTGGAAATGAACCTGCACATCAGGCTTTGCTGGGGGACTTCTGAGTGACCATTTGCACTGGCTCTGCAGAACTGCTGGCTGTGAGACCCTGAGCTCTGTCCCCCCACCCTCTGCTCCCTGCCTTCTCCCACTGAACTCTCAGTCTGGCTTACCTGACACCCCAGTGCCTCAGCAGAGCAGCAGAGCCCCTGGTAGCAAACAGTGCAGCTGGGCATTAGAGCAAGCCCTCCTTTGGGGAAGGAAAGCAAACTGCCTGTGTGGTGCTTCCACTCCAGGGCCTTGCAGAGGAGGCCCTGGGTGTGCTGTGTACTCACGCTGGAAGGGAATGGCTGTTTCGTTGTGCTGTGCCTCCTCTGCCTGCTTCAGGTTCAGCAGGGTGGATGCAAAGAGAGGGTTGTTGATGAAGTGTTTCATGTAGTGCTTCTCACACTCTTCCTTGGACTTGGTACACATCTGGTTGGCTACATCCTGCCTGAAGTGGGGAGAGAGGGAGCCTTGATGTGGGGAAAATGGAAATTCTGAGGGCTTGTTGTTGTTGCTGGTGTGCAGAGACCCAATCTGGGACGGTCCTGGTGCCACAGTGCCACACTGAGCCAACAGTAACAAGGTTGCTGCAGTGCTGGGGAGCACTTTTCAATGGTCAGGAGCACTTCACTGGAGAGCCTTCCTCATCTGATGGAATGCACCAAACACCTGACAGTTAATATTGCTTCTAAGAGCTTTTTGTTCTAACTCCAGGTAATGGTGAGCTCCAAGGCCAGAACTGCCTCCTGCTTCTCAGCTGTCACTGCAGATTAACTGGAGAGGGCTTTCCCCTTTCATGCAGTGATCCTAAGCAGTGTTCCTCAAGCACTGAGGTGGGTCTACAAAACACATTCTGGAAATCTTTGCCAGGCTTTCCTTGAGCAGGGGTTGATGGAAGTGTGAGGTGTTTTACCCTAATGACTGAGCTGAGGACCCTAAAGAGCAACCCACCCCCAGCAGCAATCGTCAGAATTTCTGTTGCACTGAAAAGGATCCCAGGGAGCAAAGTCAGGTTTAACTTTCCTTGGTGAAGGTTCACAAAATGTTTGAGGGCAGAGTTAAGACTGCAGGCAGAGCAGAACTGCAACCATGTTTTCAGTCTTAATCCTGACACTAGTGCAGACACAAGAACTGACACTGCCTGACAGTGCAGCCTGGAGCCCTGCCCTTGCAGCACGGCTGCATTGCTGGCAGAAGAGGAGTAACTCATGGCTACAGAGCTCCCTCATTTACAAAAGCTTAAAAGCCCTCTAGCAACTACAAATGAACTTCACATAAACACATTAAATATTTCTAGAGCTCCAGCCTAAATACAGCAGAGAAGCAGGAAACTCCCAAAATCACAGCACCCTCCTGGGCAGCTCTTAGCAACCCAAACCCACACAAGAAGTTCTGTGGTTGTTTTTTACACAGCAGTAAACTGAGGCACAGAAAATCCTGTGCCATAGCTGAGCTCCTTCAAAACCAAGTGGCTTTAATGGGAACTTTGTGCTTCACTGGTGATGCCCTGAGTCTCACAAGAAGCTTTTAGCAATCTGTCTAGCTGACAGCAGACCTGAAAGCAGAATCTGCTACCAGTCTTCCACCTTAGCTGCTCACCCACAGTGAATCCCTGAACACTCAATGATGAATTTAGTGAAATTAAAGGAAGGCAAAGCCACTCCTCAGTCACTGAAGTTGGGTGAGCCACTGAATTCTCACCAGTTTCCAAATCCACAGTCCATCACAGCTTCCAGGAGAGCCATTTCCTCTTGAGCTGTCCAGTTAGGATCCAAGACAGGGAAATCAGATGTCTGGAGAAGAAAAAACCAAATCAGTGATGCTCTGTAATAATCCACCACTTGAAGAGCAAAGGCCTGAACTACAGAGCAACCCAGCACAGAATCCTGGCAGCTTAACCTTTCACTGTGTCCCAGGACACCTGATCACACCACTGCTGACCTCTTCAGGCCACTGGGCCATCAACTGCAGCAAAAGCCAGTCTGCTGCAGACCATACTGTCTCATGCTGCAGTTAACAATGTCTTCCATGAAGCACACAAAATTACTGAGGACTTGGGAAATGATTAATTTTGTGGAAGACAGGAGTAGAGAAGCAGAAGCTGCCTCATGTGGTTAAAGAACTGCACTGTGCTGCCCAGGGGCAATACAAAACACAGCTTTAAATGTCTCTGCTATTTGTCATGTTCCAGGTGGAAATTTCTCTTTGCTCTCAAGGAAGATTTTCCCTTCTTTTAATAGCTCTAAACCTCTGAACCAAATCATTGTGGCACTTGACTTTTCAGTGTGACATTGGTAAGCCAGGGCCTAGCTCCTGGGAGCTGGGAAGGCTCAGCACTGGGGAGCGTATCCAGAAGGAGTATTTACCATTATCTCGTACGTGTGATCGCTCTGATGCTTCTTGTACTCAAATCCTCGTGTGAAACACTGCAGAACAAAAGATCAGCATCATGTTAGCCTCTCACTTCTGCCCTGAAAACATTTTAACTGGTCCCTTGTCTCCATTCCTTTCTGACCACCGGGTATCCACAGCTGATCTGCTGAAAAAGATACTGACTCTGCCTATCTCTCTGCACCAACACCCCCCAAGTGGCAGGGAAAGCTGCTCCAGGGGTGTTAAAGCTGCCTTTGTATCTGACTTTGCAGCAAGGCACAGCTCCTGTGGAGCTCCACACCCTCTGTTAAGCAATTACTGCAAAGCCAGGCAGGTGAGAGGAGCCTGCTGGAGTGTTTGGAAGTGAATCCTGGCAGAAGCGGAGCAGGGAGCACTTCCTCAGTGTTCAGACCAGCTCCCTCTTGATCACTGTGTGCTGTTTAAAGAGCACCAGGATGGTTTGCAGCAATGTTCCACACTTGCCTTTGTGAGTTTTTAAGGACAGGTACAGTGAACAGAAATAGACCCAACATACAAACTGTGGGTCTGTGTATCCTATGCATGAGCTCAGGCTCAAGGCTAAGCTCCTCTGTCAGTTTTAGTTCTCTTTTTTAATCATAAACAGTGCCAACTTCCTCATGGACTAACTAAACCCAGCATCATCTGCTGTGGTCATCACACCACAAACATCATTTTAAAAGGACCAGATCTGGGCACAAACAATTAGTGTCATTACTGCAAACTTTCCCCACATTTTCTTCTCCATGAGGGAGACAAACCCAGTGTGTGGTGAGGGTGTAGGGTGGCTCTTTGTGGCTTTTCTCTTCTGTGCCAGAAGAGCTGACAGCAGTGACACCTCTGCAGCAGGCAGCAGCTTGCTCCCTCACACTCGGGCTGCCTGCATGTCTTTAGGCAGCTTTGGTTGCCTTCACAAAGGTCTCCTTCAGCTGCTCAGGCCTCAGTTCTTCACCCCCCAGCGTCTCCTTTGTCATTGCCCTGTCCCTGAGCAAACAAGGGTTGTTGATGCAAGTTTACAGAGAGCAGTTATTAATGTGTTTATGGAAGGGCTGGGCACTGAACAGCCCTTTGATGACTTCCTCAAAGAAGTGAATGCCTCTGCTTTCATGCTTGCACTCACCTGCAAACACAGGAGGAAGGGAGGAGGCCCACACTCAGCACACTTAACATAGGGCTCTGTGAGGTAGGAAGAGCAACCTCGGCATGGAGGCTTATCAAAAGGGTCATCTGTGAAGCCAAAAGTAAATCTTATTCAAGACAAACAAGAGACTGCTTTTTCCCCCCTAAATTCACTTGTGCCCTGTAATTTGAAGTGAATTGGACTGTACACAACCTCCTCCTTCACACAGCTTCTCCAAATACCTGTTAGCAGTTCCTTGTTCAGCTGCAGCTGGCACTGCATCTCTGCTGGAGTGAGGGCTAAGCCTGAACTCCTGCAACGGTCAGAGGAAAATCTGCTCTGTAGCAGCCTTATGCTGGAGCTCAGCAGGGGTGCCAGGAGCTGCACTACCTGGCCGACTTCAGCCTGTGCCTACACTCACCTTCTGCACTGAAGACCAGACCTGAGGTCATGTTGGTGGAGAGTAGTGCAGACAGCTGCAGTCTCCCACCCGTCTGCCTCAGCTCAGACTCACAACAGCACATTGCTGGGGTTGTAAAGGCATCAACAGAATTGTTCTGCAGCCCGTCCAGACCTCAGACTCTGCTCAGCTTGCTGCACAAGGAATGGGACACTGCTCTGCAAGTTCTGCTTCTTTTGTTCAAGGCAGAGGAGTCAAAATAAACGGACTGCTGAGCTACAAGCCACACTTTTCCCAAGGCCATGGATTTGAACTAGCCCCGCTCTAGAAAGCAGACAGAAAAGACCTGAATTCCTGCCTCGTTCATGGTCTCATGGCCTTGAGAAGGTGACAAAGAGGTGACCCCGTGGGCCAAACACTGCCAGTTTTGTGTGTCCCTCCCCAGGACACAGAAACGCAGCATCATTAAGTTTGGGAAAGACCTCTAAGACCAAGTCCGAGGCAGCTGCTAACATCCTGACAGCAGAGCAGGCAGCTCCTGGTGCCTGCCGAGGGTACTCACTGCTGAAGGACGCCAGCCGCTCCATGCCGCTCCCTCGGCGCTGTCCTGCTCCCGACTCAAACCTGCCTTGCCTAAGGGCCCGGCGGCAGCCTCGCCCCGACAGCACCTCTAAGGAAATATCTTCTGCCTGCAGACCTGGCAGGTGAGAGCCTCCCGGAGCCTGCAGGAAAGCAGAAGTGCTGTCAGTAGTCCTGGTGAGCACCTGGCAGGCTGAGGGTCTGTCTGCTGTGCAGAAGACACCAAATGCAGAGACAGGACCCGGCGTGGGGAGCCATGGGAAGTGACAGCAACATCAGCCAGTCCCGGGATGAGGCTTCCAGGGGGAATCTATTGCTGAGCAGAGACTTAGGGACAAGTTCTTGTGCCACAAAGTTGTTTGCAGCTCCAAGCAGCACCAGGAATGGAGTGTAACAGGTTAGAGGTGGCACAGACACAGCCGTGCAGAACTCTACCAAGCTGATGGAAGCTGCCATGATCCACCAGCACCCATCCACTGCTGTCCATCAGGGAACTGCTTCCCACTCTGGGATCTCTGACACGTCTCAGGCTTCTCACCTAGTGACATGCATGTTTCTCTTCCCAGCCTTTTCTCCTCCATGCTCCATCTCAGGAGGCATGGTCTGGCATGCAGGGACACCGCTGAGGCTGTGCACTCCCTCTGTGCAGACAGCAGCTATGCCAAAGCCCAGCTACACATCCCCGCACTTCTGCTTGGAACCTCGCACATCCAGGAGCAACTTCCAGGCTGGACTTTGCACCCTGTGGCCGTAGGTGACCCCCCCCGCAGCCGCCGCTGGACACCTGTTGTGCTCAATTGCAGACCACACTGGCCCCGGCTACGAGGCTGTGCCCCCCGAGGCCACCGCTGCGGGGCCGGCACCCAGCACAGCAGCCGAGGCTGTTCCTGACGCTGCTCCCCACATCCCATCCATCCACATCCTACTCTCCAGTCTCATCCCTACAGATCCCAAGCCCCCCTGCCCCACTCCCTGCTCCCCATATCCCACTCCGCACATCCCAACCCTTGTCCGGCGCTGGCGGACCCTTCCCCCCCATCACCGCCAGGCGGCGCCCTCCGCGCCGCGCGTCGCCGCCCTCGAGGCGGCTGTGGGAAGCGCACTGCCGGCAGCCCGCTCCTCTGCCCGCGGCGGGACTCCGCCCTGCCCGCCCCCTCGGCGCCGGCCCGGTCCCTCCCCGCTACGACCCGGTCCCGACTTCCCCCTGCGGCCCGGGGCTGGCTCACGGCTCACCGGCAGCTCTCTCACCTCACGCCGGGCCGCGGACAGGCCCCACGCGCNCGGCCTGGGTGCGGGGAGCGGCCACGGCGGGAGCAGGCCGGGCCGGGCTCGGCAAGGCCCAGGGCCGGGTCCTGCGCTTGGGCCGCAGCAGCCCCGCGAAGGCGCCAGGCCGGGAGCAGGGTGGGTGGAAGCTGCCCAGGGGAAAAGTTGCTGAGGGTTTGGTCAGCAGCGGCCGGAGATGAGCCGGGGAAATTGTGAGGCAAAACCGAAGAGGTTGGGAGCGGCAGCGTTCGGGACGCCGGTGAAATGCTGACTGCTCACGCAAACAGGTGTTTGTTGTGTCTGGGAGCTAGAACAAGGAGCTGGGCAGCCGAAGGGCAGAGCCCAGGGCGCTCCTGCGCAGCTCCTGCCCGGGCGGTGAGGGCAGGGCTGCGGCCTGCCAGGAGGCTCCGCTGCGGCCTGCCAGGAGGCTCCGCTGCGGCCAGCAGCTCTCGGCGGGCAGGCTGCAGGGTGACAGTGGGCTTGGGTCTTTTTTTGTTAGGGTCTTGTCTCTGCCTGGCGAGGCAAGAAAGGAATGGTGAGGAAGGCGAACCCCGTCCGCTAGGCCTGCCCCGTGCCGGCGTCGCTCGGGTCCGAGCTCGACGCTGCGACACCTCCTGGCGGCAGGGAGCCGCCGGCGCCGCGGGGCTGGGGTCGCTGCGGGAACGGCGGCGCCGAGGCCTTTGCCTTAGCCCCGCTCAAATGGCTTCCAGCTTAGTGGAGTCCTGAAGGCGTCACCACCTGATGGCTGTTCAGCGGCATGTGTGGAGGGGCTCTCGGGTCTGGGGTCAGTCGCCAGAGCTCTCACGGGAGCTGCAGTTAGAGCCGAGAGATGGGAGCGGGCGGCTCGGGTGATGTGCTCACACACTGCGTGTTCCTGCTCACGAGTCTGAACGTATGAGGCAATTTTAATTTGCTATTCGAAATTATTCATTGATCATTTCTGCTAATTCTTGAGCAGGTTATGCCTTACATGTAGCATCCAGAGAGCTTCTTGTGTGACTGCAGGGCTGAGCTCTCTGCTCTCATTGCAAGCGTGGGTGACAGCTGGGTTAGATGAAGTGACTTGATCCCAAGTCACAGTGAGAGGTGGGAGTCGAGTATGACTTCAACCCCAGCAGCTTCCTTTGTGGGGTGGGAAGCACAAAATGAAAGAATTTCTTCCTGAAAAGGCACCTGAGTAACTCAGGGTTATTTAGTTTTGGAGGGGGAAGGGACAGATCTACCTTCAAGCACAGTCATTGATGCCCTAGGTGCACCCAAAGCCTGTGAACAATGCCCAAGCCTAGACTGGCCCCACACATCCTCCTCGTGTCTGCAGGCTCAGTTCCCCTCCTGTGTCGCTTTGCTTCCTTCTGTCTCTACTTGTGGGCACAGGGCACGATGGCAGCAGGAGGTACAAGGCTTGTCAGATGGCTGCCAGCTAGCATGGGGGCAGCTGAGCCCACCCAACATTCCCCAGGCACAGATTTTGCTCTCACTACCTGCTCAGCTCTTCACTGCTGTCCCTTGGTCAAATTTGGTTGACACCGACCAGCAGTACCTGAGGAAGGGAGGCTGAGAGTCAGGCAGAAGCTTCCCTTGGCTGCTGTTCTGTGCCCTTCAGAAACTGCTGCTTGGCCACGCATGAGGACACAGCCTGCAGACTGGAGTCTTCTGCATGATGCAGGGTGGGGCAGGAGCACTTGGGAGAGAAGCAAAGGCAGTTAGGGGATGGTGGGGAGCAGCAGCTGCTCAGAACTAACATCAGTTGTGTTTCTGGAGGGGCCATGGTGAGTGCTGCTGGATTTTTACCATCAAAGTAAGGGGGCTTTGCAGAAGGAAGTTGGCACACCGCAGCTCCTGATGTCTTCTGTTCTCAGTATCCCCTTCTTGCACATACACCCTCAACCAGCAGGTCTGAATTCTGCAGCCTACATGACTAGAGAGGGTTACCTGTCCTTGGAAAGCCTTGCCTGTTCTCTTCCACCCCTAAACACTTCTTCCTCTGGCTGGCCAGCAGATGAATGAGGTTGTTCTGGGCTGCTGCTTTCTGACACAACTGCCTCCCACTGAGGGCAGTTAATTTGGGGAGCAGCTGACTGCCACGAAAAATCAGAGATGCCTCCCATAAACCAGTAGCTGGGCCACTAGGGAGACAGTGAATTACTCTGCTTCCGGGCTCTGCCGGGGGAACAAAGGTCCCTGCAGGAAAAGCAGTGTCCCGATCGCTCGAGAAGCCTGCGAGGTGTCTGCAGTCATCAAAGTACTCTGCAAGCCTCAGAGTGCCTTGGCTCACTTTGCAGAGCCTCTGTCAGTGCCTGTCAGGACACTTCTCCCTACCTGAGAGCTCGGTGAGCACATTTCAGCTCACCAGCCACGCCTGCAGGATGTGTTCTGGAGGGGTGGGGGAACCTCTGGGGGGTCTGTTTAATTTTCCCTTGCTTGCTTCTGTTCTAGGAGCCAGGAAAGGACAAGAACCATTAGAAATGTTCTAAATATCTGCAGTTCTCCGTGCTCAGGTCCCAGCCAGCTGTGAGGGACGTTCTGCTGTACAGGACTCCCAGAAGCAGCTGTTGGTGTCACACAACTGGAGCAGGTCCTCTTTGAGTGCTCCCTGTGGAGGCTCCCCTGGTCTGACCAGCTTTGCCCTCAGTGCCCTAGCAGACAGGAGGGTGCCATGCTCTGAAGGAGATCATAACCACCATGGGCAGCAGCTTGAGGAGTGGGCAGACTGTTCAGGGTCCCCGTTGCCCTCAGGGACTGTAAAGGTGGGAGCCATGGCCCTTAATTGAGGTGCTCAGATGCTGGGCTTTGGCAGTTCCAGATCTGATGCCTCCAAGCCCATCAGGTGTTGCTGTCTCTTTGGTTTTCAGCAATTTTGCATGATCTGCAGGTGGCTTAAGTAGCTGAGACAGCTGAAGATGTTCACCACACTGACCCCCACCAGCTCCTCTTCTGCTGGCTTCTTACCTTGCAGGGAGGTGTTCAGACTTTTTAGGCTGACAGGTACTCCAGAGCCATTTTCCAGATGACATTTGTAGGTTCTGGGGTCTGAGGGGATGAAGGATGCCTCACTTTAAATTACAGCACACCCTTCTTTCACTACTGCCCCCTTTCAGTAACTAATTGTGTCAGCCTTCTTCTACCAGCAAAGATGTAAGGATTTGAGGTGGGTGTGGATGAGGGAAGCCTTAGTCCAGCATACGGCAGAGGGGAGGGAGTTAAGATGCCAAGATGGATTTATTTCTGGTATTGCCCAAGTTGCTCTCTCAGAATATCCTTTGTTTCATTCAGCTAGAACTTGGTAGTATGTCAGGACTCACCTTTTTGGCTGAAGTAGCTGGGTGCCAGCCCTAAGCTAACTATCAATATTTTGAACATAAGTCTGCCTCCTCGTGATAATCTCGAGGCCTTTTGTATCTTTACTGCTTCCTTTCAGTCGTGTTGTAAAGGTTTTTGAGCAGATACCGAGCTGATAGGAAAGATCCCTCTGGAATCACAGTCTTATTTGAAACTCCTGCAACTTTAACCTGATCAAGAGAAGAAGGCTTTAGAGCCTGAATTCACTGCAGCTTGTTCTGATTTCAGCCAGTGAGAAGAAATGTTGAATTTGGTAAAAAAAATGGGCCTGAAAAAAAAGAGACTCTTACCTGTTGGCCAAGTTTCCTCTCAGTAATAGGTGTGTGACAGATTAATCATGGCCCTGAACAGGAGTCCCAGAGTTAAGCACAGAGATGGGTAAAACAGGCCAACAGGAGAAGGGTCCTGGCTGCTCTGGGGTCCTGGTGTAGACTGGAGGCTGCTGGTTGCCATGGGGTGTAGCAACCCTTTCCTAACACCTTTTTCCTCAAGGAACGGGTCCTTGGCAGCTTCCTGGGAGTCCTTGGGGGTCTTGAGCCTCCCCAGCCCCTGAACACCCACAGGCAAAGGGCAAACCTCGGCGCACAAGGTAAGGATGGTGGGAAGGGGCACCAGCACTGGGGGGGGGGGATTTCCACCAGAGACCTGGCATGGGGAGAAGTGATGCCAAGCAGGCTGGCCACAGCCATTTCGGGCTCTGTAGGTTATTGATAAAGCCTAAAGCTGCTCAGGACTGCAGCCTGTGCTCGCCTGCTGGCCCTGCTGTAGGTGGTGCCCAGGAGTCAGGAGGGAGCCCAGGCCGAGCTCTGCCATGCCGCTGGGTGAAATGCAGTAACTGTGGGGCAGGCTGTGCCCAGCCATCTCCGAGGCCATCCGCGACGGCAGCAAACAGAAATGGGTGGGAAATGCTCAGGGCACGCAGCGCCTGCGGAGACCTCTTGGGGCTGCTGGGCTGTGGCATCTGGCGCTGCCCGCAGTGGCCGCCAGGTGGCGACAGGAATCGCCGTGTGCAGCAGAGCTGCTGCCCGCCAAGTGCTGAGTCATGAAATCGGGCGGGAGCGGCTCGGGGGCAGCCACCTTGCAGACATCCAGGTGCAACCCTCTGCCCGGGGCACAGGCTGCCCAGGGCCTCCTCCAGCCTGGCCTTGCACAGCTCCAGGCTTGGAGCTTCTCTGGGCAACTCGTTGCAGTGTTTCATCGCCCTCGTGGGGAAGAATTTCCTCCTAATGTCTGATCCGAACCCAGCTTCTTCCCCTTCGGAGCCATCACCCCTTCTCCTTTCACTCAGTGCCACAGGTCCGTGTCCCTGATCACTGAAGGAGGGGTTATTGCTCTCCACCTAAAATAACCTCTGAATTTTCAAATAACAGACTCTAGAGAAAAGCTTCGCTGTAAGCATTGGGGATGACAGGAGTGTTTAAAAGAGTAAGTAAATAAATAAATACATGGCATTTTCCTGAGAAGTATAAAACTTCCCCAGTAAATAGACAGATAGATAAATACATAAATGGAGTTTTCCTGAGAAGTACAAAACTCCCCCAGTCCTTCCTGCAAGTGTTTTACAGAGAGCAAGAGGCAGCAAATGAAGACATTTAAGTGCTTAGCCAGCTGCATGAATGTTTTACTTTGGGAGCAGAGGGCTCATGCAAGATCAAAATAGTGGGGGAAAAAAAAAAAAGGCAAAATAAAAATGTTCACCTCCCACATCTCTGCTTGTGAAGTGCAGTGGCTTGGTCTCCAAGGGACACCTATTTGGGTTCCTTTTATAGAGGGGGATTTCATCAGCTTGCCACCGAGAGTGTCCTTGCTCAGCTGACCAAAAGCTGATCGCTCTTGATAAGCTCTAAGCTCTGTATCCCTGTTGGTGAATTTTTATACAACTTCCTCAAGGTAAAAGTCCTCAGGAACCCAAAATCCCTCCACTTGTAAAAAACCCAGAAGTGCTGGAAGGAGAATGAATTGCAGCTCCCTGCAAGCAGCTCAGGGCTGGCCTGTCCTGTGCTTCTCCAATGCCATTGCTCCATCCCCTCCAGCCCAGCTGCAGTTAGTTCTGATTAGTTATGCTCACCTCTTTCTGTCTGCGAGTGCTGAGAGCAGCCTAACTACAGTTTTTCAAGAGGATTTATGGCACTTCCTGAAGTCCTTAAGCAAGCTCAGAGACCACTAAGCACATTTTGAGGAGTGGGTTAGCAATGGCACTGACCCTCTACCTGGAGAGAATCCCCGAGTTGAGGGAGTGAGGGGTTTTGTTAATGATTAAGCTTTACGCCAGGTTGCTGTCAGTGGTGTGAGGATCCAGGTTTGGTTCCCCATGGTTGATGTCTTCTGTGATGTTTTTTAAGCAGCTAAACCAGGGTTTTGCTTTGAAAAGTGACCTGACCTTTCTGTCTTCTAATTGCCTGCCAGGCCAGGAGTTGTGCCAAGGAGGATGGCATCACCAGCCCCCCTCACCTAGGATGATCTTTCCTCTGTTTGCACTGTGATGTTGCCAGAGCATGGGGATGAGACGTGGAACCCTAACCTGGTGCCACCAATGGTAATAACGTTTCCCTGTGTTTGGGTGGGGGGCAATGATTTACTTGCACTATCAAGGCTCTGCTGAGAAAATGGGGCTGCGTGTGTAGATGTGTGTGCCCTCATGAACTCTCTCAGGAGTCATCTGGTGTGGCCAGATTCTGCAGAGAAGATAAAAAGGACATGAATAGGCCATGGATTTAACCCCCCCGACAGAAAAGCAGTGACAGTTCAAACCCTGAGAGGAGCATAGGAAGGTGTGTCAGAGCTTTGTGAAGCAGCATGTTCCTGTTGCCTCGCAGGTGTTTGCTGCCCATGAGCTGAGCTTTAACACATTTTAACTAGTCCTCTGTAACCCTTCAGCCTAGAACTCAGGCAAAATTTTAACCCCTTTCTGCTCCTGTGGAAGTCAGCAACATTCACTGTGTGCACCAAACGCAGGATGTGATTCAGCACAGCCAGCACTGATTGCTGGGTATTCCTTGCCCTGCATCCCACATCACTACTCTTGTTCCTCCCACGTTGTATTTCCTGGTAGAAAGTGTTCACATGAGGTGACATTTTCTCCCTGCCCTCAGTGAGAGCAAGTGTGAAAGACCTAAAGCCCAAAGCTTCTATTTGCTTGTGTAAAATTCCCATCATGGAGTATTTTGGGCTGCATTCTGGGCCCTGTTTGGGCTATTAGCAACTGTCCTTCTGCATGGCATGCCCCAAGATCCAGCTTTGAAAACTCCCAACCATTTCTGTTCCAAGGATAAAGGAAGTGCTGCTTTAAGGCCTTCGAAGCTGAGCATGGCTCAGGGCTATTATAAGTTTAATTTCAAACACACCTTCCAGATCCATCCTTCACTTTTGGGTTAGTGCATTTGGTTTGCTGTCTTCATCTGTTCTTTCTTTACCCTTGAATGGGACAGTTGCTGGATTTCATTCTATGTAGCAATCACTCCTCCACCAGTATTTGAATAGTATTTATTAACTGGAGGGATGAAATGGGCAGGGCAGGTGAGCAGTGTGCAGGTCTTAGCATGACCAGAGCACCCAGAACAGCAGAGTGGATGAACCAAGCCCCTGTTGTAATCTCTGGTTTTGTAAGCCTTGTAGCTGGTTATTATCAGTGATTTGGGACACAACCCCTCAGCGTGCCAAGCACTCCCCCTCACTCTGGGTGCCTAAGCTAACAGCCTTCCCTTTCAGCTCCTCCATGGCAATACCTACATTGAGGAAGACTCTTTATGTAGAAGAGACACAAAGAAATGTCCGTACCTGCAACAGCTTCCCAGCTTTGTACCTGACAGAGGGCAGAACATTTTCTGTCCCCTCAAATAGTAGTATTAACCTTTCAAACCCACAGAAGATTTTCCAGCTGTGGCCTACTTGCCAGCACTCTGCACATACCCCAACACATGCTCCCAAGCCCGTGTGCTGTTTCCTGGAAGAGCAGAATCTGACAGCCCCCAGAACCTTGTCTTCAAACGCATCTTAAGAAGAAGCTGTCTGGAGTTCTAAACTGAGGTCTGTGGCTCAGGAAATTCACTGTTCTGTTAAAAGTTTCTGTGAGTCTGAGACAGCTGTGCCAGAGCAGTCCCAGAGCCAGGGTGAGCTCACAGGAGTATACTCTCAAGCCTGGCATCACTCTTGATTAAGTGCAAGAAGAGCCCAGTGCCCGTAGAAATTAGACAAGAAAACCTTATCTGCTCATGAGGTGAAGATGGTACAGTGATATGTGGGTGTTGGTTTTGTCCCTCTGAGCATCACAGGAAAGTCCCCATAATGGTAATTCCAGCCTGAACACTGTTGTACTTTTATACCCCTCTGGACCACTGTCCAGATCACTACCCAGACCACTGTAGGATCTGCCTACACAGGAGACCTGATCCAGGAGCACTGGGAATTAAACTTATGTTGATTATTCAATGGCAATTTCAGCAAACTTATTTCGACAAGCAGCAGATGAAGTTCTTTAAGCCCTTGCCCAGCTACAGAACAAGTGGCTGAAGGTCACCGAAGGAGGAGAGCCTCTGGCAGCACCTGTCCGGCTTCGCAGTGCAGCAGCCACGCGTTGTGCCGGGCAGGGGAGGGCACAGGTCAGTGTCCCTGCTCCACACGGTGCCCTCGTGTGCGGGGCGTCAAGGCCGGGCCTGGTGGGTGGTGTTGCCGGGCTGGGGTCTCGCTGCATGGGGAGATCTTGCTGCGTTGTGCCTGGCCGTAGTGCCCGCATTCGGCCCGTTGCACGCAGCAGGCCCCGTCGCCGAAGCCGGGCGCTGTGCCGGGCCTAGGCCTCACCACCCACGCTGCCTGTCGGTCCTGTAGCTTTCAGGACAGTTGTGCGGCTTCCAGGGGTGCAGGGCCGAGGCCCGGTGCTCCCGGCGCAGACCGGAGGGGCAGAGGGGGCGCGGGGGCCGTGCCCACAGCGGCCGTGCCTCAGGCTGCGGGAGAATAGCCGGCGGCGTCCACACTGCCCCGGCGCCGGCAGGCAGTGGGCGGGCCCAGGTGGCCGCTCAGGCATCTCCTCATTGGGCACGCCCTACGCGCGCCGCCTGATTGGGCACGCCCCTCCCGCCCTGTTCCCCTCCGCAGCCAATGGGAGCGGGTCGGCGCGGGGCGGGGCCAGAGGAGCTGACCTGAGGTGACCTCTCAATCACACCACCGCGGCGCGCGGCCGCGCGGGGGGCGGGCCCGGAGGCGGTGCGCGGGGCGGGGCCNCGGGCCGCGCCGTGTCGTGCCACGCCACCGGGAGGCGGCGGAGCGCCGCGCTCAGCCGTGCCGTGCCATGCCATGCCGCGCCGCGCCGCCGGCTTTGTCAGAGCCGGGCTGTGCTCGGGGATGTTCGACGTGAGGAGGGCGGGAAGAGGGTTTCCATCCGAGGGGATTCGCCGCGGGCAGCCGACCGGAAGAGCTAATCGGTTTCCTCCCGGTGCTTCGCAGCTGCTGTCCGCGGCGGGGCCGAGGGCCGCCGGAGATCCGCCGTGCAGCGGGTGGTGCTTCATCGGGGCCGGTCACTCCGGTGGTCTCTCCGCTTCCCACCCGCTGCGCCCCTCCCGCCTGCCCCGGCGGAGCCTGCGCTCGTGGCTCCGGCACGAAACCAGGCGCTGGCTGTGGCCGTGCCCCGTGGGACGGAGCTAATTCACAGAAAATCGCTCCGGAGCCAGCAGGTCGGCACGGAGCAGAGCATGGGGCGCTTGCTGTGCCAGCCTGAGCATTCCTCGGCTTCATGGGCATACTCCTGCCCTCTCGGGGGTGTGTCAGGGACTGGGGGGGAGCGTCCGAAGCCTGATTCTTCAGAGGGGCTGAAATCAGGAGCCTGCTGTGGGGCACTTGGAAAGATTAAGTTGTAAAAGCAGATTTGCAGAAGAAACCAAATTCTCATTCTCACCTCTTCCTTTGTGATGTCTCTGAAATCTCCGTTCGAAAGTTCTAAAACGAAATAAACCATCTCGAAAATACTCCAGGGTCAGGCTCAGTCTGTGCCCATGTAGCAGGCAGTAAATACTCAGCAAAACGTGGCAGCTGGGCCCAGGTCTCTCACAGAGGGTGGGATCTGGATGCAGTCTGGAGTGTTTTGGCAAGGTAGGATGTTGTTAATACAGGCTGCGTTTGGGCTTTCTGCTCTTTTTGGAAGCAGCACAGGAATGGCTTATGTGGTGAGACCTGGGGAGCATCTAATCCACTTGTGTCTGTTTAGCTTTCTGTGTCTGTGTTGATGCAGTAAAACTGAGCAGGGCTCCTACCTGTGCGGTCCCTTTTGGTGCGCTCCTAGCAGGGTGCTTGATGTTTGCTGAGAACACTTTAGGATAGGAAGTGAAGCAATGCCCAATGATTAACCAGGAGGCATGGCCCAGGTGGAGCAGTCTGAGCCCTGCCGCGCTGGTTGGGCAGAGATACAGGCCGGGGAGTTGGGAGACCCAGAGTCTGGCAGTGCAGCAGCAGCAGCTGCTGGGGCAGGACAGCAGCAGCTCTGCAGGTGCCTGCTTTGAAGGTGGGGAACCATTCGAGGTGCAGAACTCCTCCCTGTCCTCTCCTGATCTGGAAACTCACAGCCGGTCCTGGTATAGGTGAGCATGTGGATGACTTTTGTGTTCAGCAGAGGCAATTTGTCAGCGTGCTGCTTAGATCCCATGTGTTTTACCTTTGGTTGTGCCTCTTTTGCTTCCTTTTAACCTGTGTTCATTCAGCAGGGCTGCGGAGAGTCCATTTGGTTGTTTTAAGATCCTTTGTGTTAATTAGCAGCACCACAGATCCCTGGGCTCTGAACAGAGAACCTTTGCCTGGCACTAGTGTTGTTATTTCCCTTTAGGTAGGACTTTCCAATATTTTAAGGGGCACTGTTCTGAGTCCTTGCAGGAACCTACAGCTCACTTTCGCTGAAATAATGATGCTTTTTTTTTCAGTAGTGTCACTGTCTTCAGCATGGGGTGTCCTGTGAAAGCCAGGAGCTGTGTTTGCAGCTGCCAGTCTGGCAGTGTGGGTTTCAGCTCCAGTTATGTCCATGAGTGCTGGCTTTAGCCCGAGTCTGCTTTACAACAATAAACAGGAGCCTGAAGTGAAACCGACAGGGAAAGTTCAGAGCTGTGGTAACTTCACTCGTGCATCTATCTCACTGTCAGGCTACACAATGCGTTGATGATAGCAGCAGAGCTGCTGAGCAGTGAGCTGGGGCTCGGCTCACCTCGGGCAGTCATCTGCGTTGCTGTTTGGATTGGGGATGTGGAGATTTCAGTGCTTGTGGCACGGACACACACGAGTTGGGTCCTGAGCGCCTTGCTGCCTGCTGAGCTGCGCCGCTGCCTGTCTGCAGACCTCTGCTGGGAGCAGGTTCCCTTGGCAGGAGGGAGGGCAGCATGGCTCAGGCTGTGTGAGGATTCAGCTGTGATTAAACATAGTTGTGTAGCTGAGCAGGCTTGGAGCACAGAGTCAGAGTCATTAAGGCTGGAAAAGACCTCCAAGTGCATTGAGTCCAGCCATAACCCAACTGCCACAACCACTGAACGATGTTCTGAGGCACCACACCTGCATCTGCTTGAGCACCTCCAGGGATGGGGGGACTCCACCACCTCCCTGGGCAGCCTGTTCCAATCCCTGGCCACCCTTGCAGATGTTTTTCCTAGTGTCCAACCGAACCCTCCCCGGTACCACTTCAGCCCATTTCCTCCTGTGTGCAGAGTCAAAGTCTCAGTCTGTAAATCACATCAATTTCACGGGTTTAAAGCAAAGGCTGGCTTGTGTGACAGGTTGTTGACATCTGCAAGTAACTTTAGGGGCTGCAGCTGAGATGCCAGACAGTGTTGGGTCTAATTCCACCTCACTGAGGCAGAGCACATCTGGAGAGGGTGGTGGTGCATGGACATTGGCTCTGCTCAGCTGCATGCTGTGCTCTAAACCAGTGATTCCAGTCTGCAGGTGAGACTGGTGCATTCCACTTGCAGCACTGAAAGCCAAAGGCTTCTGTGAGGAGATCTCTGAGAAAGTTTGGATTTTATTTGACCCCAGCCAAAGCCAAGAGAGTGGTAAAGTACCGGGACAGGTTGCCAGGGATGTGGTTGAGGTCCTGTCCTTAGAGACATTCAAGGTTGGACTTGCTATTGCCCTGGGCAGCCTGCTCTAGGTAGAGATGTCCCTGCTGACTCCAGGGGAGTTTGGCAAGATGACCTTTGAGGGTCCCTTCCAACCTGATGCAATCTGTGACGTCGATTTAAACACGACTAATGGATTTCAGCACACTGGAAACAGGCTGAGCTTAGCCCTAACTCACTGCAGTGTTGAGTTACCAGCTGAACCCACGGCTTTGGGACTGGTCTGCAAGGGCTTGGAAGTGCACTGGTGAATGGCCTTGAATGGGGCTGCTTGTGTAACTGACTGGTTTTGAACTGAGTTGTGCAAACAAGAGGCTTGAGTCAAGCTGTCTGAGTGTGGCACTTGGGGATCGGGAGCCTTGGCTTTGGTGTGTTGCTTTCTCAGGGAGTATTTGAGTGAGATGCATCACTGCCTGGGCCTCTGCTTCCTTCTCTGCACAGCAAACAATTAAATAAAAGCCTTGAAACTTGTTTGTCACTGTCAAGTTCTTGAAATGAGGAGAGGTTTGTCTTTGTTAAGAAAGGACTGAAGTGGGTTTGGCCACTGCCCAGGCTCCTCAGCACTGCTCATTGTGCAGGGAGTGAATCTGTCTGGATGCAGCACGGCAGGAGTGCTCCGAGGCCAGGGTAAATAAACACACACCTGGAGATTGTCTTTGTGCTCGTGGGCACAAACAAGATGTGATTAAACTGTGCTGGCTGGGCACTACCTGCAGGTTGTGGAAGCCTCCTGTGTGGCTTAGGTTTGCAGGTGTGCAGGCTCTGCACTCTGCTGCTCTGCAGGCTCTGCAGGCTCTGCACCCTGCTGCTCTGCAGGCTCTGCACTCTGCTGCCCTGCTGCTCTGCAGGCTCTGCACTCTGCTGCTCTGCAGGCTCTGCACCCTGCTGCCCTGCTGCTCCAGCTCTACCCTGGCCAAAGGCAGATCAGCCTCCCTGTTGATCCCTGCATTACACTGATAGTTGTAGCTTGCCAGTCATAAACTGGTGAAGTATCTGTGTGAAATGAACTGCTTGTGGCCCCAGTGAAACTGGAGTCTGTGGGAGTAGTGATGTCAACACGGGGTTGGATCTGAATAATTCAGAGCAGGACATTCATGGTAAAAGTGCATAAGCCAGTCGGAGCAGTTTTTAATTCTCAGATGGTGATGAGAAGCAGGAGCATAGTGTTTAAGGGTTGCACTGCCTGTGAATTCCTTCTCCGTGCTCTAATTAAATCCCCCGTGGCCCACTTGTGTTAGAACATGCTCCAGTGTTGGTTCTGTGCTGGCTGAAAGCTGTTGTGTTCCTACCAGACCATCCTGCTGCACCCCTCTATTGGCAGAACTTGGCTGTGATTAGCAGGACTGAGAAGGTTTCACAGATGCACAGGCTGGATTGGAAGGGATCCTCAAAGGTCACCTTGTCCAGCAGAGACACTGACAACTAGATCAGGCTGCCCAGGGCCACCTCAAGTCTGATCTGGAATGCCTACAGGGAGGATGAGTATTGCCAGCTGAGGATGCCAGCATGGTGCAGTTTGGGGTTCAAACCAGCTCCTTCTGCAGAGAGAAGCTGTGGAGGAAGCAGAGCCTCCTGCCTCGTCCTGCTGTGTGCTGCTCCGTGGCACAGTGTGGTTTGCAGGCAAGCTGCTGTCTCCTTGTTCCCTGTGGCAACTGTGCCCATCAGTTCTCATGAGGGGTTGGATTGTCTTTGGGATTTTCCCTGACCATCAGCTTCAGCTGAGATCCACCAGCAGGTGCAGGAGGCAGCAGAGGCAAGAAGTTAGACAGAATAGAGGGGACTGAGTTAGGCACAGTTAGAGAGGATGGTCCCAAAGTGCAGTGTCTGTCAGAGCAGAGCTGGAGGTGGCATGGTCAGGAGGTGTGTGCCAGCAGCAGCTGCTGGAGTGAAGGACTGGCAGGAGGAGCTGTGGCTGGACTTGGACACTGCAGGTTCCATTCCCAGTTTGCTCTATGACCCTGACAAAGAGGCTGTTCTGTACCTCTGGGGTTTACTTGACAGTTGTGTTCAAAGGTTCACACAGTTGGGAAAACACAGACAGAATTTTCACCATCACCACTGCCATACTTACTGTTCCGTGACCTGTTCCCTCTCCTCTCTTGCAGTTCCCTCTGGCGCTGGATTGCTGCTCAGATTGCCAGGCTCACGAGAGGTTGGTGCACTCCTGACTTTCCAGGGAGGTGATTTCCAGCTGTGTGGAGCTATCAGAGCCAGGCAGGGCTCTACCAGATGTTCATTGCCCACCCACCTGCCTTTGTGCTGGGAGCTGCTCCTTCGGTTCCCAGCTGCCCTGCTCCTTCTCAGCTGTAATTAGTGGGTTGTGAAGAAAATGCCTTTGTTCCCTGCTGGGACTTTGATTCTCAGGGCTCCCCTCTGTGTAAGGATTTTTCAGATGGAAAATGGAAACCTGAAGTTTTGTCCTTTCCTCTGACAATTGCACTAAGTTTCAGCACTTTACCTGACTGACATGGATGGTCTGGGACCAAAGGGTTACGGTCAGGGCAAAGTTACAGCAGCCAGCAGCCAGCCTGGCAGTTCCCTGCTGCCAAAGAGGGGGGGTTTGATTCTGTCCCCAGCGTTCTCTACTGGTACCTTCCCATCCCCTCCCTTGGCTGCTCTGATTCCCCCTGCAGTCCTCACAGGAACCCCCCTTGCCTTTAGGGTACAGCTCTGAGGGTCTGGAGGAATTGGATCAGAGTGCAGAGAGCTCTTAGGCAGTCATTGTCAGAAGGTGCTCAGTAACTCCTGCAGGAGTGCAGCACCTCTGGATGCTTCTCTAGGTAAAAACTTCAGATCACGTTGCCTCAGCTGAAACTTTTCATGCCATTTAGCTCAGGGGCAGCAATTCTAGCTTGAGATATGCTTGAGCTCGTGGCATGGGAAGCTGAGATCATATTTTGGGAGACAAACCTGTGGGAGGTCAGCCCTGCCCCTTGCCCAGGTGTCTCCTGGTGGCTTCATGTGGTGAACAGATTTTAGGTCTTGCGTAGCCTCAGCTGGCAGGCTGCTGGCCAGTGTGCTGTATCTGCTCCTCCCTGGTAGAGCAGCTCCTAAGAAACATGAGATGCCCTGAAAAGCTGTGAGAGCTGATGGTCTGGTGCCTTGAGAGGGCTGGCAAAAGAGGCCATCACCTCAATGCAGTACCTGGCACAGTGAGCCCCAGTGTTCAGATGCTGCTGAAGTACAGAATGGCTGAGCTTGGAAGACCCAAGCCCACCCAGTGCAACCCTCTGCTTAAGCAGAGTCATGCAGAGCAGGTTGCCAAGGGCCATGTCCAGCCAGGACTGAAACATCATCAACAACCTGGGAATAGTAGGAAAAGAAGGATTTGGGGTTTCAAGGCAGGCACTGGTCTGGGATTTGTGGCTCTTGCTTTTAGTGTCTCCTGCAGTTCTGAGCTGTAGCAGGTTCTGCACAGGTCAGAAGGAGCAGCTGCTTTGATGCCAGGGTCCTTGTCAAACAGAAGTCAGTGAGCCCTGCTCCTGGGTTCCTGCCTGGCTCAGCTGTGGTGTTTTAACATCAGATTTCCTATCAAATGTCCTCTTCTGTGTCCAGCAGCAGGCACTGACCTCAGGGTTTGTCCTTTTGCTTGCTTTTCCTCTTGCAGTGTTGAGAGCCCAATTTGTTGGAGCCATGGAAGAGTCTTCCCAGCCCACTAAGCCCCTGGAGACAAACCCCCACTCTCGCTTTATCATCGGCTCAGTGTCAGAAGATAACTCAGAGGATGAGACAAGCTCCTTGGTGAAGCTGGACCTGCTGGAGGAGAAGGAGAGGTCCTTGTCCCCTGCATCTGTCTGCTCAGATTCCCTTTCAGATCTTGGACTTCCCAGCACCCAGGAAGGCCCAGCAAGCCACATGAGGTATGGCAAACAGTGCTTGGATTCAGTCTGTCTTTTAGCCCATCAAAGATCATCTAAAAATAATCTTTATGTCTGGCTTTGGCCTCAGATGTGTTCCTTGTGCTCAGGCACCTTCTGGCCTTGTTTCCAACTGACCTCTTGTGTGTTTATCTGTATCCAACCTTTCTGCTTCCCCTTGGTTCTGATGATATGTCCATGCCTGAATGCCTTGGGCACCTTTCAGACACCTCAGCTGTGGGGGGTCATGGTGGCCTTGCTGGCACTGCCTGGCCTGGCTCCCAGCAGGTGGAAGTGTGCTGAGCTCTGACTGGGTGGAACAAGGACTTTATTTGCTTATTTTGTCTTTGCTGGGGGTTTGCTGCTTCGTATGTAGCCAAACGATTGGCAGGACTCTGGGGCATTGCTTGGGATGTTTTTTTGTTTGGATAGAGAAAATGGTGGTGGTGGTGGTTAAAGGAAAGGTGCTGCAAAGTGAGGCTAAGGCAGGGCTGGATGTGGGAGCTGCTGCTTGCTGCCCAGGGAGGGTTGGCTCACAGCTGGAGAGGAGCTGCTGCTGCTGCTCTCTTGCTCCTAACTCATCTTGCCTCAAGTGAACTCTGAAGTCTTGGTGTTAATGTCTGCTTGCCACAGGGCCCCTTTCTTTCTGCAGTGTTGCTGATTTGCACCCCACTAGTGGGATGTGCCCTGTGGGGTTTGCTCTGCCACAGGCTAGGTATGTTGTACTTTCTGCTTCAGAGAGTTGTTCTGGCCATGCTGGTGGCCAGCTTTAGCCAGCTGGCACCAATCTAAACTCTTAAAGCAAATGTCAAGGGGATTACCTTTCCAAAGACTGCAAGGTGTAGTGACTTGGCAGCACAAAAGGTAATTCTGAAGCTCTGTAGCTGTAAACATTTTGGGAACAGAAGCAAGTGGCCCAAGACGTAGCCATTGGTGTGGAAACAGACAACAAGAGAGCAAAATCCCAAGCAACTTCCAGGACCCTGCCTGGCATCAGAGAGCTGCACTGCAATAGCTGCAGCCTGGAGCACCTCTGTTGTAACCTGCTTACTTTGGCACTCTCCTCTGAGGGTCCTTACTTGCAGCTGAAGTAGAGAGAAAAGCCAATCCAAACAAAGGAGTTACAGCATTCTTGGCTGTTTTTCTAAGATATGGAAGAGATTTCCAGGGTGGTAGTCCCCTGCACCAAAACATTTCCAAATAATGTTTGCAGATGGAGAAAGAGAGACCAAGCCAAGTTCAACAACTCGCCCAGAGGCACTGACAGTGAATTAATGGAGCACAGGTTCCAGCTGCCAGCTTCCTTTGGGCAGTCACAGAGGAGCTACACTTTCTGTAGTGACCAAGATCAGCTCCTGGGGAGCTGTGTACAGTTTGGTTAGTGCAGCACACAAGGTGCAGGGCCAGAGCAGCCTGCCAGAAGTCTTCCCACTTGCTGGTTAGTTTCACACAGGAGGTTCTGATCAGAGGGAGGCTGTATTCCAGATGGGGGCTTAGCTGCAGAGAAGTCCTTCTCAGGGGATAATAGAATCCTAGAATGGATCAGGCTGAAAGTGACCTCAGAGCTCATCTACTCCCACACCCTGCCACGGGCAGGGACACCTCTCAACTAGACTCAGCTGCTTAGGGCCTCATTGAACCTGCTCTTGAGTACCCTCAGAGAGGAGGCAGCCACAGCCTCCTTGTGCAGCCTGTGCCAGTCTCACAACCTTTGTACTGAAGAACTTCTTCCCCAGCTCCAGTCTCACCCTGCTCTCCCTCAGCTTCAAACTATTTCACCTTGTCCTGTCTCTAGACACCCTCATGAAGAGTCCCTCTGCAGCATTCAGTCAGTTGCAGAAGGGTTTGGGAGTGCCTTTGCAGCAACAGGCATTGCTGATTCTCTCTTGCTCTTAGGCCAGCCTCAAAAGTGCCATCCCATGGCCAGGGCATGAGGCAGAGGGGTTGCAGTTGACTGTTTGGCATCCATTCAGTGCCCGAGGTTTGCAAGTCTTGTGTCTGAGCTGGAAATCATTGCTGAGAGCCTTGTCAGCTGCTGGGGTTGTGGTGTCTGATCAATACATCCTGCCCCAGCTGTGGGCAGCCTGTGTGCCAGCTCCTGTTTCTTCATCTGAGCACATGGAGTGTGAGTGCTGTGCCCTTCATCACCCTATTGATCCTGGTAAGTGTTTGTGCTGTTGCTAAAGACAGTCGTGCTGGGACAGGCTGTACCACACAGGCTTCCATGCCACTGCAGACCTGTGAAGACCTTTGTTTGTGGCAAGTGGCTGCTGCTGTAGAGGACTGAGAAAGCCACACTCTGGTGGAGCACTTCATGTGGATGTGGAGAGCATCAGTGCTTAGGAGCAATGCTGTGCTGGAGCAGCTGAGGTGCTCACTGCCCTTCTGGCTTGGACTTGTGCCTTAAATAAAGAGCATCAGTGGCAGTCCTAAGTGCCTCCTGCACTGTGGGTTATGGCTTCTAGCACTGACAGGTGGCCCTGCAGACAGTCCCTGATCTTCGTGGTCCTTCCAGCCCAGCCATTGTGTGAGCCTGTGACGATCCTCAGCTCGTCTGCAGCTTGCCCCAGCCGAGTGACCTCTGGCATTCTGCACCCCCAGCTCACACTCCCGAGCTGCCTCTTCCCCTTCAGCTCTCTGCTTCCGTGGTTGTGTAGGCTTTGAGGTCAGAAACTTCCCACCAAAGCAGCAGTCCTGGGGGGACAGTTTTTGTCTGCTGTGTGCTGAGCTGTTAGTTGCCATGCTCCTGCCTGATGTGTCAGTGGTGGGTGAGAAACTTCTCTGGAAGTGCCGCTCGGGAAGCACTCTGAGTCTGCTTTGTTTAATAAATTGTTCTTGACTATTGCTAACCTTAAGCCCTAGCTTCAGAAGTGGTGTCTGCTATTTTAATCAAGGATTTGACACAATGAACCCTGCCTGTCTTGTGGTGTTTGTGCAGCAGGGCTCTGGTTTCACAAGCAGTGAGGTGGGAGCAGGCAGTCACAGTGCCCCTGCATCCACAGGGGGATGCCAGGCTCTTGGAAGCAGCTCAGCTCTTACTCCTGGTACTACACCCACACAGATTTTAGCCCTTAGCACCTAACATGATTTGGATTTCTCAGTAAATAGCCTCAGTGAATTCCTCAGGTGCTTAAGAGGAAGTGGTCATCTATTGAAGGGATTTTGGAAGAAGGCCTCAGTTTTAGTCTGGGCAGCAGAGTGCTGAGTGTGCCCAGCCTGGCACCAGGACAGATGCCTGCTTAGAAACTGGTCATGGGGTGACAGCACAGAGTGCTAAAAGTAATAACAGATCCCTTTGAGCTTGTTCTGAGTGGAAAAAATTCCTTTCCAGTCCAGCTGCTTGTGGTTGGGAGCTCACAGTGTGGGGCATTGATGTGGCACTGTAAGTGCTGCTCTGGGGTTCTGCACAAACATGTGCAGGGCCCTGCAAGGCTGTGCCCATGTCTGCAAGGCTGCTCCAGCCGCATCCAGCAGGATTTCTCCCTTGCTGGACTGATTCCTTCCCATCCCAGGCTTTCTGCCTGAGGCCTGCCCGTGGGGCTGCTGCTGGAGTTAAGTCTCTCCTTGCTCTGCTGCCTGTGCTACCAGTTTCCATGGTCCTGCCAGGTTTTTGTGTAGGTTTGCTTGCTTGGGTTTGCACCTGAGGGACCAGAAGGCTCTAAATGAACCTGGAGCTGCAGGCTGCTGGCTGAGACATGTTCTGCTGCATGTGATCAGCTGCTGCTGGCTCAGCAGCAGGGGGAGTGATGCTGTGGCATCTTTCTGCAAGTCACTGAAATAAAGCAGGGCATCTTCAAGGCAGCCCTGCCAAGAGAGAGGATTTCCTTCCTTTCTGGTACCACTGCTGCCAGTGAGCAATGTTGTGGTTCCTGTTTTGAACTCAGCCACTCGGAGCAAAAAGCTGAATTTCCTTCTGTGCCTGCTGGGAAAGGGAAGCTTGGGAGGTGTCCTGGGCTCCTGCTGTTCCTGCTTGTGCTGACCACCTGTGAAAGGTTTTCTGCCCTGAATGCTGTGTAGTGAATAGATGCAGGCTGGAGGATTTCCATCTGCACACCTCCCAGAAGCAGCAGCATTCTCATTTTGGTGTAACAGGCATTCTGACCCCGGCTGACGTGGGAGACTCTGAATTAGTGCACCTCCGAAGGCAGTCATTTTAGGGAGGTTTTGCAGAGGTGAGGTGGCTGAGATGCCACAGCCCTGACAGTATCTCCTCCTCACTTAGCTGCTATTCCTGACTGGCAGCATCTTGCAGTGTGCTTTGTGCTGTCAGAGTGCTCCGGGGCCCCTCCTGTGTTTCACTGACTGCCCTCACTTGTCACCCAGGCTGGCCCAAGGAGCAAAGGCATCCAAAGGCAAATGTGTCTGCAGACACCACTGGTGCTTGAGTCCCTTCAGGGGCAGCAGCAGAAGCTGCCAATGGATGCATCCTTGCCACAAATCTGGGAAAAGAGGAAGTGTCATTAAACCTATTTGAGGTGAGGAGGCCAAAGAATTCCATTCTGCTCTCAGCTGCAGAGCTGTCTGTTACTGTTGTTGTTGTTGTTGTCAGTTTTTCTCTAGCTGGCAGGGCTTGACCTGGAGACTGTTAGAACATGTGGAATTTTGTACTTCACAAGGACATCAAAGGCAAGATCTTAGAGTACTCTGTAGCTCTAGGGTTAGAGTGTGGATATCAATTCCATCTACATGTGGCTATTGATTTCAATTGACATTTGGATTTAGTGGGTGTTTTTGAGGGGTGAAATTTGGGTGCCCTTGGGTCTAAGTGGAAAGAAATTATGAAGAAATAGGTTCTGAAAGATAAATTTGAAGAAGGAAGGGACTCGGAGCACACAGGAGGTCGGAGGCTTGTTGAGCATGAGGCTCCTAAGGTTGAGTGCAGAATACCTGGGAACAGTCTGAGGGAATGGGGTCTGTTGAAGAGCCTCAGGAGTGGAGTGGTTCTGACCATAGCACATAAAAGTGTGTGACCCAGAGGAGCTCACTGGGCCTTAAATCCTCAGATTCCCTCCCAAAATAACAGTTGTGGTGTTGCTTTGGGCCTTGCAAGGCTCACCAGTGGGGTCTGTGCACCCAGTGGGTAGGGTCTGGTGTAGAGTGCATCCAGCAGAGCAGGTAGAAGGCAGCTGCATGGCTCAGGGAAAGACAACATCAGACAAACAAATGTCTCAGCACTGCAGAGCTGCACCCCTGCAGCTGCTGGAACTTGCTTGTTTGAGAGGAGTCTGAGCAGCTTGTGCCAGTTGGGGCTGTGCAGCTTAGAAACCAAAGTCACTGCTCTGGGCTAAGCCCTGCTTGGTGGCATGGCAGAGGAGCTGCATAGCCAGGAGGGAGAGAGCTGCACTGTTGTTTGGGCTGCATCCTTTATTTGAGTTCCTGGAATCCTCTTGTCAGAGCTGAGTGCAGGCTCCTTGGATCTTGGTTTACAGGCCGAAGCTCTGGTTTCTGGCAGCCTCTGCATCAGGCCAACTGCTCTGCTCTTTACAGTCACAGGCAGAAGTTGGCTCTGAACAGCTCCAGACTGCTGCTAGCCAGGACAGGAACTGTTTGCTCCAGCTGCAGAGTTTGGTGCTGCTTTGCTCGACCGTGCACATGTTTGTGCTTACTCTACTGTGGCAGAGCTGCCCTGTGAGGGGAGGCTGAGAGCTGAGGGTGTGCAGCCTGAAGAAGAGAAGGCTTGGGGAGACCTTATTGCCATGGACCAGTACAGAAAGGGTGGCTGCCAGGAGCATGGTGACTCACTTTGTACAGGGAGTGCCATGGAAAAGAGAAGGGGGACAGGGACAAGGTACTGCTGGGGACAGTCTGATTGGGATCAGTCTTCCCAGCAGAAGTGTCCCAGTGGAGTCCCCTACAGTGGGCAGTTTGAAGACTCAGCTTGACAGGCTGCTGGGGCCAGCTCCTTTCAACCACACCAGCACCTAGAAAGGTTGGAGGGAGTCCCTTCCAACCTGGCACTCTTGGATTCTGTAACTCAGTGTGAAGTAGGTTGCAAGGGCAGGTCTCAGAGCAGAGCAGGTCTCAGAGCAGAGCAGGTCTCAGGGATGCTGCTGCTGGCAGGAGGCTCAGCATGCAGATGGGTTTCATCCTCAAAGCACCTCGCATATTGACACAGCACAAAGCCCAAACGGCTGCTGAGCGCTGCCCTCCACACCTTTTAAAGGCCTAATCCAGAGGAAAGAGAAAAAAAATCCTTCCTCAGGGGTGTGTGTGTGAGCTGCAGCTCCTCGAGGCTGCTTTCAGACGAGCAGCTCATGCAACCCTGCCTGTGGAGCACACAGCTACAGCACCGGCAGCACTTGGCATGTTCCAGTGCTGGGATCAGTGCAGGCTCCTGGCTGCGATGTGCGGCAGGTGTGTGGCTGGCAGGTGTGTGGCTGGCAGGTGTGTGGCTGGCAGGTGTGTGGCTGGCAGCCTGCTGCTTCCCTTGGAGGCCAGGACAGCGGAGAACCCTGCAGGCTTTCCTTTTGTCTGCAGCAGGCCGAGGCTCTGAGGCGGGGGATGGTTAGCACAGGCCGTTTGGGTTCTGAGTAGGTTTAGAAAATAAGCATTGCTGAGTGTGCAGTGTAGCTGTGCGTGTGCAGGGAGCTGTGCGTGTGCCGGGAACTGTGCGTGTGCAGGGGGAGCTGTGCGTGAGCAGGGAGCTGTGCGTGTGCCGGGAACTGTGCGTGTGCAGGGGGAGCTGTGCGTGAGCAGGGAGCTGTGCGTGTGCCGGGAACTGTGCGTGTGCAGGGGGAGCTGTGCGTGAGCAGGGAGCTGTGCGTGTGCCGGGAACTGTGCGTGTGCAGGGGGAGCTGTGCGTGAGCAGGGAGCTGTGCGTGTGCCGGGAACTGTGCGTGTGCAGGGGGAGCTGTGCGTGAGCAGGGAGCTGTGCGTGTGCCGGGAACTGTGCGTGTGCAGGGGGAGCTGTGCGTGAGCAGGGAGCTGTGAGTGTGCAGGGAGCTGTGAGTGTTGTATCAGAAGAGCATCCTTGGGTGGCAGCTTTGGTCCGGGTGCTGCAGCAGCCCTGCCTGTGGATCTCCCAGCAGAGAGCTCAGCCGGTGGAAGGCAGAGGAACGTTGAAGCTGCTCCTCTGACACTGAGCTCCGTGTACCTGTGGGGTTCGGTTTTTGCAGCTACAGTGGGCAGAACCGGTTGGAGCGGGGACCGTGGGTGGGTGTAGTGGAGCAGAGGCCAGGGGGAACCATTGTCACCAGCCTTGAGAAGCAGAATTTTGGTTACGCTGTCTGTAAATGTCAGTCTGAACGCGGGAGCAGAACGGGAAGAATCTCACGGAGCCAAGGGCGATTCAAGGGTTTTGTTGTGACTGAATGCAGCATTTTGTACCCAAACCAGACATCCTGTAGAGTCCCCAGATGGCAGCTGGGCTGTGCTGGTCTCCCCTAAGTGACCAGCAGGGAGATCGATGCAGGCTTTGTCAAGCAGAGGCTGTAGGTTCCCAGTTTTGTGCCCTTCTGATGGCTTGGTTGGAGCTGGTGAAATGGTGGCTTTGTGGGAGCCTCTCTGCGGAGCTAAGGGGAGCAGGAGTCTGGAGAACCTGGGAGAGCAGCCTGAGCTGGGCTGGGAGCGGGGGTAGGGACCCCAAGCCCTCTGCGGCAGGCTGGGAGCAGGGCTCTGTACCCGGCGGGGTAAGAGGTGTAGTGGACGCTTCTCAAGGTGGAGCCAGAAAACACTTCAAGAAGTTACTTTTTCTCCCGTTCTTCTGTTTCAAAGGGAATGAAATGGGAGCTCTCTGGTGTGCTTTGTAGCTGAGTGGCTTGAGGAGCTCTGCAGAGGCTGGCAGGAGGAGCAGGCACTCAGTGGCAGGGCAGCTCTGTAGGGGCTGGGGTCTTGGGCTGAGCTCTGCTCTTCCCCTGGTGCCTCTCTCTGCCGCCCGGGGAAGATCCCCATTGCCTTGCCTTTGTCACTGCCACAGAGTGTCGCTGTGCCCTCTGCCCTTCCTCTGGCAGTGCCAGCAGCAGCTGGATGCCCACAGAACTGCCGGCCTGCACTTTATCCACTCATGGCACTCGCCGGTGCCTGCTGCCCGCAGTGTTGCTGCTATCGCCTGCGCTATTCTGGGTTCCCTCTCCTTGCCCTTGGGACTCAAGGTTGCAGACTGTCCCTATGCCAGTGTGACACTTCTGGCCACTTGCTCCTTTTTTGGGGTGCTCCTCCCGGGGAGGCTGCCCGGCTTTGGCTCAGAGCCTTGGCGTGTGCCTCAGACGAGAGCAGTGGCCGTGCCCTGCAGCAGGCAGACGCCAGCGCGGTCAGCAGTGCCTTGCAGTGCCCCGTGCCTGCCCCGCTCTGCCCAACGCTGCGCAGCTGCAATCCTCGCTCTTGTTTATGCTTTCCCTCCCCGAGATTTGCAGTTCGCTTTCCCAGGTGCTCCACACTGAGCTCCGCTCACGGAGCCATGGAATCATCAAGGTTAGAAGAGACCTCTAAGGTCATCGAGCCCAAGCAATTCATCCTTCCTCCTGTGCTGTACAGGACGCTGCAGCGCTGTGGCACCTCTCCTGGGAGCTGTTCTCGCAGTGCTTGCGGTGATCTCCTCTCAGTTTTATGGGTGGAGAAGCAGGCACGGGAAGCTCGAGTGTCTTGTCCAGGCTCTCCCAGCTGGTGTCCAGTGCAGTTTCTTGTCCCGCGTCAGCCCTGCGCTGTGCGTGCCTGTACAAACCGTGCCTCTGTCTTCTTTCCCTGCAGCCCCGGGCGTGCTTCCCTTGGCACCTCCCCTCCACCTTGATCGAATCCCCGGGCCAGGGTGGCCCTGTCCCTGCCAGGCTGAGCTGTGGAGGTGGCTGGCACAGTGGAGCGGCCAGTGGAATGGGCTGCGCTTGAGGCAGCCGTGCGGGCACCCCGGGTGCGGGTCGGCAGCTGAGGCTGCCCGTGGCTGCGGGCAGGGCTGCAGCAGTGCTCTCTGCGTGTGCTAAGCCTGATTATGTAACCTGTAGATCATTTTCTCTCTTTTCCGATCAGCTGCTTTCCTCTGAATGCAGAAGAGGGAAGCTGCTACCCTCCCTGTGCATGCTGCGTCACAGGAAGAGTGACAGGGAGAGGGGTGGTGGAAAGCAGGGGACAAAGGTTAAAAGACTGAAGCAATCTGAGAAGTGCCACAGCCTCAGGGAGAGCCGCATGAGTGCAGGGGCCTCTTTGCAGCTTCCTCCTGCTGGGTCGTGAGCTGCAGTATTGGAAAAAAAAATAGCAGCAGCTCCACTAGACAAGTGCTAAGCAAGCCTGAAATCTGTGAATTCCTTCAGTGAGACAGCATGGAGGACTCTGCAGAGCAGGGTCAGGAAATAAGGTACCACATGCTGCAAAGGTAAGAGGCACAGACAGCTGTGGGTGTCTGCAGCCAGGCAGCTGGCACTGCTGCAAATGCAAACCCATCTCTTTCCGTGCCAGTTCTGTCCTCCGAAGCCTCAGCAGTTACTGGGCGGTATCTGTGCATGCAGTCTGCTGGAGGGATGCTGGGATGCAGCTTAGGGGGAAGCAGGGCTAAAAGAGTTGGAGATGCTGCACAGCCTCTAACCTGGATGAAGTCTGAAGGAGGAGCTTTGGAAGCTGCGACCTGATGAAAACACTGCAGCTGGGACCTGAGGGTTAGTAGGGCTGAGTGTTACCAGCTCAGCAGGGGATCTGCTTTGTTTAGAGCTTGCTGTTCTGCCTTCCTTGCTGCCCAGCTTCTGCCTCACCTTACCCTGCAGGAATAATAACCCTCCTGGTCTAGTTGTGCTGTGCAGCCCGTGGGTGCTGGCAGTGATGCTGTTGGTGTGCTTGCTGTCAGAAATGAAGCCGAGCTGCACTGGCTTAGAAGCAGCTGTGTATGCCTGTCTGCATGTGTCCTCTGGCTTAGAGGCAAGCATCTGGATGGTGAACCTCTGGTTTTTGTTGAGCTTTTATCCATAGCACCGTCTTTACGTGTGTGGCAGTTCCAGTTTGGTAGGGTGGTCCCTGTCCATACAAGCTCACAGCTTCTGATCCTGAGATTTTGATTTTTCCCCTATTTTTGTTGAGATTGCTTTTAATAAACCTGCCATGAATAACCCGTCCCATTTGTGGCACTTTGCTTGTTCCTTGCCATGCCCTCTTTGAATACAGAGTTAGTAGAAGTTCAGCTTCAGCTGCAGCTTCCCTTGTTCCCTTGCCTGTTGGCTTCTGTCCTGGAATTCCTGGGCTGAGGTTATCACAGAGCAGTTTATGAACTCTCACTCATGAGGAACTCTCCCTCGTATCTCTGGGAGTGCAGAGGGGAGCATCCTCTGCACACCTGACTTGTTCTTATGCCCTTGTCTGGATCTGAGCTAGCAGCTCTTCCTTGAGACAAGTTACCAGACTGGAAGTACTTGGGACTGACCCAGTTACAGCTGTAGATGTCCCAAAATATCACTGGGAGGGAGACATCAGGGCTTCTAGTGTGCTTTTGAGTCACCCTATTGATGTTGGTTTGCCTTCTACCTTTATGTGTCCCACTCTTGGCTTCATGCATTGCTTCACAGTTTCCTTCACTGTGCTCAGAAGAGGTTTTCACTTCCAAGTTGAACTCAACAGTGCAGGACTCCGAGTTCTCTATCATCGTGGCAATTTGTCCTGTGGGAGAGGGAGGCAACTGTGTTAGCACCCAGCAGAGGGACTGAATTTCCAGTGCTGTAAAGCTGCTTTCTTGCTGTTCTGGGAACCCTCACAAAGTCAGGGTTGTGCCACAGGAGATGTCCCAGCCACAGCAAATGCTGTGTGTGGGGAGGCAGGGTAGGATCTGTTCCATCCTCTCTGGTGCTTTGCATGTGCTTGTGGCCAGGTGCCATGCCTGAAGGATCACCATTCCTTCTAGCACAGTTCCTAGTTGGCTACAGCAGGATTTGGCATACTGTGGGTACCTTGTACTGGATGCTGAAGGCCAGGATGGCTCCCATGGGCATGCAGGGCAGAGTGCAGCCTGCGTGAGCCCTGCAAGTGCTCCTAGGAGAGGTGGCTCAGGGAAGAGCCTGAATGGAACCCAGGCATTGGCTGCAGTTTGTTCAGGGCTTCTGTCACCATCACAGTTTTCAGTCAAGGTCATGGCCTGTGGGGTTCCTGAGCCCCTGGGGAGGAGCTGAGGAGGGTCTGTGCCCCAGGTGGGTGAGTCGTTCTAGCCCGTGCAATGGTGCTGAGGCAGCCTGAGGGACTGGGGGGTCTCCTGCCAGGCCTCCCTGGGCACTGCCAACAGCAGCTCCTTCAGGCCAGATGCCGCCAGCCTCTCCTGGGCAGAGAACCTTGCAGGTGCAGCTCTCATGCTGCGTGACCTTGGTTGCTGTGTTTGTAAAGGGTCCTCCAGGTGCTGTCCCTGGCTTGGCTTCTCCTCAGTTCTCTCTTTGTGCCCTCCCCCAGCAATTCCAGTCACTCTCTGCTGCATCCCATCCCAGTTCCCAGTGGAGTTGCTCAATGGCTGCAGTGGTTCAGCAGCTGATTAGGCCAGAGGCTCCTGGGGGCAGGCCATGCTGCAGTGGCACTGACCCCCCTGGGGCTGCTGGGTCTTTCCAGGGTATTTAAAATACCCTCCCAAAACCTCTGCTCTCTACAGAAAGGTTAAGCAGAGGTTCCCTGGACGTGTCCAAGGCCAGGCTGGATGAGGCCTTGAGCAACTTGGGCTGGTGGAGGTGTCCCTGCCCATGGCAGGGGCTTGGAACTGGAGGAGCTTTGAGGTCCCAACCCAAGCCATTGTGTGAGTCTGTGAATCGTGCATGGGGCAGGGGTGGGAGCGCAGTGGGGAGGCAGTGAGGAGGCAGTGAGGAGGCAGTGAGGAGCACAGTGTGTACGTGCTGCGGAGAGCACACTCAGCAGAGTAAGAGTGGCAAAGTGTGGGATGGCAGCAGAGGTAAAGCTTTGGGGACTTGGAAGTCCAAAGCTCCTTTGCTACACCCTGGGCGCTGCACTTGTGGGGAGCAGACCTGTTAGTCTCTGCTCTCATCTCAGCTTTGTGGGCTTTGGCAGATGAGGCCCTGTAGTGCCTGCAGAGCAAAGGGGTTGATCCCTGACAGGCTGTGGAAGCTGGAGCAGAAGAAAGGGGAACGACTGACCCTGTCCCACACAGAAGGGGGTGGCAGAGCACGGAGCTGATCTCGGTGGACGCAGACGTAGCTTTCGGGGTCGGGTGGGTGTGGGGCAGCAGCATTAGGACCAATTTGTCCTCTAGCACTGAGAACCTTTGAGGAAGATATTAAAGACTGAGTGGTGCAAAATGATTGGTCTTGGAAAATGATTTTCAGTAGCCAGGGACAGAGTCTCCCATTTGCATCTGGAGATGTGTTTGCTGTTTTGTCACAGCCAGAGGACTCTGTTGTCAGCTCTCCTGGGTGAGCTGAAAGCAGCGTGGTGGAGCCTTGTGCTGTGTGAGGCAGTGAGACACAGTGAATACATCTGAACCAATTTCTGCTACCAGCACTGGGGCTTCTGCAGATGCCCTGGCTTTGGGAGAGGACTGGAAGGTCACAAACCAGAGTCGGTCCTGTAAATGCCAAGGACCCAGGCTCTGGTGGTCTGGAGGCCAGAAGTTGCTTGTCTGTGGGGGGGGATAGGACAAGGGCAGTGGTTTGAAACAGGAGCAGAGCAGAGTTAGGTTGGACATCAGGAGGAAGTTCTGCATGGTGAAGTGGGGAGAGGCTGGCACGGGCTGCCCAGGGAGGTGCTTGGGGCCCCATCCCTGCAGACATTCAAGATTAGCCTTGCTGTGGCCCTGCGCAGCCTGCTCTGGCTGGAGATGTCCCTGCTGAGTGTGGGGGTTTGGATGAGATGCCCTTGGAGGGTCCCTTCCACCTGATGTGATCTGTGAAACTCTGAATGTGGGCAAGGGGATCTTGACAGACTGCTGACATCTCCTCCTCGGTTTGTGTGCATCTGCCCTGCCAAGTTGCTTTCTTCTGTCTCCCACACATGTCCCCAGGCCCAGCATGTCTGGCTTGCACCTGGTGAAGCAAGGCCGGGACAGGAAGAAGGTGGACGTGCAGCGAGACTTCACTGTGGCCTCTCCGGCAGAGTTTGTTACTCGCTTTGGGGGGAACAAAGTCATTGAGAAGGTGAGTTGCTGACTGCTGGCTTCAGCATGCTGCCTCCTGTGCCCTCCTCCAGCCCTGACTTCTCTCTCTCTGAGGCTCTGCACTGCAGATACTAAAAATACTGATGCTCTTGAACTTGCAACTTGTGCTCCTGCCCTTAGTCCTCCTGTCCCTGTTTTATTTTGTGTGTGTAAGCACCCAGCTGGTCTGGGTTGGTGGGACAGGGTGGGCTGGAGCACTCTGCTGATGCAGAAGGCTTTAGAGATAGGTGCCACAAAAGCAGACTGGAAAAGCCACAATGGAAGTGTATTTAGAGACAGAGAATCGTCTGATGGAGGAAGTGCTTCCTCCCAGCTATCAGAGGTCATAGCCACTTGTTATCCTTATTCTGGTGTGTCCTCTGCCCTTGGACCTGCTCTTCCCTAGTCCAAACGAGACATAATACAGGAAAACCACAGAATCCTGGAGTGCTTTGGGTTGGAAGGGACCTCTGAAGGCCATCTTGGGTAACCCCCCCGGAGTCAGCAGGGACATCCCCAACAAGATTCATTTGCTTGGAGCCCCACCAAGCCTGGACTTGAATGTCTTCAGGGACGGGACCTCCACCACCTCCCCGAGCAACCTGTTGCAGTGTTCCACCACCCTCACAGTAAAGAGCTTCTTCCTGAGGTCCTAACTCCGTGTGGCTGGGCAAGAGCTGGTGTCGAGCTGAGAGGGATGGGCCCCGCGGTGCTCTCGCTAGGGTGGATTCTGGGCCATGGAACCACACAGCCACACGACTGGGCAGAAAGTGTGCAGAGCAAAAAGCTGTTTCCATGACTGTTTTGTGCTGTCAGCTCAACTTCCTCCCTGCTTCTCATACACTTAGGTGCTGATAGCCAACAACGGCATCGCAGCAGTGAAGTGCATGAGGTCCATCCGCCGCTGGTCCTACGAGATGTTCCGCAACGAGCGGGCAATCAGATTCGTTGTCATGGTGACTCCTGAGGACCTGAAAGCAAATGCAGGTGAGTTGTAAAGGCCAGGGAAGGGGCACAGCTTCCTTCTTGCACAGACCTGGGTGCCTGCAAGGATGCAAGAGGTCAGATACAGTCATAAAGTAATTACAGTTGGAAAAGACCCTTGAAGCTCATGGAGTCCAACCATAACCCACTTACCATGACCACTAAACTACATCCTAAAGCACCACATCTGCACACTTCTTGAACACCTCCAGAGGTGGTGACTCCACCTTGGGCAGCCTGTTCCAATCCCTGACCACTCTTGAAGCAAAGAAATTTTTCCTAATACCCAAAGTAAACCTTCCCTGGATGATTTTCTCTCATCCTATCCCTAGCTGCCAGCCTGTCGAGGAGGACTTCCCTGGAGGGAGATGAAGTACTTCCAGTGCTGTAGGTTTAGGAGTTCTAGAGCAAGTTCCATTTATTAGAGCTGCAATCCTAAGGAGCCCTTCTTTGTGTCTGCAGAGTATATCAAAATGGCAGATCACTACGTCCCGGTTCCAGGAGGACCCAACAACAACAACTATGCAAATGTGGAGCTCATTCTTGATATTGCTAAGAGGATTCCAGTGCAGGTGAGAAGTCCAAAGCAAGTTTTGGAAATGGGAGGAGGCACTGAGCATTGTCTACTTAGACACTGACTTGTGTCTGGGGAAAAAGACAGGCCAGAGAAGGGTAAATCAAGCCTGTTGTAGCATCACGAGGCAGTGCACATCACAGTGCAGTGCTTTTCCTAGTGTGAGTATCTTCAGGACATGGAAGGTTCCTTTCACTTCCCTGTACTTAGTTCCTCTCCAGGTGCTGGCTACAGCAGCTGCCTTTGGCTTGTCTACAAGCTGCAAGACTCCAGCTCTTTAAACGAAGTAGTTCAGGAGGCTGCTCTGGCTTATGGATGTTCTGAAACTGTTTTCAGTGGGGAGAGGAAAGAGCTGAAGGACCTGGATGCTTTCCATTTCTGCTCACTTGCTTGTTCCCCAAGAACAAAGCATGAACTGTGTGATTTTCTTCTGCAGGCTGTGTGGGCTGGCTGGGGCCATGCCTCTGAGAACCCGAAGCTGCCAGAACTTCTCCACAAAAATGGGATTGCTTTCATGGGTGAGGATCTGTGCTTCTGAGCTGATGTCTAGGCCTTGTTTCAAGATGAGTAGGCTTAGTGAGACAGAAAATCCTACAGCCCTGAGGTATGGTTTGCAAGTGCAAGGCTGATGCTGTGTTCAGAGCAGGAGTCTGCTGTCTGCCAGTGCAGGCTGCTCCCAGGCATGGAACCTAAAGGAACTAGCTGGGGGTTGAGTGTGTGCTGGGAAACAGCTCCTGTTTCTCCCAGCTTCCCCAGCGTGGCTGAGTATTGGGAGGTACAAAATCAGAGCAGGTTGCTGTCCCTGCTGTCATTTGAAAGGTGCTTGTAGTTCATTTTTATGGAAGGAATGGAGTTTCTGTGGGCAATACCTGAAATTTGGGATCTTGGTGCTGGAGGTGTTTGATGCAGTAAATCTCATCTGCACAGCCTCATGGGCCTGAACATTGGGTGAGGTTTTGGACATGTGTGTTTAAAACTGGAGACAGGTTTATCAGGACCTGCCACCCCTGTGAGAGCAGGCTCGAGGACACATGGACAGGCAGAGGTGCTTGCAAGCTGAGTGTGCCAAGGCTGCTTTAACTGGATGGGCAGTGACCAAGCTGTGTGTGTCTGTGGTTGTGCTGGTGTAGCTTCAGTTGCCTTTTCCTCCTTCCTGGACGAAAGCCCTGCAGGCTGTTTGCTGATTCACCCCAGCGGAGATGTGTGCAGCAACCCTGCTGGGGGGCTTTGTTTGTCTCTCTTAGGTGGAGCTTAATTAGGCTTCTGGACACTTCCTTAATGTCTGCTATCTCTTGTGCCTCCCTCATGCGTTGGTTTTGCTCTTTGCAGGTCCTCCCAGCCAAGCCATGTGGGCCTTAGGAGATAAAATTGCTTCGTCGATAGTGGCTCAGACTGCAGGGATCCCAACGCTGCCCTGGAGCGGCAGTGGTGAGGAGGAATTGCTCTGCTTGTCAGCATCACTCTGATCTTCCACTCTGCACAAAAAGCTGTCCAAGAGATGCTGCATTTGTTTAGACTTTCAGTTCTTTATTCCCTGAGGCTTAGGCACAGTCACTGTGACCTGTGTGGGGATGTCAGGCAAAGTTTAGGAGTTGTGTAAGATGCTGCTAGGCTGAGACTGCATCTGCAAGAGGACAGCACAGCCTGTGGAGTCTGGAGCACACACCCAGGGAAGCTCTCTGCACTTCCAGAAGGCTGTGAATTCTGGAACCACAGAATTGTTTGTCTTGGAAAAGGTCTCCAAGACCACCCAGTCCAACCACCAACCCAACACCATGGCCACCAAACCCTGTCCCCCAGTGCCACGGCCACAGGTTTCTTGAACACCTCCAGGGATGGGAACTCCACCACCTCCCTTGGCAGCCTGTGCCAGTCCTTGACCACTCTTGCAGCAAAAAAAAATTTTCTCATCTCCAGCCTCACCCACCCCTCGCACAATTTCAGGCCATTTTCTCTCCTATCACCTGAGACTAGGGAGAAGGGAACACCCCTGACCTGGCTCCAGCCTCCTTTCAAGGAGCTGTAGAGAGCAATGAGGTCTCCCCTCAGCCTCCTTTTCTCCAGGCAGAACCCCCCCAGCTCCCTCAGCTGCTCCTTACCAGACCTCTCTCCCTTCCAGTAACAACCTGTTCCTCACAATTGCAGAAGGCAGATGAAGTGGGTTAGGATTTGCTAGATGAGAAGCTCTGCTCCCCACCCCCAGGTGCACTATCTGGGCACCTTCTGGAACTATGATTGCTTTTTTGTCCCCAGTGTCTGAGGTGTGAGTCCTCCCTGGCCCTGGCAGCAGAATGAGCTAAGATGCTGTTTGTGTTTCAGGTCTTCGAGTGGACTGGCAGGAGAACGACCTTCAGAAGCGCATCTTGAACGTCCCCCAGGAGCTGTATGAGAAAGGCTACGTGAAGGACGCAGACGATGGACTGCGGGTGGGTGGCTGCAGGCCTGCAGGGCTTGGAGCTGCTGCTGCATGCACACCTGGGGAGAGCCTGCAGGGCTTGGAGCTGCTGCTGCATGCACACCTGGGGAGAGCCTGTAGGGCTTGGAGCTGCTGCTGCTGCATGCACACCTGGGGAGAGCCTGCAGGGCTTGGAGCTGCTGCTGCATGCACACCTCGGGGAGCTGAGCTTTCAGTTCTCCTTAGTGGCAGTATGAACTAGAACTAGACTGTCAGCCTCACAGCACTGAGACTAGGAAACTGGACAGTGATCTTTCCCACCTCATCTTTGGGCCCAACCTGCAGAATTAGGTGAGATTTAGGAGAAAGAGATAAAATATGGGACCAAAGTTGTGTTCCATTAGAGGTTTCTGATGCAGGAGGAAGATGTTTTTAATCTGACCCAGAGCATCACAATTGATTTAATGGTTTCTTAAGTTTCTTTTTGAGGCAGATTTGTGAATAAGAAATAGTCCTGGCACAGTGCAGGGTCTGGGAGGTTCCCTTTGTGAAGAGAGGGGGCAGGGGATGTGATTATTCCATGTGACCCAGCCCAGTGATTTCTGTGTTCCACAGAATCTTCTCCGTGGAGTTGTAATTTACCAGGGTGCTGCACTGACAAAAGCTTTTGTGAGCACCTGCAGAGCTTCCAGTTCTCTGTAGGCACAAAATCACTGCTGGCTATTCTGAGGTCAGGCACCCTCTCAGGCTGGCATCCTTGGTTGCTACTCCATTCGTGTCTTGATTGCTAAGTAGATCCAGACATGGAAGCTTGGGCACAGCTCAGCAGGGAACAGTGACCTTTTCCTTGGCTCTGCTGGTGCTTTGTGCTCACCTCTGTTTGTCTGTGCCTCTGGAGCAGGCTGCTGAGGAGGTTGGCTACCCTGTCATGATTAAGGCTTCTGAAGGAGGAGGAGGAAAAGGAATTAGGAAAGTTAACAATGCAGATGACTTCCCCAGCCTATTCAGACAGGTAACTTTTGCCGCTGTTCTGTACTGTCTTGTTCTGAATGTTCAGGTTTAGTGCTTCTGAGACCACTGGCTGCAGAAGTCTGCACACTGTACACCTTCAGCTGCTTTGGCTCATGAGCTCAGAATGGTGTTAGAATTTCAATGTATTTGTGGATCCAATACAGCTGTCAAATGCCCAAACATTGCTGGAGCTGCTGAATAATGGAGGACATCTGCAGTGTGCCTCAAACATACTGAGGGACGTGAGGCCTGCTTAGTTTATGGGTGATGGAGGAGAGCTGAGCGGGGTGCAAATGACACTAATTATGTACAAGCCAGCTCTGCTCCAGCTGCAGGTGTCCCTGCTGGCTGCAGGGGGTTGGACAAGGGGACCTTCGAGGGTCCCTTCCAAGCCAGTGCAATCTGTCAGCCTCTAGTGGCCCAGGGGAAGTTTGGATGTTCCTTGCTGAAACACTGCCGGCGCCGAGACAGGCACTGCTGGCAGGCTGCCTGCTGTCTGCTGTCTGCCTGCTGTCTGTGCCCTAGGTCCAGGCGGAGGTGCCAGGCTCCCCCATCTTCGTGATGAGGCTGGCCAAGCAGTCGCGGCACCTGGAGGTGCAGATCCTGGCGGATCAGTACGGCAATGCCATCTCCCTCTTCGGCCGCGACTGCTCCGTGCAGCGCCGGCACCAGAAGATCATCGAGGAGGCACCAGCCTCCATTGCCACCTCTGTAGTCTTCGAGCACATGGAGCAGGTGAGGCTGTCTCTGAGTGGCTCCACAGGCAGGCAGGGCTTTTGGCTCTGGCATCACGAGGAGGTGTGTGTGCGCTCTAAGGAGCAGTGTGGGGCTGTGTGTGCGGCTCTTGGTGTAGGCATCACTCAGCATTTCCAAGCCTGAGCCCAGCATGTGCTGACCAGCAGCTGCAGGGCTCCTGTCAAAAGGCAGGCACCCCAAAACCAGGAGGGAGGTTTGCTTTAAATGGGCTTTATGGAGAAGAGGAGGCTGAGGGGAGACCTTCTGGCACTCTGCAACTCCCTGACGGGAGCTTGGAGCCAGGTCAGAGTTAGTCTCTTCTCCCTATCAAGAAGTGGTGGGACTAGAGGAAACTGCCTCAAGTTGCACCAGGGGAGGTTTAGATTGGACGTTAGAAGAAACTTTTTGATCAAGAGGGTTCTCAACCACTGGAATAAGTTGCCTGGGGAGGTGGTTGAATCCCCATCCCCAGAGGTGTTTACAAGATGCAGAGATGTGGTGCTGAGGGCCATGGTTTAGCACCAGCCTTGGCAGAGTTAGAGAATGGTTGAACTGGATGACCTGAAAGGGCTTTTCCAGCCAAAATGGTTCTGTGATTCTCAGTCTTCATCATCATATCAAAAGCAAGCTGCTGAGGTTGTATCTGTTGTCTAATGGTGAGTGTTATAAATACCTGCTGCAAACTCTGCTCCCTGTGAATGGTGACCGAATTAAAGTGGAAACCAAAACTCCTCTGCCCAGTGCTTTGCTTGGAGCAGTTCTTGGGCCTGGGCCAAGCTTTTGGTGGTTTCAGAATGCCAGCAAAAATGTCTGAAGAAGGTGGGGTGGGTGAGCAGAGCAGAGGTAACGGAGCAATGAGCTTAGAATTCCCAGCCTGTCTTCTTGCCCTGTGTCCCAGTGTGCAGTGAAGCTTGCCAAGATGGTTGGCTACGTGAGCGCAGGCACTGTGGAGTACCTGTACAGCCAGGATGGCAGCTTCTACTTCCTGGAGCTGAATCCCCGCCTGCAAGTGGAGCACCCCTGCACAGAGATGGTTGCTGATGTCAACCTGCCTGCAGCACAGCTCCAGGTGAGTCAGGGGCCTGGGCCTGGTGCTCCTCGGCTCTTGGAGGTGCTCAAGCTGAGATCTGTTGAAGCCTGAGCATGACAAACCTGTTCTGCTGAAGCCTCAGCAGGCTCTGGTCTGAGTCACAGCAGGCTCTGTGTGGAGCTGGGTCACACACGGCATGATGCAGCCAAATGGATCTTGGTGCTGAGGGAGGAGAGAAGGCAGAGAAGGTGTTGGAGAGCTCTGCTGGACAGGGCTGTCTGCAGATGGGTGGTACTTGACTCCCCCACACCTCCTCCTCGGTAGCTCAGAGGCCCATTTTGGTACTGTCTCGGCTCAGGATTTATCTTCTGTGGCTGAAGCAGAGCTTCGTTCACCACCGCAGGGTGCAGATGGACTCCTGCTGCTGTGAGTGTGTCACTGAGTCAGAGCTCTGCCACTTAGCTCTGCTGCTTTGGGAAGCAAGGAGAGGTCATTTCATGGTTCTTTTCTCCTGCACCGCTCGGGTAGACCTTCACAAGTAGTGTGAAGGGAGGCAACAGAGGAGTAAAACGTTGAGGTGGGAGAGCTAATGCTAAGGAAAGGCTGTGTGCAGAGAAGCCTGTTCCAACAAGCTCTGGCCAGGAGCAGTTCAACTTTAAGCTCTGGAATTACTTTGTCAGACAGGTTGGCTTCTGAGGCCAGCGGTGAGATTAACACAGTGCCAGCTGCCAGCAGTGCATCGCCCACTCTGCCCCCGAGAGACAACAGCCTCTCCCCAGAGCTTCTGATGACAGGAGGAGGGGAAAAAAGAGCAGGCAACTGGATTCTTGCTGTCAGCAAGTTCAGCAGGTGTTTGAAATTCAGAAAGTGACCTGGGGCTTTTTAGCTTTGATAGGCAGTCCCCAGCAGTTGCTTCCACCTCGCTCATGGCAGATCCTTCCTCCTCCTGGCTGAGGTCCATGCTCTTTAGCCTGTCCACAAACCAGGATTTGTGCCTGGTGATCAGGTACCTGAGGTAGCAAAGTGGACAAGAATTTGTCCTGATTTATTGCTCTTTCAAGTCATGGCAGTGGGTGACAGTTCTGGCTTACGGGGCAGTTCTGGCTTTTTGTTGTGCTCAGCTTCACAGTCAGGAGATCCTTCAGGGATCCTGCATGAAGCTTTTGCTGCTTCTGCTGTGGCTCATCCCACTCTTACCCTCTTGCTTTTTGTCTGGACTTGTTCTTCTCCCTGCTGTTTGCATTTTGCAGTTTATTGGCTGGATGGTAGAGAAAAACAAACATTTGAGTTGTAGTGTCTGGTAGGCTGCTCAGGAGCAGGATCACCTTCACTGTGTCAGGAGGCTCTTTGGCTTTGGCCTCAGCCTCCATGTCTCTTTTCCAGGCTTCAGGAGTTTTGTAACTGGTTGGGTGCTTTCCTCATAGTCTGGGCACTGCTCTTCATGTTGCTGATGCCAGATGCAGTTTTGTGGAAAAGCACATGGATATTGCAAGCTCTTTGGTCTGTGGGTGTCTGGCTGATACCCAGCTGAGGTCAGTGGTTAAGCTAAGGCTCAGCCTCTCTGACCTGGGACTGCAAAAATAATCCCAGCGAACGCTCAGAACCAGCAGGACTCCACTCCAGTGAACCTGCCAGTTCTGCAGCTTGCCCTCTCCACTTTGCAATTGCAAAATTCCACAGTTTCCTATAACCAGTTAGGGACCTTCTGCCTCTTGGGACTTGGTCTCCCCGGTGCTTCAGTGTGTTTTGAACAGGCCTAACGTGTCCATACCCAGCTGACCTGGCACCGACCAGCTTTCTCTGGGGCCTTTTAGTCAGGCAGTGGAAAACAGTGGCTGAAGGGCTTAAGGTGGATACTGCACACAGCTCAGCTGTTCTGAGCAATAGGAATGCTCCAGAGGTGCTGATGGAGAAGGCTCTCAGCAGAACACAGCTGTGTGATAGCTGCAGCACAGCTCCCACAGGCAGCCAGGGAGGGATTTCTCCCAGGAAGAGCAGCTCTGGTGCAGGACCAGGAGAGAAGCTCCCTCGGCGTCAGCTTCTTTGATTAGCGTTGTCGTTGTTGCTGTGTTTCCCTTAGATTGCCATGGGGATTCCCCTCCACAGGATCAAGGACATCCGGGTGATGTATGGAGTCTCTCCGTGGGGGGATGCAGCTATTGACTTTGAGAACTCAGCCCAGGTGCCCTGCCCACGCGGCCACGTCATCGCCGCCCGCATCACCAGCGAGAACCCCGACGAGGTGAGTGCCTGCTGCAGCCTGTACACCTGCTGCATCCCTGCTGCTCAGCCTGGAAACCGGCAGCAGCTGAAAGGATCCTTCCCCAGTCTCCCTGAGCTGATCCTTCTGTAGGCTCTGGTTAGACACAATCTGAACTTCCCTGTGTGTCGTGTTTGAGAGCCGCTCTGCCTCCAGACCTCCTATGACCTCCCTGGTGCTGGACTCTTCACTTTTCTCTGGGAGGCACAGCAATGTCTGTTTGTCTTCACAGGGGTTTAAGCCCAGTTCTGGCACAGTGCAGGAGCTGAACTTCCGCAGCAATAAGAATGTCTGGGGGTATTTCAGTGTTGCTGCTGCAGGAGGGCTTCACGAGTTTGCCGACTCCCAGTTCGGTCACTGCTTCTCCTGGGGAGAGAACCGCGAGGAAGCCATCTCGTGAGTAGGCACAACAGGCCTGGAGCCTTGGGACTTGCTTGAGTTCCTGTGTTTTGGTCCAGAGTGCCATGGACAAGCAAGGCTCCTAGGAGTTCTAAAAGTAGTCTCCCTCTTTACTCTGTTTCCCACATCAAGGTTGGGCTTCTCACCCTGTTGTGCTTCATAGCCCCTCTGTGCTGTACTACATTTCTACGCTTTTTGCATTATTATTTTATTTTTTCTGTTCCATTCATGCTTTGTATACCTGCTGCTGGGGTGTGAAGCAGATACCACTGTGCTGAAGTCCCTCTGTGACAGCAGGTGGAAGGCTTCTGACAGGACAAACACTGAAACTTGTTATGCCTTAAAGTGATTTATAAACCATCGAGTGTCCTCATGTGGTGTGGAACATTCAAGGTCTGACCTCTCATCTGTGCCATTCTTCACCCAGAGCCTTTCCTCTGTTCCATTCTGGGTGGGGTGACCACATCTGTCTGTCTTATGCACCCTTCTGCCACATGGCAGGTGCCTCGATGATGGTAGCAGTGAGGAGTCCTGGTCTCATAGCTGGGGCTAGCTGGGCTGATCTTGTTCACACCAGCAGCAGATAGAGGAAAATCAACAGGGGTGAGGCTTTGAGCAATCTGGGCTAATGGAGGTGTCCCTGTCCATGGCAGGGGGTTGGAGCTACGTGATCTTTAAGGTCTCTTCCAACTCAACCCATTCTGTGGTTCTGTGACTCTTGGCCCATTCCCAAGTATGTCACACAGAGCCTGGCTCCACTTCTCTCCTGTTACCTTCAGACTGCTCTTTCCCAACAGCGCACAGGGAGCTACCTAGGGCTACCCCCCTGCAGGTTACTGTTGGTCTGGGGTAGGTGAGAGGAGTTCTTTTCTCTTCCAGAAACATGGTGGTGGCTTTGAAGGAGCTGTCTATCCGAGGGGACTTCCGAACCACCGTGGAGTACTTGATTAAGCTGCTGGAGACAGAAAGCTTCCAGCAGAACCGCATCGACACGGGCTGGCTGGACCGGCTCATCGCCGAGAAAGTCCAGGTCAGCTGCTGGCTCTGCAGGAGGGGAGGGAGTGGGGGCAGGCTTGGAGCATGCTGCTTGCAAGAGGACAAGGATTTAGAGTGGTTGCTTTACAGTTCAGGAATAAATATTTTCACTACCCTTAATTGTTACTCCAATCAAAGTCCCAGGTCATCACCACCAGGGAAAGGTGGTGGTGAAGTTGGCCAGAAAAGCACCTTAGTGGTGTGTGAATTAAGGCTGGGTGAGAGTGGAAGTGTAGGTGGAGCCTTAACATTCGATCCAGCAAGAAAAAAATGTGGCTTTTAGGAAGGTACAGAGAGAGCTGCTGCTGTGTAGAGTTTGCAGCTTCATTGTAAAGAGGTTAGCTGTGAACCAGCAGAAGAGCTGAGACTGAGGATGCTTCAAGTGGGTGCCCAGAAGGGTCTGAGGTTGGCCATGACCAACTATAGCCAAGGCTGTTGATTCTTCAAGTGGGTGTCCAGCATGGCCTGAAGCTAAAGCAGATGTAACTGTGCTGTGTATCTTTGCTTTCTAGGCTGAAAGGCCTGATACTATGCTGGGAGTGGTGTGTGGAGCTCTGCATGTGGCTGATGTGAGCTTCAGAAACAGTGTCTCAAACTTCCTGCACTCTCTAGAAAGGTAAAATCACTTTAGACAGCTGCCAAGGTAGCTGCTACACAGGGAGTTGTTAGGTTGGATTTGCAAGCTTTGTTCAAGTCCAGTCTGGAGATGCATAGAGCTTGTTGCCTGCTACCTGTCCCTGGGCCCAGGACACTGTTCTCACAGTGCCTTGGCAAGCTGGCAGGAGTCCCTGCACCTCCTCAGAGCAGTCCTGCTGATTGCACAGATGGGTCCAGGTTCTGGCAGGTTTGGCTCCAAGAAATGGCTCAGATGTGGAGTTCTTTCTGCCTGTGCTGCTGGGGCAGCACTGGTGAAGCTGAATCACTGGATGTTTTCTTCCTCCTCTTCTGAGGATTGATTTAATTTTACAGCCTTGAGATCATTTCCCAAGTAGAATGTTTGCCACTTGTACTTGGAAAACTCCCTCTGCTTCCAAGCAGAGCAGGCACTCCAGGGAAACTAGCCCTAAACCTGATGTGATCCAGGCAGGGCTGCCCAGGAGCTCTTTCCTTCGGGGTGCTGTTGGGGAGTTCATACTTAAGCAGAGGTACAGGGGAAAAGCTGCTTCATGTCTGGGTTAAGCCATGCTCCACGTTCTGTAACTGAAGCTGCAGACTCTTCTCTAGGGCAGAAGAGGGTGAGTGGAAGGGAGGGAAGAGCTCTGCTGGCCGCAGAGATGTGCTGGCTTTGGCCAGCTGTGTCCCTCCTCGGGAACACTTCAGAAGCCTGCTCCCATCTCTGCTGGTGTGTTCCAAAGTCTTGCATGCATCTCAGAACCTGCTTGGGGCCCTGACAGCCATTTGGTGTCTTCAGGAAGATAAGTTTTGTTTTGTGCTTCTCTTTGAAGGGGCCAAGTGCTGCCTGCTCACACTCTGCTGAACACTGTGGATGTGGAGCTGATCTATGAAGGACGGAAATATGTGCTGAAGGTACCCAGCCCAGAGCCCCCCGGGGGAGTGCTCCTGGAGTGGCTGCTCTGGCTTAGCCTTTGGATCAAGAAGAGATCAATGAAGGGTTTATGGTCTCTGCTGTAGTAGGGTTCAGAAAGCAGCAGAGTCTCCCTTAGGGCAACAGCCCATCACATCTGCACTGTCTCTGTAAGCGTTTGAACCCTGTGGGGTCAAGAAATGCTTTGAGCGGGCTGAGGAATAATTTCTTGCAGGCAAAGGCTGCTGCCTGTTGGCCAAAGCTTCAGTGACGTTTCTGCATGAACGGGAACACCATGAGGTGTTTGAGCCCAGCTTCAGCTGACAGCATTTTTAGGAATTCTGCCCTTCAGTGTTGCTTTCTCTTTGCTGTGTGCAAAAATCAGTGTCAGAAATGCTGTCCAGAGGTTGCACAACCAAGCACGCAGGGGTTGGGACACAGCAGACTGAGGACTGCCTGTGCAATCTCAGCTTCCTGGGGCAAGTCTGCTGGGTGGAGGTTTCCAACAACATGACCACGTGCTGGGTTTTGCAGCTCTAAGTGTCCTGCACCCCTGCACCTCCATGATTGTATCTTGGCACCCCTTTAATGAGAAATAAGCATGAACAGCAGCTGAAGCATGATTTAAGAGATTTACCCAGCTGCAGACAGGGACTCTGTGGCAGAGACTGTGCTAGGATGCCTTTTTCCAGGGAGGGCCTGGGCTGCTTTTTGCTTCCAGATCATCTCACCCATTCTGCAGCTTTGGTACACAGCTGACTTGTAGGCAGCTCAAGGTGAAGAAATGGTTCATGATTACATAATCGAACCTGACCAATTAGTGCTTAAGTGTGAGAAGATTAAATCAAGATTCGTGGAGAGCATTAGTTCTGCCATCTCTTGACTGCTGAGCCCTTGGCTTTGTGATCCCAGTTTTCCACATCTCCTATGAGGACGGGTGGCTCTGTTCCCTTTCTTTAGCTCCTGCTCTGGCAGGGCACGGGAAGCTGTCTGCTGGGGCACCTGAGGCACTGCCAGTGCTGTGGTACCAACCATTCTTGTGGGTCTGCAGGTGACCAGGCAGTCTCCCAACTCCTACGTGGTGATCATGAACAGCTCCTGCGTGGAGGTGGACGTACACCGCCTGAGTGATGGAGGCCTGCTCCTCTCCTACGACGGCAGCAGCTACACCACCTACATGAAGGAGGAAGTGGACAGGTAGCAACCTCTGAAGTTTCATTTTCAGCATTTACCACGAGCCAGAACTGTAAGTTGTGCTTCCCACTGATGAGCAGGGAATGTAATCCTCCCTTAGGAGGAGGTTGCTGGATGTGTTCTTGCATGGAAATTTGTGGGTATGCTTTAGAAGAAGTTACCTGCACCTGAAGAGCAAATCTTGGCTGCTGTTAGAAGGGAGGTCTGAATGTGTGCCAGTATGAAGTTCATATTTTCCTGATGGTTCTTTAAAGTGCCCTTTTGGACTACAAGAAAAAAAACCAAACAGACAGAAAACAAAGTAAGAAAATCTTTAAACTCCTGGGAACTCCACATCTGCCCTGGTCTGGTAAGAGGTGTCCCTGCCCATGGCAGGAGGTTGGAACCGAATGATCTTTAAGGCCCCTCCCGACCCGACCCGACCCATTCTGTAATTCAGTCTCAGTGCTTCCCCTCAGAATTCCTTGTGGGGATCATGGCCCGAGGCCAGTACAGACCAGCTCTGGCTGGGACCTGCTTCCCCCTCTGCTGGTTTCTCTCCTGTGGCAAGTGCAAGGAATCTGGTCAGGAGCACAAACAGAGCTTAGGAACTTTTTGGGTTGGAAAACACTATAAAAATCTCAGCCTCGGCCACATGGCTGCATCCTGCTGTTTCCAGCTGTGCTCTGTGCACAAGAGGGTTTGGCAGGAGCTGGGCAGTTTGGAGGATGTATTGTGTGCTGTGAATGGCAGAGCCATGGCTAACATCAGGCTTTGTTATGGGAAGTCTCACACCTCTTTGGTTCTGGTCCTGCCAGTGAGTGATAGCTGTTGGTAGAGAAGCACAAAACTACCACGTGGACAGCCTTGCTAAGGGCTTCTCTGCCTGGTTCTGATCCCTGGCATCCACAGTCCTGTTTGATGTGATCAGCCTGACCTGCAGTGCAGGGCTGTGCCCTTCAGCTCAGCAGAGCTGGGGGAGGTGATTTTGTTTAGTTTAGCAGTGGCATAGGGAAGGAGAGAATGGATCTCCCCTCCCCGTGCCTTGCCCAGGGCCCCGTGTGGCAGTGATTTGCCCTGTCCCCTGCCAGGTACCGCATCACCATTGGTAACAAGACCTGTGTGTTTGAGAAGGAGAACGACCCCTCCATCCTGCGCTCGCCCTCGGCTGGGAAGCTCATCCAGTACGTGGTGGAGGATGGGGGCCACGTGTTTGCAGGCCAGTGCTACGCAGAGATAGAGGTGAGAGAAGCTCAGCTGACCTGGCTGCAGATGCTGACTGTGCCCACCCGTGCCAGGCTGGAGCAGGGTCTGTGTGTGCCACACTGACAGGGCTGCTGCTTGTAGACTGCTGCTTGGTACTGGCACGGTGGAGAGGCTCAGAAGGAGAGTCATGTGCCAAGGTGAAGTAACAAACGAAAACCTCTCTGATTACCTGACCCTCTGTCAGGTTGATGTGCTGAGCAGTACTCCTCCCTCCTCTCTTGGCAGTTACTTAACTCCTAGAGAGGAGGAGGGTGACACTTTCTGCATCCTGGTGAGGCAAGCACAGAGGTTGTGTAGGAATGTGGCTCAGACCAGATCTGAGGGAGGGGAGGGGGTGTGTTGACAGAGGAACAATTAAACCAGCTGGGGACAACGTGTAGGAGAAAAGTGTCAAGACAGAGATTCAGATATTAGCTGTAAGTGCTTCTATGCTGCAAGAGAGCCATGGCTAAGAAGAAGCCACCTACTCAATTCCTGTGTTCCCAGTGGTGTGTAGTGTAGCAGTGGTAAAGTGAGACTCTCTTGCCCCATACCCAGCTCTTCTGCTCTAAAGGCAAGAGCCTCCATGGCTGATCTGAGGAAGTGTCTTTGTGAAGAGCAGTCTGAGATCCGTGCTCTCTGGGCTCCTTTCTGGAAGGAGGCTGCACTCTGAAAGCTGGAAGATCCACCTCTGGCCTTTAGAGTGCAGCAGCTGCAGCAGTGTCTGCAGTGTGCCACATGTGGGACCTTCTTGAGTCTCTGTTGTTCCAAGTGGTGTGGCACAGGTGGTGCTGCTCAGAGTGGCTTCCCGCTGCACTGGCCTGTGCCCAGTTCCACTGCCCTTGGGTTCCCAGTGCATTGCCTTAGACGCTTTTGAGAAAGCTTTAATGCAAAAGGTGCTGGTGCAGGTTTGTCTGTGGCAGGACATGGGCTGCTGGCTCATGAGCCTAGAGCCATCTGGGAGCATGGGAGCTGAGTGTGTGACCTGCTTTCCTTGCTGCAGGTGATGAAAATGGTGATGACACTGACAGCAGTAGAATCCGGCTGCATCCATTATGTCAAACGCCCAGGGGCAGTCTTGGATCCAGGCTGTGTTATTGCTAAGCTTCAGCTGGATGATCCCAGCAGAGTTCAGCAGGTGAGAGGCTGCAGGAGGTGCAGGTGTTTGATGTCTTTTGAATAGGGGAGTGCTGCTGAGAGTGGTACCTGGTGAGCCACTGTGCTCAGCCAGGGCCAGGTTTGTGCACAGTGCTGCAGTTATCACTTTGCCATTTCTTTGGCTCACATGAGGACCAGGACTTGTTGATGTCTCTTTCTCTCAGGCTAAGCTTCTGCACCATTTTTCTCTGCCTCCCTCAGTACTGCTTAGGGCTCTCCAGGCACTGAAGGGTGTGCAGATGTTTCTGCTGCTTGAATCCTGCGCAGACTGGGTTAACTTCTTTAACTCTTACGTTCTTCTTTAAGTGACCCTCTTTGGGAGGGCAGGAGTTGATACACAACTCCAGCAGTGTCAGGCCCTGTGGAAGCACTTCTGGAAATGCATAATAAAAACCTAAGACATGGATCTTTTTTAAGAGGAAAGGCAAAGAGACATTCCTGTAGGGCTGGTGGGCTGGGATACAGCTGCTGGTGGTGGAAGATTATCTGGAGGCTTTTTAGCAATAGCTAGTGGAAAATTATGGGAGGTTGTCATGCAGGGGCTGGGAAGTCATAATCAGCACCAAGCCTTTGGCTTTTCCTGTGCTTTTCTTGGGTTTTTTTTGGTCACCCTCAGGCCAGACAATCGGATCAGCTGCAACGGCTCGAGGAGAGCCTGGCAGCTGATTTGGGGGGGTACACAGCACAGAACTCTTCAGCCTCTCAGCCAAATGCATTTCCACTCCTCTGAGCCTGAAGTCGAAGGCAGCTGGGTGTTGCCCCCTGGCTGGTGGCACAGCAGGGTGGGTGCCATGGAGCTGCTGTGTTTGCAGGCGGAGCTGCACACGGGCACCCTGCCACAGATCCAGAGCACCGCGCTGCGCGGCGAGAAGCTGCACCGCATCTTCCACTGCGTGCTGGACAACCTGGTGAACGTGATGAACGGATACTGCTTGCCAGAGCCCTACTTCAGCAGCAAGGTACTGCCTCCTTCTGCTTCCAGAGCACAAATACCCTTCCAGGTCAACATTAGGGTGCCCAATTTGCTTGTCACAGGCAGAGGGCCAAGAGCCAGGGCAGTACTGCTCCTCTAGTGCCAGCTCAATTTGGCCTCCTTGGGCTTCCTTACAGTCAGTCTCACCAGAGAGTGAGATGGGAGGGTCCCATCTGTGGCACCAAACCGAAGGAGCTGAGCTTGATCTTTACTGCTTGTGCCTGCAGCCTTGTACTAGGTTGCTGTGTGTGTAGCCAGCTGTGGTGGAAGTCCCAGAGGGAGGAGGAAAGGAGGTGGATGAATCCGAGACAGCTGCTGGTGTGAGGTAGCACAGCAGCTTTGTCACCTGCCCCAGTTCTCTCGTTTAGTCCCTGGCCTAGCCGTGTGATCAACCAGTGCTGAGGAAGACCTCAATGAAAAGGTTTTCCTTTTTCCTTTCTTGCTGCTTCCTCTCCATACCTGTCTCTGCACTGGCTCATCTCTCTAGGTGAAGGGCTGGGTCGAGCGACTAATGAAGACACTGAGAGACCCATCCCTGCCTCTGCTGGAGCTTCAGGACATCATGACAAGTGTTTCTGGACGGATCCCACCCAATGTAGAGAAGTCCATCAAGAAGGAAATGGCTCAGTATGCCAGCAACATCACCTCAGTGCTGTGCCAGTTTCCCAGCCAACAGGTAATTGACCACACTCGGAGGAGTAAGTATTGGTTTGTGCTGGGGAGAGAGAGAGAGAGAGAAAAGCTTCTTTAGGTTATCTGGAGGTTAGCTGGACCTCAGGGGTGTGGCTGAACGTGGGATCTGTGATGAAAGATACCTGCCTGTATCTCTTGAAGCTCTAAGGCTGGGCTCTGTGCTAAACGGTATCTGTTCCCTGCTCAGGACAGCTTTAAACAGGCAGCTTGGAGGTGGCCTCCTGAGCATTTGCTGATTGGTTTTGGTGCCTGGTCCATACACTGCAGTGCCATTTGTAGTGCCAACATCACTTTCAGAACCTGTGGCTGCAGCTAAGGGAGGCCTGAGCAGCTACAAGATGTTGGAGGGGGGTTCCTGCAGTCTAGGATGTTGTGCCTTGGGCTTCGAGTCACTATCAGCTCGTTCACCTCCTCAGCAGTTTAAGGCTGGAGCCTGCTGGAGCTCTGCTCTGTCTGGACATTCTCAGCTCTCTGCTGGTTGTCAGGACTGGGCTGTCAGTGGTTGCTCTCTTTTAGATTGCCAACATCTTGGACAGCCACGCAGCCACCTTGAACCGCAAGTCCGAGCGTGAGGTCTTCTTCATGAACACTCAGAGCATTGTGCAGCTGGTGCAGAGGTGAGTGAGCCTTTGTCTTGGGTTTGCTGCTGTCTGGGAGACCTGAGCCAGTTGCCTCTGCTCACAGGTGATGCTAGCTCAGAGTCACTGGGAGCAAGCCTGTCTGCTTCCCTCGGGGCGTGTCTGGCTCCTGCCTGCCTGTGCAAAGCACACATCAGAGCCTTCCTCTTTTCCCTTTGCCGATGAAAGAGAGCTTTCCCTTCTGCCCGGGCACTGACCACACCCTGGCCGCTTCACCAGGCTGTTGGTGTGTGCTGTGCCTCTCAGTGTCTAGAGTGTTGAGCAGTTTAGAAGAGAAGGGACGTTTGGATGCAAAGCAGGAGCCCTGCAGCCCCAGCACAGTAATGCCAGAGGTTAGGTGTCCGTACAACAAGTGCAGTTTTCAGAGCCAGGGCCTGTAAGCAGACTCCCCCTGGCACTTGTGTTACTCACTGGCAGGTCTTCAGAGGCAGGGCTGTGCTCAGTGCTAGGTTTGCCTTGCTTGCCTCTGCAGGTACCGCAGTGGCATCCGGGGCCACATGAAGGCAGTGGTGATGGATCTGCTCCGGCAGTACCTGAAGGTGGAGACTCAGTTTCAGCATGGTGAGTCTCAGCACAGCACAGCATGATTTCTGAAAGAACCACCTCTGCTCCTAGGAGCTTCCTGATTTCTGAGCATCTGCAGAAGGAATCATAAAAGCAGTTTTAATTCACCACACTAATTCCATCCTGCCTGTGTGCCAGATTCTGCGGTAAGAAAACCACTGAGCTGTTTGCCCCTGCTGTAAGATAGCAAACTTCAAATCTCAGCCCGAGACTGAGAGCCGAGGTGGATCCTTTGCACTGCTATGTGCAGGCACAAGGTGGCAATGAAGCACTGCTGAAATTTGAAGCTCTGGCTCTCAAGTAGTTCAGATTTTGCTCTGCTCTTCTTTTATCCTGGCCCAGTGCCTGCACCTGCCTAAAAATACTTCAGATCCCTTTCCGCTTCACGTTGCTGGCAGCAGAGGGTGGCGCAGGGCTCTTTGCTCTTGCATTTGGTGGTGTCTGAGCTGAGCTCACTGCTCCTCTCTGTGCTGCTTACGCAGGAGGTGGTTGGTGTTGGATGTGTTTTCAGAAGAGCAGGAGGTGAGGGGGTGGTGGTGGGAGGGCTGCTTCCTTCCCAGAGCTGGACTGCACAAAGCAGATTCTCAGCACATCAGCGCAGGAAGGTACAAACACACCCGGTAACTCGTGCCCGCTGGCAGAGAGGTGTGGAGCCTGAGCAGCTGTGCCTTTGTGCCCACAGGGCACTATGACAAGTGTGTCTTCACCCTGCGGGAGGAGAACAAGAGCGACATGAACGCGGTGCTGAACTACATCTTCTCCCACGCCCAGGTCACCAAGAAGAACCTGCTGGTGACCATGCTCATTGTAAGTTGGCTCTGCTGCTCTAGGCATTTGATGCTGCTTCCAGTTGCAGGTTTGATACTTGGAGAGGTACTGAGTTGGCAGCTGAGAGTTACAGAAGCAGTGGCTGCTGTGTGGAGTTCCTTCCTGTGTTCTTCAGGTGTGCAAGCCATGAGTCAGAGGGGCCCCAGAACACACTGCTCAGTGCAGTGTCCATGCCCCTCCTGGTCCACAGCTCTCTTCCTCTGGCTGCCTGTAGGAGTGCATTGAGGGCTCACTATGCAAGTGGTCTGTGGGCATCTTTGGGGAGACAGGAATGCAGGCTTGGCTTACACTGGGAGGATGCTAGAGGCCAATTTTCAGATGCTGGGTTGTGATTTCATACCTAATTCAGTTTGCTTCTTCATCTACAAGTGTTTGAGGGAGGTCCTGTGTCTGTATGTAACTCATGGTGCTCAAACTGGAGTTGCTTGGAAAGCAAAGCAATATGCCAGCAGCACAAACAGCAGAGGATGCTTTTGTGGTAGTGCTTCTGTTGTAGCTACATTCTCATGGTTCTTCCTTACTAATGGAGGTGATGTCCAGGCAGTAGGAAGGCCTCATTTGAAGGGTCTTGGTGAGCCAGAGTTTGGGGGTACAGGTGTGGCAGTGGCTCTCTAAGCTTCTTGCTGGATCATCTCAGGAAGTCTTCTCTCAGGTCTGCAGTGGTCTTTTCAGACTGGCTGTACTCTGGGTTGTTGGTGGGGCCTGACTAGGACCCAATATCTCAGCACAAAGCTGGGCACTCCAGGTCAGGCCTTTGCCTCTTGAGATGGTTTGTGGCTGCTCAGGATGCTTGCAAAGGGATGGGGAAACTGCTGGGGTCAGAACTCCTCTTGGTGAGACACAGATCCCACCCTAGAAACACAAATGAATCCTCATGCCAGGACCTGCCAGCGCCTTCTTGTGTTCTTCTGGCTTGTACTTCATGAAAAATCTTAGTTCTTGTTAACTCCAGTCCCACTCTAATGGCTCAAATGTCCATTAAATTACACTCCCAGGAGAGAAAAAAACACCGAACAGAAACAACAAACAATAATTGAGGCCTGTCCCTTTTTTTGTCCTGTTTCCTAAAAAGCCTCCGAAACTCCTTGTCCCACCCAGAGCTCTGAAGCAGGATGAGTACCACCTTCCCCAGGGCAGGATGAATTTACCTACTACTTGACTGTCATCAGGCTGGAGTTAGGTGTTGTGTTTTTAAGAGGCTAATTACAATATTTTTCCTTTCCTTCTCTTCTCACCCACCTTTGCTCCTCTTCCCCCTCTTTTTTCCCATCCATAACATGTTCTGTTACTGCCCAAGACCCATCCAAAGCAACATTCACCAAATAGCTCTCAGAAGCAGAACAGGAGTCATAATTGTCCCAGTCTGGGGCAGGGTTCCTTAAACGCTCATTTGCAGGCTGCAAGGAGCCTGCACTCTCTGCCTGCCTTCCTGGCCGCGTGTGCGCGGCTGTGAGCGGCGCCTGCCTTAAGAATCTCATTATCTGAACACGGAGCCATATTTCCTCTGAGGATTCTGGAGGAGCTGCGAGCCAGGGCTGCTCATTTCTCAAGTAATCACACTGCCGTGATGGAGAGAGAAAATGGCAGCTGGGCGCAGCTCAGGCCTTCAATTTCCCTCGGAGCCCAGGCACTCAAGTGTGTAATTACAGGGGTGCCGGGACGGCGCCAGCCGTGTCAGGGAGCCGCTCCGAGGCTTTGCTGCCTGCTGGTGCCAATCAGGGCGGGCAAAGCCAGGGCAGCCCCAGCTACCTCCTTTGTTTTGTTCTTGTCATCCTGCTTAGCTCTCGCTAAAACGGGACTGAAACTTTTCTTGTCTAGTTCCGTGGTTTGCAGGCAGAGTCTTGCTGTGTCCCCATGCAGGCTGCATGACGTTATTGTCGCTCGCGGGACCACAGAACTGGTCGAGTTGGGAAAGACCTCCAAGCATCAACCCAACACACCATGGCCACCAAACCCCATCCCCAGGTCCCAGGTTCTTGAACCCCTCCAGGAATGGGGACTCCACCACCTCTCTGGGCAGCCTGTGCCAACCCCTGATTACTCTCACAGCAAAGATATTTTTTCTGCTCTCCAACGCAGCCCTCCCCTGGCACAACTCCAGGCCACTGCCTCAGTGTGAGCAGATTTACACTACCTCTGGCAAGCCTTTGAAACTAAGGGGATTGCCTTCAGAAGATCCTGTGGATGTATTTGGGCCATGGACACAAACTAGAACACAGAAGGTTCCACCTGATCATGAGGAGAAATTTCTTTACTGTAAGGATGCTGGAGCCCTGCAGCAGGCTGCCCAAAGAGGTCGTGGAGTCTCCTCTGGAGAACTTCAAGACCCACCTGGGTATATTCCTGCGTGACCTACCCTGGGTGACCCTGCCTTGGGAAGGGGCTTGGACTCCATCTCCAGAGGTCCCTTCCAACCCCTGACATTCTGTGAATGCTGGTCTGAGGGAGTGAGGGGAGTGCTGGGAGGCAGGGAATGCTATGGCCCAGTGGGTAACTGGGGCTCAGGAGGGGTGAGCATGGCACAACTTGGCATTACCACGTGCCAAGGTACAGGCCACTCTGTTACCCCAAGACCATCCCTCCCCTTTCTCTCCAGGTCTGAGGGACTCGCTGGCACATGCGGCGTGGTGGTGGCAGGGGCTGGGGCACTTTCTGGGTTTCAGGCTGTTTATGTGGCATGGTCTGAGTTTGTCCTCCAAGGGCAAACATGTCACAGTGCCTTGGTGCTTGTGTGGCTGTTATCGATGTGTCTCTGGGACTCCATTATTAGCAGGGGGCTCTGAGGATGGTTTGGTAAGTGTTGTGCTGCCATCATTCACCTTGATTAGCCAGCAAGCATTTGGGCAGGGTGGGAACTGCTTCATCCTTCATCTGCAGGTTGAGCAGAGTGTGGCTGGAAGTTGTGTGCTGCTCTTCTGTACTCATCTGCCTGCTGGGTGCCCATCCTGGTGTGACTGGGCACAGCAAATGTCCTGTGTCCTGCTGGAATTTTGTTGCCTTGAGCAGTGGCATTGCAACACCCAGGGATTTGTTGTTCCGTGTACCACAAAGGCAGCTCTTAAATGATTAACTCTGAGTGGACAGAGTGACCTGGAGTGGGTAAATCTCTACAGCTTCCTCTGGGAACAACCATGGTTGTGTGTGCTGTTGGTTTCTGGTCCTTTCCAACCCATTCTGGGAGTCTGATTTTGTTTTTTTGGGTTTAGTGGTCTTCAGGAGGTTCTCCTGGCAGTCAAACCCTTTCTATCTGAACACCTTTCACTGTGAAAGTTGCTGATCTTTGCATGCTTTGTGCCTTTTGCTGAAGTTAAATTTCTTTGACTCTTGCCTTGCTGCTGGGGTGAGTTCTGGTAAGGCCTGGAACTGGGTCGTGGCAGATGTCCTGCTGGAGTCTCTTTGACAAGTCAGGATTTCTCCTGTGCTTGGATGCCAAAACATGTGCTACAAATGAGAAAATGGGGGATGGTGTCTGTCCCCGCTTTCCTCCCTGGCTTTATGTGCATGTGTGAAGCTCTTGCAAGCCCAATTCTTGCACCCTGGCAGTGCAGGACTGCAGAGCAGTTCAGAGCAGACCCTCTGGGGCTGGTGTGGTCCAGCACCGGAGAGCACCTGGGTCCGTCCCAGGCTTCAGCTCCTGTGTGGGACAGGAGGTGCTTTTCCTCTCTTCTAAACTCTTTCAATTCTCTTTATTTTTAGGACCAGCTCTGTGGCCGTGATCCCACCTTGACAGATGAGCTGATTAATATTCTGACAGAGCTGACCCAGCTCAGCAAGACGACCAACGCCAAAGTGGCCCTGCGGGCGCGGCAGGTAGGCAGCGCTCAGCAGCTGATCCCTGCCGCAGCCAGGCGCAGCCGGGGCTGAGCTGGTCCATATGGACTGCTCCCACCTGGAGCTGGCTCTCTCCGAAAGGCTGTGTCTCCTGGTGCTGATTTTGATGACTATGCAAATGGCAAGAGCAGATTAACTGTAAGCAGCAACAATGAAGCTAATTAACCACTGATTAACCGTAGTGACAGCCTGACAAAGATTGCTGTGGCTCCCTTTGAGGCTAAGGTGACATTCCTTTGTCCCTGCTCCTCCACGAAGTTTTGTCTGGCTCCAGCAGGAGTTAACTGAGAGCAGCCTGTGGCTTGTGTGAAGGAGGCAGTTGAGATCTGTGGTCACTGTGGTCGCTTCTGGCGTTTAGAATCTGAAGCAGACAAGTCTGAAGCACGCAGGCAGCTGCAGAGGAAAGGGCCAGGAGGTGCTCTTCCTGTTCATCAGCCTCCTCACAACTGCAGATCCGTGTGTGCAGAGAGCAGGGAGAGGCATTTGCCAGGAGCCAGATGTTCTCTGCAGCTGCTGGGGAGTTACTGTGGAGTATGACCTTGCATTTTGCTGGATTCCTTCAAGTGTTTGGGCTGCATTTTGTTAATTTCTTTTTAACTTGCAAAACTCTTGCTGCTGTCAATTCCAAGAGCCTAGCACAGGTGACAGCCAGAGATCCACCTGGATGTCATCCTGAGCTCCCCCTGGAGCCCTGAGCCTGTGGGCAGGCAGCAGTGAGGGCACAACGGCTCCCTGGTGGTGTAGCACCCAATGGCTCCTCTCACTCCCTGCTCCCTGTCTCCATTCAGCCTTGCTGGAAAGCTGACACTTTGGGAAGCTCTCCTTTTGTTCCAAAGCTTGGCTGCTGGAGATGAATGGAGTGTTTGAAGCTGCTCAGTGACCTTTATGTTTCCTTTAGGATTGTATTTCTGTCCTTGAACCGTTCAGTTGCTGAACCTCTCAGCAGTGCCGGGGTGCTGCTGCTGTCCTCGTCTCTACCTCTTTATGTTACTCTTTCACTTCATTTTCCTCTGCAAGCTGCTTCCCCTTCCTATCTCTGTATGCTTCAAGTTGGGCATTTAATACCTGGCACCAGCGTCTCTGGCTTCCTCTGCTGGGAGGCTGTGCAGGGCAGGCTGTTGCTGGCCTCCCCACAGCTGCTGCCTGCCAGCTCTGCTTTCCAATTACCAGACGGGCAGGCATTCCCCAGGCCCGGCAGCTCTGCAGTGCTAAATCACATGCACTGATGGAACTTGATTGAGGCTGCTCCTGCTCTCTCCGGGGAGCTGCCAATAATGCAGGCGGCGCAGATACACAAATGAGGCTGGGGAGGGGAGGCACTCTGAAGCCTCACCCAGGTGCCACCGAATCCGCAGGAGGAACCAGTCAGCTCTTCTGGGCTGGAGCAGCCCCACTGCTGCCCTGCAGGGAGCAGCCTCCTGCCGGGGCCCAGCTCCCTCCACTGACAGCCCCACGTGTGCCGTTTGCCAGGTTCTCATTGCCTCCCACTTGCCCTCCTACGAGCTGCGCCACAACCAGGTGGAGTCCATCTTCCTGTCTGCCATCGACATGTATGGACACCAGTTCTGCATTGAGAACCTGCAGGTAGCTACCAGACCTCTCTCCTCCCTTCCCTGATTCCCTCTACCTGACCTTAATGGTGCTGCATCAAACCTCACCTACAGCCCCAGGGTCCTTGCGGCTTGGAATTGTGCTGTTCTGACTGCCAGCTTCCCCCTCACTTTTGTCCTCCTTTCTGCACTACTATCCCAGAGTCATGGAATTGTTTTGGTTGGAAAAGACCTCTTAAGATCACCCATTCCAACCATCAGAGTGACCTCATCATCACAGGCTATGACTTCCTCAAGGGGGACAATGGGAGGGGATGTCTTCACCTTCTCTCTCTGGCCACCAGGGATAGGACATGAGGAAGCAGGATGAAGCTGCGTCGAGGGAGTTCAGACTGGACATTAGGAAAAGTTCTTCACTGGGAGGGTGGTCAGGCACTGGGACAGGCTCCCCAGGAGAGTGGTCACAGCACCCAGTCTGCCAGAACTCAAGGGGTGTCTGACAATGGTCTGGATCTCATGGTGTAGTTTTATGCTGTCCTGAGGAGCAGGGAGTTGGACTCAATGATCTTTGTGGGTCCTTGAGATGATTCTGTGATTTAATAGCAGAAGGTCATAATCCTTGGTGAAGAACAGAAAAAGCATGGAGACCAGAGCTGCCCAGGCTTGCTCTGGGGTTTTGCCTGACCCCTTTTCAGACTTTGCTTGGTCTGATCTCTTCTAGAAACTCATTCTGTCCGAGACATCCATCTTTGATGTGCTGCCCAACTTCTTCTACCACAGCAACCAGGTGGTAAGAATGGCAGCTTTGGAGGTAAGTCTGCTCCTACTGGAAGGAAACAACCAACCAGGATAAATCCTGATTTTCCTCTGTGTTTTTGCTTCTTTGGGGCTTTTTTTGGGGGTTGGGGGCACTGTTCCCTGCAAGGTTAAGAGAGCTGTAGGTTGTGTGGAATCGGGCATCCTTGGAGCCTGGCATTTAACAGCATTAATATTCATAATTGACTGAAATGTCAGCTCCAGGTTATCCTCTGTGCTTGAAGAAGATGTAGGAGTTTGAAAGGGTTGGAAGTGAAGCTGCTGCCAGAGAATGTGGTCAGCCTGTCTTGTGTGCCAGATAGGCCTGCCTCAAAGAACAACTTTAAATTCTGCTTGAGTTAGAGTCCTATCTAGATACTCATGTGGAGCTATCTGTCTGATTTTAATGCTTCTGAGGCCTCTGGTGCAGCTCGTTTAGCCCAGCTGCTGATGGTGCTGCTGTCTCCCCAGGTGTACGTCCGCAGGGCATACATCGCCTATGAGCTGAACAGTGTCCAGCATCGCCAGCTGAAGGACAACACTTGTGTGGTGGAGTTCCAGTTCATGCTGCCCACCTCCCACCCTAACAGGTCAGACCTCGTGTTCAGGAGATTTGCAAGGGGCTGCATCCTGTCTTGGCAAAGACAACTTGCAGCAGAGCTGGTGGAGAAAGGGAGAGTGCCAGCTCCTGCCGCAGCAGAGTGTCTCAGACAGCCCTGCCCTGCCCACTGCTTCCTCCTAGGTCGTTTCAAACCTCAGGAGTTGTGGGCAAGAGCTTCTGCAGTCTGCATTGACTTAACCAGCAGAGAGCTTTCCTGTAGTTTTGAATTTTAAAGTTCAGCTCATGTGCTCTGGAGTTATAGCTGAATCATTTGAAAACCGAAGCAAAGCAACTTGGTTGTCAGAGCTCCCCTGCCCGTCAGGGCCGTTGCTGTGTTCTTCCCTTGCAGCAGCAGCTCGGGAGGGCTTTAGCTGCTCTCGGATTTCTGTCCCAGGCAGCAGTGAGTCTCCGTGGCCACCGGGTGCCACTGTTGGTCTGTGCTAGTCTGGCACTGTGGCACCAGCGCTGCTTTTCTCCTTTGTTTCCAAACATCTTTTTCCTTGTTTCATGTCTGGTGGGGCTGGGCGATGGGCTCCAGTCTCGCTTCGTTGAGAATCCATCAGTACATTTTATGAGATGGTTTTCAGAACCTGGTTTGCTAGAAACGAATGACTGTCCTCAGCGAGCAGCACACACCACGAGCCAGAGGGGACATGCATTTGGGCTCATCTGTTCCCTGCATTTCTGGAATATTTGTAAATAATTACATCCTATTTTTATTGCCCCTTTACAATGCTCTCCTCCCACCTCGTTCTTTCTCCAGTTCTTCTCTTTGCTGGTCTCAGTTCCCTCTGCTGCTCAGGGGTTGTTTGGCCTGCCCATGCTGAGCACTGCTCTGTTGCTGTGTGCAAGCTTAATTGGCCAAGGTCAGCTGGAAGAGGACAGCTCTTACCTGCCTGGAGAACAGCTTCTTCGTCCTGAAATCTCCTCTCTCCTTTACGCTGAATTTGCTGGGGCAATGTTCTGAAGCTCCCTTCTGCTTCTCAGCCATCAGCACTGCTGATGGTTGGCTGAAAATGCAGCACAGTCCTTGAGTGGAGGAGAGCAGGCTGGGGACAATTTCACTGCTTGCATAGGCCAGTTCAGTTCCTTTGGGGTGCACCTCCCCCGTGGGTGATGAATGCAGCTCCTGTTGCTCGATGCAGCTTCTCGATGCAGCTTCTCGCAGTGCATCCCTGCTTGTGTGGCTATTGTGTGGCTGGCTGCTGAAGCACAGCCATAAGCAGGATACTGAGGGTCTTCAGTTAGCCCTGAGGGTGTAGGTTTAAGCTGCAAAGGCAGACCTTGTGGTGAACCCAAGACACAGGAATCTCCAGACTCTGACACTGTCTTGCTCAAGTCCTCCTTGTCGTTCCTGACCACGTTCTGTGTCTGTCGTCTGTGTTCCTGTATCTTCTCTAGCATGAACTTTGAGACTGAGTAGCTGAAAATGCATTCCAAGGGCAAAGCCCAGAGCCAGCATACCCCATCTGGCCTAGGAAATGTCTCTTGGGGCCTGGGGAACCAGCAGTAGATAGCAGAGAGCCTTCACGAGAGCATTCTCCTTTGGACCTGCTGTTAGCTGTCTGTTTTCAGCCTTTTCTCTGAGGTTTTTAAGCTCTGCTCCATTTTGTGTTTGATTTCTGTCAACATTTAAAGGCCTTAGTTGTACTGCAGCAAATATTCACATAGAGAAAAATGCAGCCTAATAATGGCTGCTGTATTGCAGTTCTTTGGTGGTGGTGTTTAACCCTGCTATGCCTTTACTTGACTGTAACAGCAACAATCTCAGCCACCGCGTCTGAGCTGGCTAATCACAGGCTTGATGGGTTTTGGCCACTGAATGATTGCCATCAGCTCCCCCCAGGAAAGCTGTCCATGGAAGCAGAGAGCAAAGGAAGGCTGTTCAATCTGCTAACAAAGTCCTCGACACACAGCCTGCTCCTGCTGGAGTTTGTGGGCAGAAAAAACTGTTTGGGGAATTATTTGTTGAAGTTGACAGAAACCATCCCACAGGTCCTGGCTGCAAGGGGAGGACAGCAGAGAGAAACTGCTCATGGCTGAGGCTATGCAGGGCTTTGTAAATCAGCCCCAGCACAAGGCAGAGAGGAGCCCAGGGAAACCATCTGGTGCCTCTTGCAGCAAGTGGGGTTTGCAAGCCCTCTCCTCGTGGAGGGTGTTGCAGTAATCCAGTCTGGAGGGAGGGACATGAGGGTGCCCGTGGGACACTGCAGAGGACACTGCCAGCAAAGGCTGCTGTGCAGAGCCCCTTGGGTCTGCATAGGCTGCCTGCTGCAGTCCCTGAGCCTGGGAGCGAAGGGGTGAGCAAGAAACGAGCTCCTTCCCAGCTCTTCTTTGCAGACTGCCGTGCTGAGGTGGGAAGGGAGTGGAGTAGTGCCTGGGCTTTAGAGCTCCTTTGTGGCAACGGCAGGCCAGGGGCAGGCACTGAAAGGCCTTTCTGAGGTGTTAGCTCAGGAACAGTGCTGGCCTAATCTCTGCTTCACATCTGCTGCTCAAAGAAACATTGTGTGGCTGCTGTGGGGAGAGGGAATTGCAGCGCTTCTGCGGCAGGAAAGGGTTTTTCTTTTCTAATAATCCTCTTCTCCTGCTTTCCAGAAGCCTTTCTTCTGTCTGAAGCTGGAAGGTTTAAATTAACCTGGGACATTGTCTGCTGTAGGCAGCCTTTGGAGCTGCTGCAGTGTGGTGCTGCTGCGCTGCTCTTCCTCAAGCATCCCCTTCTCTCCAGCTCGCTGCCTTCCCCCAGCTAGGCTGCTCAGCTGCTCTCTTGATCTTTGCTTCCCCAGCAGCAGTTGTGCTGGAGGATCAGGAGGGAAGAACCCAGAGGAAAATGTGTGCCCCCTGTCAGATGCTGAGACAGCTGCTGACAGGGGTGACTTAGAGCTGTGGGCTGTATCTTTGCTGTGGGGCATGGCAGTGATGCCACAGGGCTCTGCCTCCTGGGTCCGTTGAGCCCCAAAGGAAAGTTGCTCCCTCAGGTACCTTCCCAATCCATCTATGTGCACTGAGCCCATGCCCTCCTTATGTCCTGTGTGCCACCCCTAACTGCCACAGCTGGCCTTGAGCTATCCTGGGGAATCCTGAGTCAGGATCTACCAGCGGAGGGCAGAAGAGAAGGGAGGCTTTAGGACTGCAGATGAAGACTTTCAGTTTTGGTAACTGGCTCAGAGCAAGCTTTCCTTTGGAAACTTAAAGAGGATGGCTGGCACCAGCTGGCTGCACTTGGAGCTGGCTGTGCACACAGCTTGGCAAACATGGGCATACAGCCAAAGGCCTTGCTTGACTCGTCTAGGTTAAATTCATTCTTGGGGTTGCATCCTGACATGCATGCTGCTTCCAGGGGTGGAATTCAGGCCTAGGCCTTAGCTGCTTTCTATTTCCAGGGATATCAACATAAATGTCTCAACTCCCACGTGCTGGGTTTTGCCCACATCTCCTTTCTGTGCTTATGGATGTTTGTCAGTGCCCTCCCTGGACTCTGATGTTGCTGATCTGAAACCCTATGAGTGCTGCATGACCTCTCCTTTGCTGTCTCTTGATGTTTTATCATCTATGGAGTATTTTGGTGGTGCCTTTTTTGTCAGCCTCTCCCACAGCATGCAGGCAGAAACCACTGTGAAGGCTGAAAGCCAAATGAATGTTGCTGTTCCCAACAGGTTTTCACAGAGGAGTAAGAACCCCAAACTGCCTCACTCTTAGAGCAGGGTTTACAGACTCCTTCCCACAATTGTTTTACAAGGACAGGATCAGGGGGTTGGAGTTTCTGACACCTTGGAAGCTGCCTCTGTGGGCTCCAATAGCTGCTACGACAGCTTCTTGCACCAGGCTTTGGATTGCCAGGGCCGAATCAGCCCTGCTGCCTTGGACCCCAGCTGCAGGGGCCTGGAGACACGAGTGTCCTGCTCACAGGGTGTCATTAGGTAGCCTGAGGTCCCCTCCTTGTGCAGCAGACAGGCTGAGACCAGGAGGAGGAGGGGAAAACGATGCCAGGACACCTGTAAATCCCTGCAGTTCCATGCTGAGGGTTTGATGTTAATTAGACAGCAGGCAGCAGTAATGTGTTGCAGTTCCCTTGGCTTGCCTGTTCCAGAAAGGGCAAAATCTTCCAGCAGAGCAAAGAAGGGGCTGTGGAAGGGGCAGCAAACTGAATGGAACGATGATAATTTTATGCAAATTGGACTTCAGTAGCGGATTCAGCTTGGCTGAATCACAGAGGGAGCAGGAGAATGAGGAAAGAGAGAGGGAGAGGAAAAACCCAATCAAAATGTGTGGTTTGAGGCATGTTTCACAGCCTTCTGTTTAGATTCTTCTACAGAAATCAAGAAACATAAGAGGAGTGCCAGTGGTCACAGGCAGTGGAATTGCTCCTTCTCCTGTGGCACTCTGTTAATAGCTACAAGTGGGTTACTCAGCCGACCTTTGCTGATTCCGCTTTGCTGCCTGATTTCAAAAGCTCTGCCCTGTGCTGGCACTCAGTCACAGCTTGATCTAACCCCTGGTGCTTTGCATGCCTGCATCATTTTCATAGGGGACTGCTCCTGGGTAGAGAGAGAAAAAAAAAACCAGGGCTGTGGGAGTTAGGGCAAGGGGAAGCAAGTCCAGATTCAAGCAGGTGGTGTGGAAGGGTAGCTGAGGGGTTTGGGTTGCTGGAGCAGAAGGAGGAATTGTGAGAGTCCTTGCGTGGTGTGGAGCAGCTTTGTAGGTTGGTAGGATCACAGAATGGGTTGGGTTGGAAGGGACCCTAAAAAACATCCATTTCCAACCCCCTGCCATGGGCAGGGACACCTCCACCAGCACAGGCTGCTCAAGGCCTTATCCCAGCTGGCCTTGAAGACCTCCAGGCAGGAGGCATCCACAGCCTCCCTGAGCAGCCTGTGCCAGTGTCTCCCCACCCTCACTGTGAAGAATTTCCTTCTCATCTCCAGTCTCAATCTGTCCTCTTCAAGCCTCAGTCCATCCCTTCCTGTCCCATCACCTCAGCCCCAGTCAGGTTTTGGCTTCCCTGCTCCAGAAGAGCCTTTTTAACAGTTGGAAAGAGAAAGGCTGGGGTTGGTGTGGGGAGGAGCTCTGATCCCGTGGCCAGCTGCATGGAGCTGGCTGTGGGGAAGAGCCCTGCTGGCATGAGCTCCATCAGCTGAGCCTTTCTACAGCTGCCAGAGCAGTGGTGCTGCTGGTGGCACTGGTGCTGCTGTAAGGCTGAGCTGGCTGGCTGGCAGCTCTGTGTTACTGCTCAGGGGTGCAGCTCAGCAAGGTCCTTTTCACAAGCCTGACTGTGCTGCAAACAGCAATGCTTCACCTCTTGGTGCATTTCAGTGGCAAGTGACAGCCCAGCTCCTGAGGCAAGATGCCCTCCCCTGCCACCCTGACCTGTAGGTGCAGAGCCAGCCCCACCCTGTGCAGCTTGGAGCTGCTCCTCTGTTCCCTCCTGAGCCCCTGGCTTTCCTGCTTTACTCATTGCAGTTCTTCCCGTGGGCTCTGCAGGACAGCTCCTGGCGCAGGGCAGCACAGGGTGGCCTTTTGGAGGCAGGGAGGAGCATTTGTTGTGCTGCCTTCTTTCTCCCTGCTTTCTGAAAGCTTCCCGGGGCTGCTCCAGGGGCACAGGTGTAGAGCTGCCAGTGCTCTGCAGAGCGTTTTTGTCCCAGCTCAGGCAGGTCACAGGCAGCTTTCCCACCATGTGCCAAGATGAAGAACAGTCTCAGCCTGGGAGTCCTGCTGGCTCCTTGGATCTCAACCACAGGCTCTGCAGCACTGTCAGCTGTTTAGGCCACTTGCTGGCTTGGGGAGATGGTGGGAACCTGTTGTGCTTTACCAGACACAGAACCTGGTGTGAGATGACTCTGCTGTGACACAACCAGTTTGAGGACAGGGCTGAGGGCAGTCAGAGTGCTCAGCAGTGTGGCCATGGCAGTGCCTGGCCGTTAAGTACTGAGCCTTCATGCCCAGTAACTGGGCTCATGCCTAGGGTGGAAGGTGTTAGAGGCGGCTGTGGTTTGATCTGCAGGGAAGGGGAGGGTCAGTGTCGGGTTGCATTCTCCCTGAAGCTCTGCTTCCGACCCTTTTCATGTTTGCTGATCTCTTTTTCACAAGCCTCCTGTGTGCATGTGTTTGGTTGTTTTCAGCTTAATCTTTACTGTTTTGAACATCAGATCACAGCAGTTTCAACATTTCCATCCAGTGCATGGGAGGAGTTTGCCTGGCTGCATCTTTGATGGTTGCACTCAGTGGTCTTAGGTCTTCACGATTCTAAGATTCTGAGGTGTTGCTCGGAGCTGTGTGCTGCCCTGTGCTCTCCTGGCTGTAGCTGGCACGGGCTGGGATGTGCTGTTCTCACACTGCTGTGAAAATGTGCACCTCACCTTCCTGCTGTCTCCTGTGCATGGCTCAGCCCCAGCCTATGTGCAGATCTGTGAAGAGCTGCACTGATCTTGTAAAGGGAGCTGTAGAATCTTCCTAACCTTAGCCTTTAGTTCTGCTTGTGCTTGGTCAAGGCCTTGAATACTAAAAATGCAAAGTGTGACTTGGTGGTTGTGTGGCTGCTTTGTCACTGCATTGTTGTGGGAGCCAGGGTGTGGGCAGCAGCTTAACCTAGAGCTTTGGCAGGGAGGATTTAGCTTCCCTGCCCCTGCTGCAGCTTCCCTGCATGATGTGGTCACTTCTGCCTCTGTGCTGTTCACTCTTGCATCGGGGAGTACAAAACCCCTCCTCTAGTCTTGCTTGTGAAGCTGGTGGTGTATGCAGAAGACTTGAAGTGGGTCTGATAAAAGGAGGTGCGGAGCTGGAGGGCACCTCCCAGATGTGCTTCCCTGGGGTGTGCTGCTTGCATGTCCTGTGTGTGGGCTGTGCTCCTTGCCCTGGCAGCCGTGGCGAGCGAAGTCAGGCGGTGGGTGCCTCCTCAGGGGCAGTGCCACTGAGCTCTGCCTGCTAGCTGCTGGTTGACAAATTCTGGGTTAGTAAAGGTTAACCTTGTTGCTGGTCTGTGCACCAGGTTGATGACAGTTCTGTATGATGGCTCTCACTAACCAGTCTGTGACTAACTGTGGTTGTTTGATTACAGAGGGAACATCCCCACGCTAAACAGGTACGGTACTTGTCGTCTTCTACAGCTTGCAAAGAGACTAGAAAGAAGTAGCCTAATACTGAATGTTTTAACCTGGTCTGTTTTAGTGCCCTTACTTGGGAAGCTCTCAAACATAACTCCTCTTTTTGCCTTCCCTTTTCCTCTCCCTTTGTCTAAAAACATGTTTTCAGCTTTTCCCTTACCCCTGAAAAGCAGCTTTGCATGCAGCACTCATTGGCGTGCAGTTTGCCAGGCGACTCAACTCATCTGCAGTATGGTACACAGCAAACTTCCAGCAGGGTGCTGCTCCTAGGGGCTCTGGTTTTGGAAGGGGGCTCCCAGCTGGTGACCCTCTGGTGGATGTCCCAGTGAAACAGCAGCAGTTACACCCATGGCATTCCTGCTGCTGCTCTGGTTTCCTGCAGCTAGCTTAGAATTTCTTGAGGCTGTTTCACCTCCCTCACCCCATAGATGAATCTGCTTCTCAGCCAGCTGACAGCATGTTTTGGTGTGTTTTGGATGCTGATTTTCCCCTCCTGTGTCTCAGTTGAAAAGCATTTCCTTGTTTGAAATAACACTTGAGGAATGTCTGCTGTCTCTGTTTGGTTCCTGTTGTGTGGTAGTTTTCGTATGAGCTGTAAGAAATGTACACCAAGGCATGTTCTGACAAATTTTCCTCTTTCCAAGCCTGAATCCCTGTTATTTATTACTGCTTACAAGCCTGTTTAGGGAAAAATAGTAAAACTGGGCTGAAAGTCTTGTGGGTCCTAATCAGAGATAAACTGCAGAAGCACAGAGTCGCTGGGACCTGGGGAGCTGTTGGTCAGGCTGTTACTTTAGGCTTGCCAGCAGGGTGCTCAGGCCCCTGTCACCATGGGGTTCTGTGCAGGGAAGGAAAGCAGGCACAGCACAGCTGCTGAGGAGCAGTGTCAGCAGCCCCTAGTTTGGTCCAGTGCTGTGGCCAGCTCAGCTGGGCCCCTGCCTCACCTCCTGTACCACCACTGCCTGATCCAGCATGGCCGTGGAGCATTTTCTGACTTGATAAGCTGTAAGTCAAGGATGTGCTGTGCTGACTCAGCACCCTGGGCTGTTGTGTCTTACTCTTGCCTCCTGCTGTGGCAGCAACTTCGCTTTGTTAAAGTCATCCTGAGCCCCGGGGAGAGTGAAGGGAGCGCGAGTGCCCTGTTGTTGCTGTGGCACGGAGCACTGCTGTGTGCCAGCTTTGCTTTTCTGACTCCTCAGAGCGGGCTTGAAGGTCTCATCACGTTGCAGGGAGCTTTTGAAGTAGGTCCCCCAGTGAATTAAGATGACTTTGTAGCAGAGGTGGGGCACTGGCAGCAGTCCTGCAGAGGAGGCAGCCCCTGTTCCAGCAGCTTGGGGCAGGCTGTCTCCTCAGCTGGGTGCTTGTTCACTCTGACAGGAGCTTCCTCTGCTGGGCTTGGCTGGAACACTGTGGGGCTTTTGAAAAAGGAATAAAAATAGTGATAATACTACCCTAAAGTAACACAGACTTGGAGAGCTGTTGTGTGCTGCCATAGCAGGGAGCTCTAGGGAACTGAGCGCCCATCAGGATCTGGCCCTCTGGCAGGCAGGGATGCAGACCTTTAGTGGGCACTGCTCCTGCTTCCCAGAGAAGTCTCTTACTCAGTGCCTTCCTCTGAGTCAGGTAAATCTGTTCCAGTCCTCCTCACACTGCTGAGTGCTGCTTGTATCTCAGCAGACAGCATTCAGGAGGACGACAGCAGTGCCTGGAGCTCTGCCTCCCTTCCTCCTCTAGACAGCTGTGCTCTGTGGCCAGCTGCTGTGGTTGGCAGCTGCCGCTCCTTAGCAATCCACACCCAGCCAGAGAAATGAGGAGGAGGAGCTGCCATGGTTTTAAAGTGTGGATGAAATCAGCTGGAGAAGCAGGCGACTTTGCTCAGCAGTTGGAGTGGGAGGCACTGTGCCAGTGTTTTTTTTAGGGTGGCATGCCAGTGTGAGGCTATAGAACCCTCTTGTTCCAGCAGAGGCTTTGGGAGGTCACTGTACCACACTGCATTTGAGCAGCATCAGTCAGAGTATGTTCAGAAAAGCTGCAGAAACAAAAAGATGATTTAGCTTGGTGTGCTTCAACTTAATTTGTTACAATGTACTGAATCAGTCAAGTGTCAAAGCTTCCAATTATGGTTTGTCTGAGAGTTCCACCTGTAAAGGAGCGACTCCTTTGGAAGGGTCAGAGCATTATTTTCTAGCTCTTTTTTAACTGTTGCTGTCCACTGGGACAAGATCCAGGTAAGGGCATTAAGGGCACCAGAGGCATGCCAGCATTGCAGGGGCTTTGGAGCAGGCAGCACAGCAGGTCTGGGCTGCCCAGGGCTCTACAAACCAGGCAGCGATGGTGTGGGAGCAGCCATGCTGCAGGCAGGGCCCCGAGCAGTCTGCCCAGCGCCGCTCCCTGCCCCGTCCCTACTGACTGTGGCCCTGTTGCGTTGCCCTTCAGAATGTCCTTCTCCTCCAACCTCAACCACTACGGGATGGTGCAGGTGGCCAGCGTCAGCGACGTGCTGCTGGACAGCTCCTTCACGCCGCCCTGCCAGCGCATGGGGGGCATGGTCTCCTTCCGCACCTTCGACGACTTCGTCAGGTACCCGCAGGGCTGCGCCTTGGCCCTGTGCCCAGCCTCCTGGGGGGGCTCACCTGCAATCAGAGCCACAGGGGTTGGGAGGGATCTCTGGAGATCAAGTCCAACCCCCTGCCAGAGCAGGCTCACACAGGAACCCTGTCTAGAGTCAGTCAGGTTTTGAGGGGTCCTGGGCTCGTTTGCTCAGGCAGTGGAGTTTCAGGAGGAAGTTTGTTTGACTCCCCTTGTCTGCTCCAGCAAACCTCAGAGTGCTGCAAGCAGCCAGAGGGATCAGCACCTTGCATTTCTGTCTGTGCTGCTTCTTCCAGTGCTGCTCCACACAGGGTCCACGGGAGGATGTTTTCTTGTGCCTTCAGCCTTTGCAGGGTAGACAAAAGGCCTCAGCAGAGCCCACAGCAGTCATGGGGACCCTGTCACAGTTAGCTCTCTGGCACATCTGAGAAGATCCAGGCTGTGCGTTGGTGTGGGGCTGGAGCAGGCAGTGCCTCCTCACCTCTCAGTGTCCATAAGGGAGGAGTTTTTTTTTTTCTCCCTGCCCCCCTTAGCAAAGTGATTTGGTGGTTTCAGTGCTGGCTGCTCCGGGTGGGCTAGCCGCAGCCTGCTGATGACTGACAGCCCTCTGGTGTGTTGCAGAATCTTCGATGAAGTGATGAGCTGCTTCTGTGACTCTCCTCCCCAGAGCCCAACCTTCCCCGAAGCTGGCCACGCTTCCCTCTATGATGAGGACAAGGTACAGTGGATTTTTTCTCGTGAGGTTGCTCTCAAGTTGGAAGTAGAAGGCGAGCAGAGCGTTGCAGGGGCTGCACGCTGGGTGCCTCTCAGCAGTGCCAGTGCTGGAAGCAGGAGTTAAGTGCTTGGTGTGCTTCTTTGAGGGGTTCGTTTGCCTGTTCTCAGCAGGGGGCTCAAAGCAGGTGGCCATGTTCTGACTGTTCCGAGCCCATGGAGAAGTCTTTTACGCTCCCTGTGCATTTAGTTTGCAGCTTTTAATATCTGCAGAGTTTCTGGATCCACAGCAGTGTACCTGGGAGGTTAAAGCCCCAGTTAAGCTTCCAGACCCTCTCTGTGCACCAGGGTGTGGAACTGCACACTCAGCTGCCCTGACTTGCACTCTGCCTTGCACCCTTCCTGTGCACCTCGCTCTGATTCTTCCCCCTGCTCCACCTCCTGCAACTGTTTTTAGGAGGGAAAGATGAGAGGAGCACCCCAGTCTTTACCTTGCTGGGGAGAACTTTGTCATCCCCAGTGACAAAAGCTCAGGTTCCCTTGGAGCCACAGGCAGCTGCTGTCCAGCTCTGTCCTGCCCCCAGCACGGGGGAGCTCTGCTGGAGTGCAGTGTCCAGAGCAGGGCTGGAGTTGCACTGCTGCAGTGATCTGCACAAGTGTGGGTGCTGGAGCCTTGGTCCTGAGTGTGCTCTGATCTCTCTTTAGCTCCCCCTCAGCTCTCCAAGGGTCACGTCCCGTTCACATTCAGCTGTTTCTGGTTGCCCCTAGGCTCTCAGAGGGTCACTCTGTCACTTCTCAGCGCTCCCCTAGAGCTGGTGCTTCCACATGACAGCCTTTGGTGGCAGCTGTGCAGACACACACTGGCAATTTGCTTAATTCCATTACTTTCCTTGATGCCAAAGTCCTCTGATGTCTTGTCCATAATGAGGGGGCCTGACCCTGCATTCTCTCTGCATCCAAATGAAGCACACTGGAGTTAGCCAAGGCAGCTGTGACCCTCAGGGCTGGGTTCTCCAAGGGGAGCTCCTGTTTGGGGACATTAACTCTTACCTCTGCAAAGCTGCACATTCCTCAGGCTGCCTGGCCAAGGCTTCCCCTCAGTGTCTCTGGGTTCCCAAGTGCTCTGCTGAGATCCTGTTTCCCTGGATCATCTCTCTCTTGGGGCTGTGTGTAGGGAGGCTCTTGGGGGGCCTCTGGAGCTGTTAGCTGTTGCTGTATGGGGAATGGTTCCTCTGCCTTGCAGGCTGCCCGCGAGGAGCCCATCCACATCCTCAACGTGGCCATCAAGACCGACAGCGACGTGGACGACGATGGCCTGGCTGCCATGTTCAGGGACTTCACACAGAGCAAGGTAGGGCACCTGGCTCCTGCCTTGGGCTGTCTGCAGGACACTTCTCTCTGCCGTGGGGAATCTCAGCCCTCAGCTGGCTTTGATTTCAAGCCAAATAAGGTCGCAGTTACCTCCCAGATTTATCCCATCTAAACTCTTACCACTGCTTGTGTGCAGCTGCACCTTTCCAGAGTCCCCAGGTCATTGTTGCTCTTTGCAGTTCATTCTCATCCATTAGGTCAGGAGTTCTTCCCTTTAATTTTTGATAGGGTAAAAGACCTCTAAGGTTTTACACACATCAGGTTAATCTTCAGTGTCTGTCTGCAGGTGCTCTGAAAAACCTGCTGGGGAGCCTCTCGTACAGGGTGAGGTTGTTACAGGAGTAACAGAGGCATGGGAAGAGGCATTCAAATGGTCTCTGTTTTCTGTATCACCACAATCTTCATTTCATTTGTTCTCCTTGCTGGCGTGCAGGAGTCTGCTCCTGGTGTGGTATTTCTAGCATGAGGTGGAGCTGAGTTGCTGTGTTGTGTGGCAGAGTCATGAGTACAGAGTGCACCTCAGAACCTTAGAATCACTGAATTGTTGTGGCTGGAGAAGACCTTTCAGATTCTTGGCTCTAACCCTTATCTAACTCTGCCAGGGCTGGGGCTGTGGTCCCTCAGCACCACCTCTCTGCCTCTTTGGAACACCTCCAGGGGTGGGGATTCAACCACCTCCCTGGGCAGCCTGTGCCAGGCTTTGAGAACCCTTTCAGCAAAGAAGTTTCTTCACATGTCCAACATAAACCTCCCCTGCTCTGCTTGGTTGATTTTCTGGTTGATGTGAAGGACTCAGTGGGCTGGTGGATGTGAGGAGCCTATCAGGTGCTGGGACCCCGTGGGGAGATGGTGGAGTCCCCATCCCTGGAGGGGTTCCAGAAACCTGTGCCCATGGCACTTGGAGCTGTGGTGGGGCTGGGTGGGACTCAGTCTTGGAGGCCTTTTCCCACCCAAGGACTCTGAGATCCTGGGAGTTTCTAACCACCACCAGGCTGGGAGGTGCCAATCCATGCTGCAGACAAAGGGCTGCAAGTGGGGCTGCTCTCCAGGCGAGTTCAGCAGCTTCCTGTCTCTTTAAGGAGAAGGAAAATCATCATCAAATACCCAAATTAAAAGCAGCTCTGCTCTCATCTGCTGGCTCCTGCTGCAGGCGTTTTGTGGGAGGGGGTAAAAGGGAGAGAAAGGAAATAAAAAAAATTCCCAAAGACATTAAACTATCAAATAGGTTGATCCAAATTGTCCAAATAATCTTCTAGTCCCAGCATGTTGTGTGTGTTTTTTTTAATAGAAATTAGGATCATATACTTGTAAATGACTTGTGGAGGAGATTGAGGCAGGCAGTGGAAATGGAGTTCCTCCAGGTGCTGATGGCTAATCGCTCTCTAATAGCTGTGGCCGTGCTGTGAGGCCCACATCATTACCATGTAATCAGGATCCTGTTGCTCTGCTGTTATTGTCTGCCACTTGTGGAATTTTAAAAGCAATAACAATTTTTGCTTTTTAAATCATGGCATTATTAAAGTTATTTTCTTCCCCTTGCCATGAATATAGTCACTGCTGCTCATTTTCAGAGGGCTTAACCTTAGTGAAACATTTCAGTCTGTGCTGAAAGAGGTTGTTTTGTTCCTGCTCTAGCTGAGATCTTGTTTCTTTTTTGTCCTTTTTTCCCCCAATTTTCTTTGCTTTTAAATTGGAAAAAGGATAAAGGGAAAAGATCTTAACACTGCAAAAGATCAGTGGTGTGGCAAAAAAAAAAAAAAAAAGAAAAAGAGAGAAGGGGAACAAGAGGCACAAACTGGAACCCAGGAGGTTCCCCTTATGATGAGGAGAAACTTCTTTGGTGTGAGGGTCCTGGAGCAGGCTGCCCAGAGAGGCTGTGGAGTCTCCTTCTCTGGAGCCTTTCAAGGTCCACCCGGATGTGTTCTGTGTGCCCTGCCCTGGGTGCTGCTGCTCTAGCATGGGGGTGGGACTCAATCTCCAGAGGTCCCTTGCAAGCCCTGACCTTCTGTGCCTCTGCAGCACTGATGGCAGCACACACTTCAGGTGTGGCTCAGGAAGCAGGCAGCGCAGATGCTGTCCCACCTGTCTGGAAGCCCTGAGCAACACCTTGCACTGGTCAGCTGCTGCCACATCTGCCCTTTGCTCTGGGCTCTCTGCCTGCTTGTTGGGCCACAAATCACAGTTATGGAATTGTCTTGGTTGGAAGAGACCTCCAAGATTGAGCCCAACCATCAACCCAGCACCACCACAGCCACCAAACCCTGTCCCCAGGTGCCATGGGCACACCTTTCTTGAACCCCTCTAGGGATGGGGACTCCACCACCTCCCTGGGCAGCCTGTGCCAATCCCTGACCACTCTGGAAGGAAGGAGACTTGTCCTCATCTCCAACCTCCCCCTCCCCTGGCACAATTTCGGGCCAGTTCCTCTCCTTCTGCCACCTGGGACTGGTGAGAAGAGCCCAGCCCCACTCCCAGCAGTATTTGCTGGCTGCTTCCTCAGCTTCCCTCCTTCCAAACCCATCTCCCACAGCCTCGCCATGCCTGTGCTGCCTTCAGGAGGGAGCCTTTGCCAAAGAGCCCCAACCTGACTTGGCAAACGAACAAGAGCATTTCCTGCCAGGTTGTCCCTCCTCTGGTGCTCTGCTGGCTGGCAGGGCACAGCTGGAGTGCTGTGTTCTGGGTGCTCAGCTCCCCAGACCAAGTGGGTTTGTTTCTGTACTGCTGGATGAGCACAGATGAGAAATCTTAGCTATGAGTGGACTGAAGTGGACTCAGAGCTGTAGCAGAGCTGCAGGAGGCTTTGTAGTGCTGCTGCAGCTCTGGAAGCCTGGGCCCTGGTCTGGGGCGTGCTGTGTGGATGCAGTCAGCCAAGCCCAGCCTTGCCTCTGCAGAAATCGGTGCTGATGGAGCACGGCATCCGGCGCCTGACCTTCCTCGTGGCTCAGAAGGTAATTCTGCTCTCGGGCCCCTACCCCACAGCATTGTCCCTCGGGGGGCTGCTCCCCACCTTCAGTGCAGTTAGTTCATTTAGTTCTCTTAACTGTTTACTCTGTAAAACTCAGATGATTGTGATGCCTTTGCTCAGAATGACTTGGCAATTGAACCCAATGGTGCACCTCTTGTGTTCTGGGGTTAATTGGGGTTGATTGTCATCCTAATTGCTAGCTCTCTTTTGCTTTTGTTTTTTTCCCTTGTCTTCCTGTGTTTGCTCGTTTCGTTTGTAAGGACTTCAGGAAACAGGTCAACTATGAGGTGGATCAGAGATTCCATGTAAGTAAAGGGCTCTGGAGCAGGGTGGCACTCCTGGCTGCAGCCAGGACACCAGGAGTGACTCGAGGGCCCTGCTTGGGTTCTTAGTCAGACGTTCGATGCCAGGGCCCAGGGCAGTGCCTAACCAAAGCCCAGACCTCAAAGACAGCTGAGGGCCTTCTGTGCCCTGCAGGGCCCTTCCCATGCTGAGGTCTCTCCTGTCCCCTGGCTGAGCTCAGGGCTGCCACCTGAGCAGGGATCTTGTTTGGTTCAGTCTTGGGTTCACTCTCAAACGTAATTGTACAATTACATTTTGGTGTTTCTTACGCAGTGTGATGGTTCCTTGAGGCTTCTCACTGCTTTTAAAATAACTCTGAGGAGTGACTGAAGTCATTTGATAAATTGTGCATAATGGCTTAGTGACATGGGAAATGTTTGACGCTGTTACTGCTGAGAAATTGCTTCTTTCCCCAGTACTTGGGCATCAGTGAGGGCTGCTTTAGCCTTGTTTTCAAGGTGCCAGTGTAAGGTACAAACCAGGTTCTTTTGTCCCTCCTCTATCTCCTTTACAGCTCTAGAAGTCGTTAGGAGTCTTGAAAGTGCAAGAATCCCAGAGTGCCAGGTTGGAAGGGGCCCCAGGATTAGCTGGTGCAGCCTTTCTAGGTGATAGTGTAGATTAAGTGAGAGGGCCCAGCAACAAGAGATTCCCCCAGCACTCAGCAGCCCTGCTTTAGCAAGCCCACAAAAGGCTAAGTGGGTTACGAACTGCTGGATGCAGAACTGGAGCAGCTGTGAGTCTCACCAGGTGGGATCTGTGCCACATGCCAGGTACAGGTAGGGCAGTCCATGGCTCATGTGGACTGGACTCTTTGAAGAGGAGTTGGGACCTTAAACAAGAAGGTTCAGGCTTCAGATGTAACAAAAGCAAGATTTAGAGAACAGAATTGGCATCTGGGGAACGAAAAATCTGAGTCATCAGTGAGCACTGAAGCATGGGGCAGTGGTGGGGAGGCAGGCAAAGAGTAAAAGCAATCAGCACAGAGAGCTGAGCTGCTGCTGGGGAGCTCCTGAGCTGGAGGAGGCACTGAAACTGGCATCAGTTAGCAAAGTTTGTAGAGTACCTCTGGGGTCTTCTCTGAGTCGTCGTCACCACCTCCTGCTCTCCTCTCTTTATGACTGGACCAACTCCTCACTTAACCAGGGCCTGGGCTTGGGTTTGTTTTTTGTTTTAATTACAGTCTATATAATTAGTTCCCAGCATGTTGAGGTAATAGAGAGTTGCTCCAGCAAGCTTCCAATTTCCTCATCTCATTAGGTTTTTAACATGATTATTAGTATAATAATCAACTATGATGATTTCTGTTGTAGCTCTCCACATTCTGCAGTTTGCAGGGTGTCTTGATTGGCTAATTTAGGCAAATTATTTTGATTGTCTTGATGATGGTTGGTTGATTAGAACACAGCAGGGGTATAATTCTTCTGCCTAGGAAATGGAGCACTCTTCTGGATGTTGGTGCCAGAGCTCCAAGGGCTGGTGTGTGTGTGTGCACATCTAATTATTATATTGCCCACACCACTGGTCAGATGCCTTGGAAGCAATCACATCAGTGATGGAAGAAGCATGGGTGGGGTGAGCAGACACTGGCAGCCTGCAGGGGAGGACAGGTAGGAGGGATCTGGAGGAGAAGTGAGGAAAGCTGGAGGTGGTTGTTCCTGGAGCACAGCTGATGCTCCTAGGCCCAGTGCCTGAATTTCCAGGCAGGATTTCTACCACTGGCTGATCTGGAGGACATGCTACAGGCTGGCACAAGTTGTATTTCTCAGCTGAGAGTCACCAGGTGAAGTCCTGGGGACTGTTTTTATAGGAAGTAAGGAATAATGTGACCAGCTAGGAGGTAACTTCCAGCCTTAAAAGCTGAGTTACTCCATGGAGCTGTGCCCTCTGTCACCATGCACTGAATGCAGCCAGGACTGCAGGTCTGTCACTGGGTCAGACATCTGCTGTTCTCCTTTGCTCCTCAGGTCCCATGTGCTCCCTTGGGGCACCTCCACAGGTCACTGCCATTCTCTTCTGGGGGTAAAGCACCCACAGAATTTCCTCTGCCTGCTCAAAGTGTAGTTCCACAGAAATGGGTGAGACTGCAGGGTGAGACTGCAGGGATTCACAGATTGCATTGGCTTGGAAGGGGCCCTCAGAGTTCATCTTGTCCAACCCCTTGCACTCTGCGGGGACATCTCCAGCTCGAGCAGGCTGCCCAGGGACACAGCAAGGCTTATCTTGAGTGCCTGCAGGGATGGGGCCTCAACCTTGTTCCCCTGTCTGACCAGGTACAAGGATGCTCCCTGCTCCTTCTCTCTTCTGAGCCACATTTCACTGTGCCAAGGAATAAAGGAGATGCCTCATTTGGGGGCTTTTGAGTAGAGTCACTAGATGAGGGTGAAGTTGTTTGACTGCAGTCCCTGGTTTGCCTTGGGAAGAGAGAATTTCTAGCAGTAACAGCATGAAGAGAGCTGTGGGGCAGAGGTCTGTGTGTTGTGCACATCTGCTTCCCTGGGGGATTGCTGGGGTCATTGTGTGGCTCCCAAACATTTCCACAGTCATTGTAATGGTTGCAGAACTGGAAGAGGTTTCCTGCTGTTGTCTGTCCAGATCCATGTTCTTGTCTGTTGGTAATTGCCAGCAGTAAGCAAAAGCCAATCAAGCAGCCCCTGTGGCACCAGCAGTGGGGCAGGTTTCAGTGCCTGTTGCCTCCTCCAGGCTCTGCATTTTTGGCACCCTTTGTGGTGCTGAGAAAATTGCTTGTGCCAGCTCCTGTCCTCTGCTCTGCTCTGGGATGTCCCTGGGAGCACTCTCTGAGGTGATGGAATTCCTCCTTTTGGGAGGCTAACAGCATTGGTTTTGTTTCCAAACAGAGGGAATTCCCAAAGTTCTTCACCTTCCGTGCCCGGGATAAGGTAAGTTGTGTGTTCCTAATGCTCCTGTAAGTGTCCTTCTTGCAGCTGCTCCTTACCAGTCTGAGGGGCTGGGAGCTGCTTCAGCCTAACTTCTCTGCCTGATGTGGTAGTTTCAGCTCCCTCACTGGGGCAGTTGTCCACACACACAGAGCAACTGATGGGGATAACACTTGGGAAGCCTGGCTTGAAGCTTCTGCTCCTGCAGATTTCAGCCCAGTGGAACAGGAGAGCATTGAAAGCAACACAGTGACTGAACATGAGACTGGCTTCTGGGAGACACAGGGGTTTGGGAGGGCTGGGCTGGAGACCTTCCTGCCTTGTGTCTCTTCTCCTGCTCTGAGTGGGGTTTGGAGGGACTGGGCTGGAGACCTTCCTGCCTTGTGTCTCTGCTCCTGCTCTCAGAGTGGGGTTTGGGAGGGACTGGGCTGGAGACCTTCCTGCCTTGTGTCTCTGCTCCTGCTCTCAGAGTGGGGTTTGGGAGGGACTGGGCTGGAGACCTTCCTGCCTTGTGTCTCAGTATTTCCAGCACAGCTCTTCGTGCTAATGACTGCTTTGGATGGGTTGGATCCATCTGGATTTTTAGGGCTTTAATGGATTATGCCATTTCATCCTGGGTGTTGCCTGGTTCTTGCCATCCTCAGTGTTTCAGCTTCTTAATCCAGCCTCTCTTTCCACCCCCTTCTGTGCCCCCTGCTGCTGGGTGCCTGCAGTTCGAGGAGGACAGGATTTACCGACACCTGGAGCCAGCTTTGGCTTTCCAGCTGGAGCTGAACCGCATGAGGAACTTTGACCTCACTGCCATTCCCTGTGCCAACCACAAGATGCATCTCTACCTGGGAGCAGCTAAAGTTGAAGTGGGGATAGAAGTGACAGACTACAGGTTCTTTGTGAGGGCTATTATAAGGCACTCAGATCTGGTGACCAAGGTGAGTATCACCCAAGGGCTCTTTCCAAGACATTATGAAAAGGTTAAGTTCTTCTAGAGTCATGGAGTGGGTTGGGTTGGAAGGGGCCTTAAGGATCATGTAGTTCCAACCCCCTGCCATGGGCAGGGACACCTCCCACTAGATCATCTTGAAACCTCCATGCCACCTGTACAGAGCTCTGTGGGTCTGTGTCCTCTCTGTGCTGGTCTGGGCTCTGCAGAGCACCTCTGGAGACCTGATCTACTCTGATACTTCAGGGAGACCTTTCTGTGGCCTTAGAGGCCACTCAGAAACCTTTGTGTTCTGAGGCAGCACCTGTTACTGTGCTGCTCCTGCATGCACTAATCATGGAATTCCAGAACACTCTGGGGTGGAAGGGGCCTTTAAAGGTCTCCAAGAAAAGCAGGGTTACCTGCATTTTCCTGTCATGGTCCTTAAAGCGAAGCTGAGGAGGGTGGGTGGATGAAGAGGAGTGCAGGGTGACCAGGGGCATCAGCCAGAAACAGTGACCACAGCTGGAGACAGCAGCAGCCCTGTACAGAATGTACACCACAACCACTGTCTGTGTGCCCTGGCTGCTTTGCCCTGTCCACTCTGGGATCTGTGCTGGCCTGGACAAGGACACAAATCAGCCAGGGATGCAAATGCAGGCTGCTGGCTCTGGGGCTGTGATGGATCTGTCTCAGGGCTGCTCATCCTGCTGAAACCAGTGCAACCCAGTTTCACAGCCAAGTCCTTCTGGAGGCTTTCAGATGCTCTGCTTTGGGGCTGTGATTTTTGAGCAGCAAGTAGGTAAAGTGTTGACCATGTGTGGCAGGAAGCCTCCTTTGAGTACCTGCAGAACGAGGGGGAGCGATTGCTGCTGGAGGCCATGGATGAGCTGGAGGTGGCCTTCAACAACACCAATGTGCGCACCGACTGCAACCACATCTTCCTCAACTTCGTGCCCACCGTCATCATGGACCCCTCCAAGGTCTGTGCTCTTCTCAGCTTTTGGCTTGGCCTTGACTCACCAAAACCAAGTGGTCTTTTGTTGCCTTCTATGCACCTGTTGAGGACGTTTTAACCCCACGTGGTGAATGCTGCAGGATTCCTGCAGTGGTAACAAACTGACCACTTTGATTACCCTATAAAGACTGCAGCTTTGCTTTGCAGTAAAGGAAGTGGAGTCACACAGCCCCTGGTT